>SJXQ01003180.1:73064-112838 GCA_006408695.1 Aepyceros melampus
AAAAAAAAAAAAAAAAAAAAAAAGAACTATACACAGACCTTAAACCACGGAGGATACATTCTTGCAGTTTTAAGATACCTTTGAACTCAAATACATGTTTCCCCTCTCATTTAAACAAACTTTCCTAGAGAAAAAGTTTCACCATATATTTAGGTAATCGACAAATTATTTGACACATAGAACATAATTTATATTAATATACGTAAAGGTCAATTTATTTTGATTAGCATAAAACTTTTGTTTGAAAAACCCCTCAGTTGGGGTTAAAAAGATAAATCATACAGTTACCCCTTGCTTCTAAGCAAGTGCCCCGTTCTTGAAAAGGATGTGAAAATGGTTATAGTGCAACTTCAACTCTATTTATTTCAGAAATCCTGTTTATTTCTGCTCAACCTTATCTACCTAAAGTTCCTCACCAGAGATTACAAAGGAGAGGACCTCAAAGATGTCCTTAAGGAGTAAAAGAATATTTACTCTGGTCCACTCTTAATTTCTCATTTATATCCTTCTCAAGGCAACATTTCTTTGGCCCAGTTTATGCTACTACTTATAAAAGTCTGAGACAACACCTATAAAAACATAGTCTGAGTTAGAGCAGAGTCCCTCCTCTGTGGCCGCTGGCGTGAGGACAGAGGAGCGGGCTGGGGTCTGTCCCACCCAAGTGTCCAGACCCCCCTGAGCTGCTTCCTCTTTCCATTCCACAGCATGCGGGCACGCTCAGTCGTGTCTGACTCTTTTGCAGTGCCATGGACTGTAGCCCACCAGGCTCCCCTGTCCCTGGGATTCTCTAGGCAAGAATACTGCAGTGGGTTGCCATTTCCTTCTCCACATTCTGTTGTATGACCTACAGCAAATCCGCAAAGCCTGCTTTTCTGAAATACGGGGCTTCATTTTCATTCCTCCCTTTATAGATGAGGTGAGTGAAGTCGCTCAGTCGTGTCCGACTCTTTGAGACCCCATGGACTGTAGCCTACTATGTTCCTCCGTCCATGGGATTTCCCAGGCAAGAGTACTGGAGTGGGTGCCATTTCCTTCTCCAATAGATGAGGTGAGGAGCCCACAAAGACTCTCATGCAACTTGAGGTTATCTGACGGCCCTACAGACTGCTGACATTCAGGTAACATGTTTAAAGTAAGACATCTCCTTTATTAAGGTAGGGAGAGAATACCGTCTACAGCTGGAATTTAGACTAGATTGCAATTCTCTCGAAGAGTGAAATTCTGTTAAGAAAACATCAAGCCCGCTGTGTTCACTTTGGCCTGAGCTGGCATTCCTTCTATGAGTAGGAGCCCTCTATTTACAGAAGCCTGAAACTGATGCTGAATTCTTTTTGATTTCTTAGACTAGTTTATTATTAAAAGGGTGAAGAACAAATGCCAGGCACAAATTGTATTGCTTTTCTAAATCATCAGGAAGTTACAAACAATTTTTAAACACAGAATTTTACCCTACTACTCTAGGTGTATTTTCTAGCAATATGCTTACTTATTAAGGAAGTCAAACATTCAAATTCCAAATCTGCAATGTTGTCCTTTTTACTGTCTAAGGGCTGATGTGGTGTACATATATTTCTAAAGGCTTTTTATGATAAACATATAAAGTACATTTTGTGGGTGTTAAATAATTACTCAATAGTCAGCATTCATCTTTGAACAAAAATCCTTTCAAAATCATTTTCTTTAAGAAACAAAATGCAGTTTCATTTTGAATTATATTTCTATGACTTTGGAGATGTTATTTCTTAAAAATTTCTTCACCTAATACTACCAGGGATGCTGTGTTGACTTGCCCTATAAATTAAACTGTTATTTGAGGGAAAACACACACAACGTTCAATTCCAAATCCTACATGTTTCAGAAAAGTGTCAAGGATGGTGAGTGTGTTCAAGCCACAGTAAAATACTAGCACTGTGACTTACCAGTCGATTCACGAGACTAAAAAGAAACTGGAGAATAAACTGTGGATTATTCTTCTCCTTCTGTTTTCATTGAGACATAACTGACCTACAGGCATGACTTGGAGATATTGTGGGCTTGGTTCTAACTATTGTGTTAAAGTGAGCATCTCAATAAAGCAAGTAGTATAAATTGTTCTATTTCCCAGTTTTATGTTTAAGCTGTCCTTCAGTCCAGTAAGTGTGCAGTTTTTTGTGTGTCTAACAAAAAAGTACAAGTCTTAACTAAAAAGTTATCGCTAAGATTGCTAATCACCACCAGAGCCTTCAGCGAGTCACAGCAGTAATCGGAATGATAACTGAACACAGATCACCATCACAAACAGAAAAATAATTTTAAAAACTTGAATTATTGCAAGAATTACCAAAATGTGAAACAGATACCTGAAATGAGAAAATGTTATTGGAAAAATGGCACCAATAAACTTGTTCATACTGGGCTGCCATAAACCTTCAATTAAAAAAAAAAAAAGCAGTATCTGCAAAGTGCAACAAAACAGAAAAATGAGGTATGCCTATATAACACTGTACAAGTTCATGGTGTATAGCATGATTCGATAATGTATACACTGTGAAATAGTTACGACAATACATTTCTTAACACCCAATCATTCTTATGGTTAGAAATGTTAAGATCTACTCTCTTAGCAATTTGCCAGTGCCATCATTCCTTGAATCTGAGGCCGGTTGGTTCTGGATCCCCCATTCCTTCCCCAGCAAATAAAAATATGAACACGCAAGTCCTTTAACATGGCACAGCACCAGAAGCTCTCTCTATTTGGGAGTGAGCAACTGTCAGGATGTCAACTGTTATACAATGTAGCATCACTGATTACGGTCACTATGCTGAGCTGTGGTGCTGGAGGAGACTCTTGAGAGTCCTTGGACTGCAAGGAGATCCAACCAGTCCATCCTAAAGGAGATCAGTCCTGGGTGTTCACTGGAAGGACTGATGCTGAAGCTGAAACACCAATACTTTGGCCACCTGATGTGAAGAGCTGACTCATTTGAAAAGACCCTGACGCTGGGAAAGATTGAGGGCAGGAGAAGGGGATGACAGAGGATGAGATGGTTGGATGGCATCACCGACTTAATGGACATGGGTTTGGGGGACTCTGGGAGTTGGTGACGGACAAGGAGGCCTGGCATGCTGCGGTTCACGGGATCGCAGAGTCAGACACGACTGAGCGACTGAACTGAACTGGACGGATGCTGCACATTGTGTCTCAGCACTTGTTTATCTTATAACTGGAATTTTGTACCTTTTGACACCCTTCACCCAGTTCCTCCACCATCCTTAGCCCCTGCCTCTGACAACCAGAAATCTGGCTTCTTTTCCTGTGAGTGTAGATTTTTGGATTCCATGTATGGCCATTCAGTATTTGTCTCTTTCTGTATGACTGATTCGCTTAGTGTAATGCCCTGCTGCTGCTAAGTTGCTTCAGTTGTGTCCGACTCTGTGCAACCCCATAGATGGCAGCCCACCAGGCTCCCCCGTCCCTGGGATTCTCCAGGCATGAACACTGGAGTGGGGTGCCATTTCCTTCTCCAATGCATGAAAGTGAAAATTGAAAGTGAAGTCGCTCAGTTGTGTCCAACTCTTAGCGACCCCATGGACTGCAGCCCACCAGGCTCCTCTGTCCATGAGATTTTCCAGGCAAGAGTATTGGAGTGTGGTGCCATTGCCTTCTCTGAGTGTAATGCCCTAGAGTTCTACAAATGCTGTTGCAAATGACAGGATTTCCTTATTGTTTATGTTGAATGGTATTCCACTGTGTGTATATATATGTGCATGTACATACACGTACATGTATGTGTGTATACATATATATATATAATCTATATATCTCACGTTTTATTTACCCATTCATCTGGCAGGGGACACTGAGATTTCTTTCATGTCATGGTTATTATAAATAATTCTGCAATACACAGGGAGGGGTAGTTATCTTTTCCATATGGTGATTTTGCTTCCTTTGGGCATATACCTGTGGTGGAATTATGGAATCATATGGTGGTGCTATTTTTAACTTTTTGAGGAAGCTGTATACTGTTTTCCATAGTTGATGTGTGAATTTACTGTAGATCTTAACATATTTGTATAATCAAAATATAAATTGATACACGAGTTTTGGAAAACAATTAGCGCTTCTGCACTGCTGGACTGGTAGGTTTTTTCTGCTGAGGCGTGGGTCCAGCACCAACTCCCTTTTTCCTACAAGGAAAGACAAAAAGATAGCATCAGAGGTAAACATAGTTAAGTACAGAAATTAAATTCTAGCAGCCCATTTGGAAACAATGAAAAAAATGTATTTTCAACACAAAAAGTCACTGAACTGGGAAATGATTTCTTTCTTAAAAATGATTTGGTTTCTTTAAAATGGTTCTTTTAAAGAAATTTCAAATGTTCAATTAGTCTCACTCCAGAAATCCCCTTTCTATATCTGCATTATACTTTTGATTCCCTCTAAAATAAGAAATAGAGCAGTTGTGTATACTCTGTAAATATTTCCTTATTTTAGTTTAGGACCAGTGGGAAAGGCTAGAGAGAAACATGCATATTCCCTAAAATGCAATTTTAATTCTGGCTCTGAGATGAAACCTTTACAAAGGTAATGATATTGAGTATGTTAAAGTTCAGTAATGCCTCATTTATCCCTCACTGTAAGGAAATCACATGTTCTGGTTAGAGAGTCTCCTAAGTAACTAAAACTCACATTACACTGTTTGGGGTAACAATAGACAGCTTAATAATATCTATTATCCAAGACCATCATTGCCCAAAGAAATATAGTGCGGGTCATATAAGTAATTTTGAATTTTCTAGAAGCTACGTTTAAAAAAACAAAAAGAAGCAGGAAAATTAATTTTAATTATATCTTGCCTAATCTGGTATTCATGGAGTGTACATATTTTGTATTTTTTGTATTAAGTCTTTGAATCTGATGTGTACTGTGCACTCAAACTCATTTTACATAGAATGAAACACTTTTGATGTCCTTGGCAGCCTTGGCTCTGGAGCTGGAAAATGCAATTCCACTCCCTGCTTAGGAAACTGACTACACCAGACAGAGGGAACCGTGAAAGCCGCGCAGTCGTGTCTGACTCTCTGTGACCCCATGGACTGTATAGTCCACGGAATTCTCCAGGCCAGATACTGGAGTAGGTAAGCTGTCAGGGGATCTTCCCAACTCAGGGATTGAACTCAGGTCTCCTGCACTGCAGGAGGATTTTTTTTTTTTTAATTGGAGGCTAATTACTTTACAATACTGTAGTGGTTTTTGCCATATATTGACAGGAATCAGCCATGGGTGTACATGTGTTCCCCATCCTGAGGCCCCCTCCCACCTCCCTCCCCATCCCATCCCTCAGGGTCATCCCAGAGCACCAGCCCTGAACACCCTGTTCTCATGCATCAAACCTGGACTGACAATCTATTTCACATATGGTAATATACATGTTTCAATGTTATTCTTTCAAATCATACCGCCCTCACCTTCTCCCACAGAGTCCAAAAGTCTGTTCTTTACATCTGTGTCTCTTTTGCTGTCTCACATATAGGGTCATCGTTACCATCTTTCTAAATTCCATATATATGCATTAATATACTGTATTGGTGTTTTTCTTTCTGACTTGCTTCACTCTGTATAATAGGCTCCAGTTTCATCCACCTCATTAGCACTGATTCAAATGTATTCTTTTTAATAGCTGAGTAATACTCCATTGTGTATATGTGCCACAGCTTTCTTATCCATTCATCTGCTGATGGACATCTAGGTTGCTTCCATGTCCTGGCTATTATAAACAGTGCTGCGATGAACATTGGGGTACACGTGTCACTTTCACTTCTGGTTTCCTCGGTGTCTGTCCAGCAGTGGGATTGCTGGGTCATATGGCAGTTCTATTTCCAGTTTTTTTAAGCAATCTCCCCACTGTTCTCCATAGTGGTTGTACTAGTTTTCATTCCCACCAACAGTGTAAGAGGGTTCCCTTTTCTCCTCACCCTCTCCAGCATTTATTGCTTGTAGACTTTTGGACAGCAGCCATTCTGACTGGCGTGAAATGGTACCTCATTGTGGTTTTGATTTGCATTTCTCTGATAATGAGTGATGTTGAGCATCTTTTCATGTGTTTGTTAGCCATCTGTATGTCTTCTCTGGAGAAATGTCAGTTTAGTCTTTGGCCCATTTTTTTATTGGGTCATTTGTTTTTCTGAGATTGAGCTGCAAGAACTGCTTGTATACTTTTGAGATTAATTCTTTGTCAATTGCTTTGTTTGCTATTATTTTCTCCCATTCTGAAGGCTGTCTTTTCACCTTGTTTATTGTTTCCTTCATTGTGCAAAAGCTTTTAAGTTAATTAGGTCCCATTTGTTTATTTTTGCTTTTATTTCCATTACTCTGGGAGGTGGGTCACAGAGGATCCTGCTGTGATTTATGTCAGAGAGTGTTTTGACTATGTTTTCCTCTAGGAGTTTTATACTTTCTGGTCTTACATTTAGATCTTTAATCTGAGTTTATTTTTGTGTATGGTGTTAGAAACTGTTCTAGTTTCATTCTTTTACAAGTGGTTAACCAGTTTTCCCAGCACCACTTGTTAAAGAGATTGTCTTTTCTCCATTGTATATTCTTGCCTCCTTTGTCAAAGATAAGGTGTGTCTGTAGGTGCATGGATTTATCTCTGGGCTTTCTATTTTGTTGCATTGATCTATATTTCTGTCTTTGTGCCAGTACCATACTGTCTTGATGGCTATAGCTTTATAGTATAGCCTGAAGTCAGGCAGGTTGATTCCTCCAGTTCCATTTTTCTTTCTCAAGATTGCTTTGGCTATTCAAGGTTTTTTGTATTTCCATAAAATTGTGAAATTATTTGTTCTATTTGTCTGAATAATACTGTTGGTAGCTGGATAGGAATTGCATTGAATCTATAGATTGCTTCGAATAGTATATTCATTTTCACCATATTGATTCTTCTAATCCATGAACATGGTATATTTCTCCATCTTTTCCTTTTCTCCTTTGCTTTTCGCCTCTCTTCTTTTCACAGCTATTTGTAAGGCCTCCCCAGACAGTCATTTTGCTTTTCTGCATTTCTTTTCCATGGGGATGGTCTTGATCCCTGTCTCCTGTACAATGTCACAGACCCCCGTCCATAGTTCATCAGGCACTCTATCTATCAGATCTAGTCCCTTAAATCTATTTCTCACTTCCACTACATAATCATAAGGGATTTGATTTAGGTCATACCTGAATGGTCTAGTGGTTTTCCCCACTTTCTTCTATTTAAGTCTGAATTTGGCAATAAGGAGCTCATGATCTGAGCCACAGTCAGCTCCTGGTCTTGTTTTTGCTGACTGTATAGAGCTTCTCCATCTTTGGCTGCAAAGAATATAGTCAATCTGATTTTGGTGTTGACCATCTGGTGATGTCCATGTGTAGTCTTCTCTTGTGTTGTTGGAAGAGGGTGTTTGCTATGACCAGTGCGTTCTCTTGGCAAAACTCTATTAGCCTTTGCCCTGCTTCATACTATACTTAGTGTCTGTGATTAGATAATAGGCCATCATGACAAGCCTGTAATTTCCTGAGGCATTTTTTATTTAGTTATTTTGGGACATTTTATAATTTACTTTCTCTTTAGAATATTTTGTAAATGGCAACTAAAACACATTTTTAACAAACACCTATAAACAATCCAGTGTTAAAAATAAGGAAGCAAAAAAATATATTGCCCAAACTCTGAGGTCACTGACACTGTTTTTGGAGAGAAGTCTAACAACTACTGAATGCATGCCACCTCCCAGCCCCTTTCAGACAGAAAAGTCTGTGGTTTCTACGTATTGTGGTGGGGGAAGGTAATGGTCATTTTTTAAAATAACTTTTATTCAATTTACTTGGTAAATTGAATTATTTGTAATTAATTAATTAAAATTAATTCATATTAATTTATTCAATAATTTGGGTGACTGAGTTTTTCACATTTAACTAAATCAAAATATTCAGCTAACTGAGTCACTTTGCTGTAGAGATCGCACAACACTGTAAATCCAACTATATTTCAACTAAAAATTTTTTTCAATTTGCCTATTGCTTTATACTCACAACAATCATGTAAATTAGTTCAGAGTAGTTGCATGATTTGCCCAAGTACACACAGCTAGTTAGAAGCTATAATCTTTTACAATAACTTTTTTTTCCTTAAGGGGGAAATTTCCCATACCCCAACTAAAGGCCAAAACATCTACATCCTCCCAAAGAATGAGTTACTACATCTAGGCAGGACATCTAGTTACTACCTCGCACAAGAAGGGTGAAGATGTTGAAAAAAACACAGAGGCCAAAAAAAAAACTTATCTCCCTAAATACTGTGGGGTGAGCAGGAAGGTACAACCCAGAAATACCTTCTAGGTTTTCTCTCCTCTTTTTGCAACAGAGATTAAGAATAAGGTATCACGTTAGGTCATTTTGGCTGTCACTGTCCTGTGACTTCCCTATCAACCTCAAGTACTTCTGGAGTCCCTTTCCTTTCTCCACTTTGTCCTAAGAGAGTTAACCTTTCCACTGCCTTTAAGGAATTTGAATCATCACCTTCCAGTTGAGGGAGAGAATACTTCCTCCTTTGCTTCTCCAGGCCCAGCCCATTCAACAGCGTCTCCCCACCCCTCGAGTCTCTTAAGAGTTAAAGCTGCTGGGATCACATCTCCCTGGCAGCTAGTGCTTTCTCAACCCTGTCTTGGAAGGTGGCTGATTTCTGGCCACAGGAAGAAGACAGTGAAATGTGCTCTGAGTAGGGATGGTTATGCAAGATTCGAGGAGGAGAAGGAAGCTGAGAGAGGAGCTGGTGAGTCAGAGGAAAAAAGCTGCACAACTTGGCTGGCAGAGCCTTCAGAGTGGTGGAGAAGCCCAGGCCGTTAACAAGGTAAGGAGAGAATTTCCCATGTACATCTCCAGAGCAGGGCCATTATTCCCAGGTCTTTGGAGCGGAGTTTCAGATAACATGGGACAACTAAGCTGGGGCATTTCTTTGTGAATGGCAGAGAGGAGATGTTGGAGGGGGTTGGATGAGAATCACCTGGATAATCTTCCCCAAAAGCAGAAGTTGCCTGCCAGCAGCTCTCCTAACCCCACCCACTCCCATCCCTAAGAAAGAGCCTAGAAAGAGAGTGGGGCTATTCTGATGTATACTTTATAGCTGGTTCGTCTTACTTATTCCGATGCTGACTTCTGTGTTTCCTGTAGCTTCTCCTCTGCTCAGGTGCTGGGAAGTGAGGAACAGAGGTGCTAGGAGCTACAGATTTTCTCTAGCTCAGCTGAGATTTAGTGTGATAACTGAATTCTCAGATCTGGGACCCAAAATATCCGGGGCTGTTTTTATCATTGAGAATTAAAGTTCACTTATTCTGAAACATGAAGGTGTGGCTCATCACTGTTCTGTGTGACGTATCTAATTGGAGTGTTGTCATTACTGTGACTAGGAGGGCTTTCAAAGTTGTGGAGCTCCATTCCGATGTAAAAGAAGATTAAATTATGAGGCCAGTGAGTCAGCCAAAGTAGAAGAGACTTCTGTCTTGCAAGGCTGTGGACAAGTCTGGAACTTCTAACTGGAAGTAAAATACCTTTTTTAAAAATATATATATATTTATTTTGGGTCTTCAGGCTACTCTCTAGGTGTGGTGCTTGGGCTTCTCATTGTGGTGGCTTCTCTTGTGGCAGAGCACAGGCTCTAGGGGCACGGGCATCAGCAGTTGCGGCACAGGGCTCAGCAGTCACGGCTCATGGGCTCTAGAGCACAGATTCGGTAGTTGCAGCACCCTGGCTTAGTTGCTCTAATGCCTATGGGATCTTCTCAGATCAGGGGATCCAACCCGTGCCTCCTTCATTGGCGGGTGGATTCTTTACCACTGGGCCATCAAGGAAGCCCCATGTGGAACATTTTTAAAGTCTTTATTGAATGTGTTACAACACTACTTCTGGGTTAAGATTCGGTTTTCTGGCCACAAGGCATATTGGATCTTAGCTGCCTGACCTGGGATCGAACCTGACCCCCTGCCTAGGAAGGCAAAGTCTTTATCACAGACTGCCAAAGAAGTCCCAATATAGTGTTTGTTTTTTCTTTTACTTATTAATTTTTGGTTGGACTGGGTCTTTGTTGCTGCACTTGGGCTTTCTCTACTTGCGGAAGTGGGGGCTTCTCTTTGTTGTGGTACTCAGACTTTCTCATTGTGGTGGCTTCTTTTGTCACAAAGCACAGGCTCTAGGCATGCTGGCTTCAGTAGTTGAGGCACACAGGCTCAGCAGTTGGAGCTGTCGGGCTCTAGAGCTTGGGTTCAGTAGTTGAGGCACACAGGCTTAGTTGCTTTGCAGCATGTGGAATCTTCCCAGATCAGGGGTCAAACCCATGTCCTGTGAATTGGCAGGCTGATTCTCATCCACTGCACCATCAGGGAAGACCCCAATATGTTTTTAAATTACATTTTTTGGAAGGAGATGGCAGGTTGTGAGTGTTTTTTTCCTTCTATTTTCTTCTTTTACTAATGGACCCAGGGAACTTTTGTGAGTAGTCTATTGCCTCTCAATGGGGCTTTAATTTCTTATTAAAAAATATTTTTTTAAATGATGCTCATGGTTTTTACCCCCTTAGTTCTAAATAATACATGCTCTGTATAGAACCTAATTTTTTGGAATTAGGTTCACTGTGCCATATTGCTTCTAAACTATGGTTCTGATTTAATATCTTGCTCCATGCAGTTGAGATAGTATTGGTTTTGTGCTCAATACTCAAGAAAATGATCTAAATTTTAGTAACTAATATGGGTTTGATCCCTGGGTCAGGAAGATCCTCTGGAGGAGGAAATGACAAGCCACTCCAGTATTCTTGCCTGGAGAATCCCATGGACAGTGGAGCCTGGCAGGCAACAGTCCATGGGGTTGCAAAGACTGGACATGACTGAAGTGACTTAGCATGTGCACACACATGCCACTTCTCACACTCATTTATTCAGTCATTTGTTCAACAAGTGTTTAATGAGCCCTAATCAGTTGTGTGTTTTATGTGTAAACAAGATAAGACATAGTGTTCCCCTTTAAGTAATAGCAGCCAGTGAGAGATATTCATCCTCCACCGTACTACAGGGGCTTCCCCTCTGGCTCACCCGTTAAAGAATCTGCCTGCAATGCGGGAAACCTGGGTTCAATCCCTAGGTTAGGAAGATCCCCTGGAGGAGGAAAAGGCTACCCACTCCAGTATTCTGGCCTGGAGAATTCCATGGACTCTATAGTCCATGGGGTCGCAAAGAGTTGGACATGATTGAGCAACTTTCATTTTACTTAACTGTACTACAGAGAGAGAGATGGATGGGAATGGAAAGTTCGGGGGAAAACTAAATCTTGGGAGGAAATAAGATACCTTTCAGGGGGAAAGCTGAGAGGTGGGCAGAATCTTGAAGAAAGAGTGGTTGTCTTGCAAATGTCTCAGAGCTTGTAAACAATGGGGCAGAGGCTTCCCTGGTGGCTCAGTGGTAAAGAATCCACCTGCCAATGCTGGAGACACGGGTTTCCATCCCTGGTCTGGGAAGATGCCACTTGCTGTGGAGCAACAAAGTCCATGTGCCAAAACTACTAAGCCAGTGCTCTAAAATCTGGGAGCCACAACTACTGAAGCCCACCAGCCCTAGAGCTCATGCTCCGCAACAAGAGAAGCCACCTCAATAAGAAACCTGTGCACCACAACTACAGAGTAGCCTCTACTCACTGCAGTTTGAGAAAAGCCCTCGCAGCAACGAAGATCCAGCACAGCCAAAAATAAATTAAATTATTAAAAATAAATAACAGGGCAAGTTAGAAGAACCGGAAGTAAAATTCAGAATCTAAGGTGTCAGAAAGGGAAGGGAGTGACAGATCTAAGATCAGATTATGTAGGGCCCCCAGACATGAGAATTGAGGATTTAATCCTGTATGTGTCAGAAAGCCACTGAAGGACTTTAAGGAAGGGAGTGACAGGCTTGTGCTTTAGAAAGGTAGATTTTGGCAGCAGTGAATGAGGTGGAGAGCTGAGGGAGAGAACTGAGAGACAGAAGTGAGAGGCTACTTACTATAAAAGCCAGGCTAGAGAGAAGCAGATCATTTCGATAACAGGGAGGGCAGGGTTCAAGCATGTATCAAATAGCCAGAAAAGAACACTCAGGAAGGTACACTAGGGACCTCTCATAAATGCTTCCCAACTTCAAGGAGGGTCTACAGAGGAGGTAGTGTAGGACAGCCGGGGGGGAGGTGATGGTTAGATGAGAGGAGATTGCCATGAAAAGCCTTCAGTTTCCTGTTCTTTCTGGGCCGCCTCTACACTGATTCCAGCTACTGCAGAGATGATCTTTCCCTGAGACACATCCTCAAGGTCTCTGGCTGAGCTCTTCAGCCCCATCATGGGTTGCTTAGATCCAGGTTGTATCCAGATCCCAGTGACAAGAGATAGGATTCACTTTACAAAAGCACACTTTCCTACTGGCCAGGGAAAGTGCTCATGGAAAGAAAAAACAGAGAAAGAAAGTGAGACAGTTCCCTTGGCAGTCCCTGAAAACCATGCCCAATTAAAGCCTGAGGACAACCCACAAGCAGGCAAGGAGTGCTCAGAGCATGTACTCTGGATCCTGAGCTGGCCTGAAGCCACATGGGGGCAGGAGGTGGATTTTTGAAAGGTCCATGTTACCAGTCCCTAGGAAATGTTATTTTTTTCCTGAGCTGATTATAGGCTCTGCCTATAAAATTCTATCCTTATATTGCTACATAGGTCAAGTTCTTTCCTTTCTCCTTTGCTCCATTAATTCCTATATTTGTTCTAAACTTTTCCTCATACTCGTATTGTCTTTGGGAGAAGGTCTCTGGTCAGTTCCTCAATACTTGGCTCAATCCTTGAGTCATTATCAAACATGGCTTAGTTTCTAATCATTTCCTCTTGGGCTCAAGTTCAAAAGAACTAGGTCCTGTTCTTCTTAGCTGGTCCTGCTGTAACCTTCAGGGCCAAGACAGGAATTACTATTCATTGATATGTTCCTGGCATATAACAATGTGCTTTTTTTGGCACCTGAGAGAGATGATCCTCACTGGATCTGTTGGCACATGTGGAGGAAATGCATTGTTGTCATGAAGGAAGAGAAAGGTTTCTGGGCCACTGCCACTTAAGGTTTGGTTGAGGTCATCACACACTTCCCAGAAGGTTCAGGGGACTTCCAAGGGAAGCCTATGGGCTGGCAAAGCATGTTCTACCTCTTCAGGAAGCAAGCCATAAACTCCAAGAGTCACATCTGTGGCTGTCCAACTCCTCCTCTAAAATCTGCTTCCTAAAATCTCTGGAGTTCTAGACACAGACAGTGGTTTATGACCAGTATAAAGCCTAACTGGACAATAGATACCAAAGGTACACATACCCATACTCTCTGACTCAGCAATTCCACTTCTTGGGAGTTAGCTTACATGCTTGGATAATGATGTGTGAACATAAAGGTCATTACTGAAAGCTCTGAAATGGCCAAAGACTGGAAACAACCCCAAAGCTCACCAATGAGGACACTGGTTAAATACTGATAAATTGTAAATCTGTACAATAAAATTCTATGTTGTGATAGCCTAAGATACACCTCTGTTTGTTCTTCCATGGTCTTTCCACTTCAGCATGATACCACTCAGAAGAGTGAAGTTCCTGCTGTTCCTGGCTTCCCAGATGGCCATCTTCATTCTGTTCATCCTTGTGTACTCCCACGACAACTCCCTGCAGGTGAAGGAGGAACCCAAGTCCCCGCACATGCATGTGCTGGTCCTGTCTTCGTGGCGCTCTGGCTCCTCTTTTGTAGGGCAGCTTTTTGGACAGCACCCAGATGTCTTCTACCTGATGGAGCCTGCCTGGCACGTGTGGATGACCTTCACACAAAGCACAGCCCAGAGGCTGCATATGGCTGTGCGGGACCTCATTCGGGCCATCTTTCTGTGTGACATGAGCGTCTTCGATGCCTACATGAATCCTGGCCCCCGGAAACAGTCCAGCCTATTCCAGTGGGACGGCAGCCGGGCCCTGTGTTCCCCACCTGCCTGCAACCTCTTCCCGCGAGATAAGATCATACCCCAGGCCCACTGCAGGATTCTGTGCCACCAGCAGCCCTTCGAGGTGGTGGAGAGGCCTGCCGCACCTACAGCCACGTGGTGCTCAAGGAGGTGCGCCTCTTCAACCTGCAGGTGCTCTACCCTCTGCTGAGAGACCCTTCCCTCAACCTGCACATTGTGCACCTGGTCCGGGACCCCCGCGCAGTGTTCCGGTCCCGAGAACGCACCACGGATGAACTTAAGATTGACAGCCACATTGTGATGGGGCAGCACTGGCAGAAACTCAAGAAGGAGGATCAACCCTACTATGCAATGCAAGTCATCTGCCAAAGCCAGCTGGAGATCTTCAAAGCCGTGCAGTCCTTGCCCAAAGCCCTAAGGCAGCGCTACCTGCTCGTGCGCTATGAGGACTTGGTCCGGGACCCCCTGGGCCAAACTGCCCGAATGTATGAATACGTAGGGCTGAAATTCTTGCCCCGGCTCCAGACTTGGGTACATAATATCACTCGAGGCAAGGGCATGGGTAAGCACGCCTTCCACACAAATGCCAGGAATGCGCTCAATGTCTCTCAGGCCTGGCGCTGGTCCCTGCCTTATAAAAAGGTTTTTCAACTTCAGAAAGTCTGCAGGAATACCATGAACCTACTAGGCTACCACCTTGTCACATCAGACCAAGAGCAGAAAAACCTGTCGCTGGATCTTCTGTCTACCTGGAGCCCCTACAAGCTGGTCTACCAAGAGGGTTGAGGCTCCTTCTCCACCCAGCACCAGCGTCAGCCACGTTAACTGAAGGCTGTTTCTGAGCTTTGACAGTATACGTCAGTGTATGCATGAGAATGGGTTTACCCACATGTGTTCAAATCGAGAGATCTCTGTGTCTCTGCTCATTTCTAGAAGAGACTTGGGAACCTTGTGTGAGAAGCACATACCAACCAACAAAACAGAAGTGATGCCTTTCTTCTCTTTTTGGCCTTCCTACCTGTGTATACCTCAGGGATTCTGTGGCCTGGGTCCTACATGGTACAAGCAGTATCGCTGGAGGAAATCCATAAACTCCTCTGTCCACATCTTGCCCGATGGGAAAGGAGAGAAACAGAAAAAACAGGGAAATGGGTCTTCTGCCAAAGAGCCCACCAATGCATTCAACAGGCATGTGAACTCTGAGCCCTCAGAGCTCCCAGTGGATTAAAACAGAGAGCAGGGATCAGGGTTGGATGCTTACCTGTGAGCCTGGCCATTGCAACTGTCAATTACCACAAATACAGAAGAAAATCTCTGCACAACAGAGCAAGCTTTTAAGTTCATGGGGTGGCTGGACCCAATTTGGACATCAGTTCCCCTCAGTGTTTTCCTATTTTAAGCTGTGAAATTGCCGTCTGTTAACACTAAAATTTCAAAATAAGATTCTGTTTGGAGTGTACCTCTTTATGCTTTCTAATTAGTTAGTAGTAAATGTTCATTCTTATGAGATCTTAACTAACAGCTTAATCATCTTTATAGATTTCTTTTACTGGGATATTTTACTTTTTAAATGAAAAAAATATTTTTTACTATAATAGTGTTGATTTACAATGTTGTATTAATTTCAGGTGTACAGCACAATGATTCAGTTATATATATATATTCTTATATTTATAAATTCTTAATAAATACTTTTGTTATTATCTATCACCCACACATAGAACAAAATTGTTAAGACAGTGTTTGGTTCAGACGATGGACTAAGTCTAACTTGGTCGGTACTCATCTATACACTGCCCTCTCAAGAATTTATGACACCCCACTCCAATACTCTTGCCTGGAAAATTCCATGGACAGAGGAGCCTGGTAGGCTGCAGTCCATGAGGTCGCTAAGAGTCGGACACACCTGAGCGACTTCACTTTCACTTTTCACTTTCATGCATTGGAGAAGGAAATGGCAACCCACTCCAGTGTTCTTGCCTGGAGAATCCCAGGGACAGAGGAGCCGGGTAGGAGGCCGTCTATGGGGCCGCACAGAGTCGGACACGACTGAAGCGACTTAGCAGCAGCAGCAGACAACCACAGCTAAGCCCACTCTCATGTAAGATGTAAGCTGTAATAATACAGGATGCATCACTCTAGGTTCTGTAGTTCTTTAATCTCATACCTCAGCCAGAGGACCTCAGTTATAATATAATTGGTGCCATTCAGCTCTTCCTGGTCGCCTCCTCTAATAAGAAAGGTTCCTTCCTTCAGTCTTTGCAGGATTCCCCACATCTAGTTGTGTATCAGAATCACTTGTTAAAGATGTGTTTGTCATGTCCAACTTTGGATCTACTGAAGAAGCTGGGATTCTGTATGTTTATCACATGACTCTGTAACTCTTCCACAGCCCGTCTGACAGTGGTACCCCCTGCCCTGGGCAGCAGCACTCTTTGCCTTCTTGCTCCAAGACAGATGACTTCTCCAGTGCCTGCCGAGTATCTAAGCACTTACTCATGACACAGGTGCTATCCTTAGGTTGGAAGGAATAGGAAGAAGGTCCGTGTGTGTCTGAAACTCTGTGTCTGAAGTCCTGACTCTATAAACATTCCTCTTTGTTCACATCTGAGAGGTACCATCATTTCACTGTTCCTTTTGTTCCCATGCCCACTTTTGGCATGGTCCTCACTTCATGAAGCTCCCTCCACGTCAGATGGAAATTTTCCCACTCCATCTTGCTCTTGGGTTGTGCCACCCCTGAGATGCTTGAGTAGATACCTTTGCCATCTGGGTCTTTGAAGTTAATTTATATGGGTTTTAAATGAGTGAATTTATTCTAATATCTAAACCCATGCCACTCTAGACCCTCCTCAAGAGCTTGGACTCTCTCAGACATGTGCTTCTTGCCACTACAAATATTTCAAAACTATAAAAATTCCCCCAACATTGAAAATAAGGCCACAGCAGTAGGTGATGGTGGAAACAGAGTGAAGATGGTCAGTGAGAAGAAGAGATAGTGATAGACGACCATCTCTGATTTTCCCTCTGAAATTCCAGCCTCTTCCTCTGTCTTAAAGTTAGCAACTTCCTTAGGAACCATCTCTATGGAATGCCAGAGTACAGAGCAGTTTGCTTTTCCATCTCCAAAAGAGTCACCCCATCCTTGACAAGGACAGAGTGAAATCTCAGGATCTTATTAAAATTAAGATCTACTTTAAAATAGTTTTAAATTTCCTATATTCCAAGTCCTGATGTCAGATGAGGTCCATCTTCTTGAAGGACAGTCTTATACATGACCCTATATAGCAGAGGTCCCCAACCTCCAGGCCACAGACTCGTATATCCTATCAGATCAGCAGTAGCATTTGATTAGAAATAAAGAGCACAATAAATGTAATGCACTTGACTCATCCCAAAACCATGCACCCCCACCCGTCCATGAAATTATCTTCCATGAAATTGGTGCCAAAATCCCTGGTGCCAAAAAGGTTGAGGACCACAGCTATATAGGAGCTACTGGTGGCTGTTTAGATTTAAATAAGTTAAAATTAAAATGAAATTCAGTTCCTCAGTTGCATTAGCCATGTTTCAAGTACTTAATAGCAATGTGTGGCTAATGGCTACTGTACTGGACACCACAGATATAGGTCATTTCCATCACTGTAAAAGTTCTATCAGATAGCTCTGGTCTATATTAATTTCTATTTGTTTGCAGTATCATATACTTAACCTCAAACTGCAACCCCCCCCCCAAAAAAAAGTTTGGAGAATATAATATTGTAATGGCATTCTTATGTAAGAATGTGTAGTGTAAAATCACAGTATATTACCTCTAAAACTGTGACCCAGTGCTGAGCAATATTCAGAAAGCAATGGAATGTCTCCTACTGAAGTGTTCAGGAAGCTGGCACTGGAGTTCAGGGGTGCCAGGGGCAGTACAATCAATTATGGGACATGGGAAATTTGGGAAGCTGAGAACCCATGATGAGTACAGAGGACTGTGTTCTGCAGAACAGCCTTACTACCCTGGAGGCATCTGTTCCAGCCCTCCACCCCCGCCAAACAGGGAGGTATTTGTTTGCTTGCCAAGCCTATTTGAGCTGCATGGGATCCAAGAATGAGTTTGAACACAGATTAGGGTTGAATTTGATCTAAATTTCTTAGGGCTAGTAATCAGGCTTGGGGAATGAGCTATTTCATGTCTAGAGAAACATAATGCCTGAAATGCCTAATTGCAGGAAAGCAATTGATGATTTTTATAAGAAGACATACTGGGCAAGTGCCCTAAGCCCACCACTTTGGGGAGAGAAGGGAGTCCCAAAATTTTAAATATGTGTTTGGAGGGTGAGAAAAGGTTAGCTTGGAAACAAAGTGGTGTTGACCATGTTTCTCTGTGGCTACATTTTCTATATAATGAGAGCAATTGCTAAGTTTTTTAATTATTTTTAATTAAAATTATATTCTTTTCAGCTTATGAATAGTAGTTATAGGGAGAAATAAGAAGGTAGAATCAGATTTTTGTGCAAAATCTGTCACTGAATAGTATGTAATATCTTTCTAAAAGAACAGCTTATAATTGTTCTATGTAAATATAAAGCAAAACATAAGTTAATTTCTC
Source organism: Aepyceros melampus (assembly GCA_006408695.1). NCBI lineage: Eukaryota > Metazoa > Chordata > Mammalia > Artiodactyla > Bovidae > Aepyceros > Aepyceros melampus. Next base: position 91,668 of record SJXQ01003180.1, read on the forward strand.
TGAGTATGCATATTGTAATAACTCTATTGAATTACTTTCACAGACCAGCAAAGCAAAATTAGAAATAAACATATGTAAGTGACATAGGCCACCAGTATATGTCTGGTCAATGTTAGTGGGGGATCCCTAATACCCTGGCATTTCTATTGAGGGCTAGGCCCCTCTCCTGCATAAATGTTTCTGTTCATTCAGAGAAAGATTATTTTCTAAAAGCAGTACTGAGGAAAAAGTAAGGACAGATAATCAAAGCAATGATATTGGATCTAGGATTAAGCTAAAGGATTTCTTCACTCATCTCATACATTTGATGGGCATGCCAAGGAATGTTCAAGGTGCTGTGGATATAGCAGCAAACCCCATAGGCAAAGCCCTTCCTTTCATGCAGCTTCTATTTCAGTCTGTGGGGGAGTGGAGGAATAAACAATAAATACATGTCAGATGGTGAAAAGTACTGTGGGGAAGAATAAAGCTGGTTAAGTGTTTGGGAGGTGAGGGAGAGTAATGGTTTTAAAAGGGCAATAAGGAATATCTTTGCTGAGAAAGTGATATTTGAGCAGAGGCATTTGTGGAGATCTGGGACAAAGTGCCCCAGTAAATGCCAATGGCAATATGGACAGGATCCTCACAGTCCACTGAGAACCTGTTATATGCTTGGTAGTACGCTGAGTGTTGTGGAGGATAAAGAAGTACAGATGTTACAGAAAGAAGAGTATGACCAAGATGTTATGTGCTCATAAACATGTGGGCTCTAGAACTGGGCTGTCAGGGTGACTCTGCTGTTACTAGTTGGGTGACTTCAGCAAGTCTCTCAACATCTCATGTCTCAGTTCCCTTAACTGTAGGGTGAGTATAATAATAGCAGTACCGACACCTTGGAGTTGCCAGGATAGCTCAGTTCAGTTCAGTCGTTCAGTCGTGTCCGACTCTTTGCGAGTCCATGAATCAAGCACGCCAGGCCTCCCTGTCCATCACCAACTCCCGGAGTTCACTCAGACTTGCGTCCATCGAGTCAGTGATGCCATCCAGCCATCCCATCCTCTGTCGTCCCCTTCTTCTCCTGCCCCCAATCCCTCCCAGCATCAAAGTCTTTTCCAATGAGTCAACTCTTCGCATGAGGTGGCCAAAGTACTGGAGTTTCAGCTTTAGCATCATTCCTTCCGAAGAAATCCCAGGGTTGATCTCCTTCAGAATGGACTGGTTGGATCTCCTTGCAGTCCAAGGGACTCTCAAGAGTCTTCTCCAACACCACAGTTCAAAAGCATCAATTCTTCAGTGCTCAGCCTTCTTCACAGTCCAACTCTCACATCCATACATGACCACAGGAAAAACCATAGCCTTGACTAGACGGACCTTAGTTGGCAAAGTAATGTCTCTGCTTTTCAATATGCTATCTAGGTTGGTAAGGGACTCTCAAGAGTCTTCTCCAACACCACAGTTCAAAAGCATCAATTCTTCAGTGCTCAACCTTCTTCACAGTCCAACTCTCACATCCATACATGACCACAGGAAAAACCCTAGCCTTGACTAGACGGACCTTAGTTGGCAAAGTAATGTCTCTGCTTTTGAATATACTATCTAGGTTGGTCATAACTTTTCTTCCAAGGAGTAAGCACCTTTTAATTTCATGGCTGCAGAGGGTAAAGCGTCTGCCTGCAATGCAGGAGAACTGGGTTCGATCCCTGGGTCAGGAAGATCCCCTGGAGAAGGAAATGGCAACCCACTCCAGTACTCTTGCCTGAAAAATCCCATGGACAGAAGAGCCTGGTAGGTTACAGTCCATGGGATTGCAGAGAGTCGGAAACAACTGAGTGACTTCACTAATGATATGAGCATTTAAACATCTAACCAGTATAGATTTAACCAAGATAGTCCTTTAAACCATGATCATATGAGAAAGACTATATATATATCTTCCCTGGTGGCTCAGATGGTAAGGCATCTGCCTGCAATGCAGGAGACCCGTATATATATAATCACTGAATCACTTTGCTATGCAACTGAAACTAGCATAACATTGTAAATCAACTATACTTCGTTAAAAAAATACCAAAGAAGTTATCAGTGAGTTATTTGACTCTTTTTTGGTACCTAATCTTTGAGATTTCGTGTACATTTTATAGCGATAGCGCATCTTAATTTGAACTAGCCACATTTCAAGCGTCAAAAGCCACCAGTGGCTAATGGCTGTCCTTCAGTACAGTGGCAGGTCTGTAACTGTTGCTTCCCAGTCACTGGAGCTCTTCATAAAGCTATGACTGCCAGCCAAAGAAGTCCGCCCCCTTGCTCAATACATTCAAGCATCTAGTGTTGTTAGGTTCAAAATCCAAGCGCTGCACCAGGCAAACCATGTTAAACGTTGTGGGCTACAGCATGATTATAGGCAGTGATGTGTATTCACAGCAAATATGCAGGAAACCATTGGCCTTCGGATAACACAGACATCTTGAAGCCACATGCCGCTCATGTGCCTCTGATCATGTGGGTTTGTACATGTAGACTGTGGTGCGAGCATTGGCAACTATATGTACTGAAGGCACAGGCAGCCAGTGAAGGGTTTCAGTGGAATTTTCAACCAGAAGCAGTGGAGAGTTTTTGCAATTCAATCTGTAAGCGCAGTTGGGGGATTTCTGCACATGAACCAGCTTGTTTGGCTTGACAAACCTTCTCTGTGCTCTGTCCCTGTCTCAGTCTCAGGCTCACAAAGATGCTCTGTGTGTAAATTTGCAGGGAGGTGGTAGGAGGTGCGGAGAAGTTCAAGGCAAACTTTCCTGAAAAATGCATCACCAGGAAGCCAGGGTGGAAATACAGGAAGGGTCCCTTCTCTCAGCTTCCACTCCCCACCAGAAGTGCTTTTCAAAGGCTTTAGGGTGGAACAACATTAGAATTCTGCCTAATAAAATAGATTCACACCTGACGGGGGCACATTTCTGTGTATGTGTTAACATCATTAGTTAATGTAATGAGAAATCAATCCAATTTTCAAACCTGGACCTCACTCTTTGAAAAGGCTGAGTGGAATTCACTGAGCCGGTATGAAGAACGTTGAAGGCTGCTGGCCAAGGGTGAAGCAGAAAGATTATCCTTAGAACTGGAGGGGACTGAATCACCCATTAAGGCTATTGTTGGTCTGAAGGGGAGGTATTTTGGTGGATGGGTGGGAAAAGCATGTTTCTACCATCTGGATACATTCAGGGTCTTGGGTTTGGCAGAGAAAGTTTGATTTTAAGAATTAGAGCACGAGTCATCTCCCAGCCCAGGGATCGAACACATGTCTCTGGCATTGCATGCGGATTCTTTGCCATCTGAGACACCAGGGAAGTCCAAGTTACCTCCAGTGATCCAGTGATCCTTAAATGAGCTGCAAGCTGAGCAAAAAAGAACAAGGCAACAGGCAGATTCCATGGTTAATGGGGCTGGAGACTCTTAGAAAGACTTCTAAAATATATGTTAAATGATGATTTTAAATTTTATTTTAAACATAAAATAGAACCCCTGACCTCCTTTTAAAAGGAGGGTATGATAGGAACCAAGCCTTGGGAAAAAGGAATGTAGCTGGGAGAAGTTCTGTGAATTCTTCGGAATCCTGAAGGAAGCCTGGGGACACCCGCACACCATGGAGGAAAGTTCTCAGTGGCTCCACGGCAGTGAGCGACTGGGAGGCGGTCGAGGGTGGATGAGTCAAAGGAGATGCTCACAGCTGAGCTTCCTGCAGATGGGGCCAGAAACTGCCCAGAAGTGCCCTGAGATTTTTGGCTTCAAAACCACTGCTCGGAGTGTCTTAGGATTAATGTGAAGGCAGTATAGCATCCCAGGTTTTCCCACTTGGGAATGTATGCTCTACCAAGTTGACCACCCCTCCGCCTGCAATGAAGGAGATGTCAGGTTCAGTCCCTGGGTTGGGAAGATCCTCTGGAGAAGGAAATGGCAACCCACTCCAGTATTCTTGCCTGGAGGATCCCATGAACAGAGGAGTCTGGCAGACGAGAGCCCATGGGGTCGCAAACAGTGGAGACATAACTTAGCGACTTAAAAAAAAAAGTTGAGCACGGGGCACTGGGGTTTGAGCAGCCTGAAGCCCTGAGTCTTAATTTTTATTTATTTATTTATTTAGGGCTGTGCTGGGTCTTAGTTGCTGCTCGGGTTTTTCTCTAGTTGTGGCGAGCGGGGAGCTACTCTCTAGCTGCGGTGCCCGGGATTCTCATTGCCAGTGGCTCCTCTTGTTTCGGAGCGCAGGCTCTAAGGTGTGTGGGCTTCAGTAGTTGCAACGCGCAGAAGCCCCAGCCCTGGAGTCTCTTCAAGCATCATCATGTTGCTTTGGTTTTAACCTCTTGGCACTTCACCGTTCAGTAAGTTGCAGCAGGGGCTTCCCAGGTGGCTCAGATGGTAAAGAATCTGCCTGCAGTGTGGGAGACCTGGGTTCGATCTCTGGGTCGGGAAGATCCCCTGGAGAAGGGAATGGTAGCTCACTCTAGTATTCTTGGCCTGGAGAATTCCATGAACAGATGAGCCTGGTGGGCTACAGTCCATGGGGTCACAAAGAGTCGGACATGACTGAGTGACTAACACACACGCTAGTCATAGCAGAGCCTCTGATCCGGTCTAATGTGCCCGGAGTGAAACCTGAGTGTAGAACAACCTGGAGAAGAGACCCTGAGGGCAACAGTAGCAGCCACATCCTCTGGGGAGGCTCCCTTCTAAGGGGGGTGTGTCCAGGCAGCTGAAATGAGCCATTTCCCCTTCCTTCTGCTGTGCTTGTCCTTCTGGGATCCAGATGGTCCTGGCTGAGACAGAGAAAAATAGGAGCAGTAAATAGCCTCTTTCAAGAGAGACAATTTACACGTTTTCTGTCGTGTCCTCTGTTTCTCTCCGTGGACCTTAGAATGGCCCCGAGTTCCCTTCTCCTTTTTTGGAAGGGAGATGAAGGTCATGAGCATGCTTTGGAAAATGAAGAGCTTTATAGAAGCCCTGGAATTGTTATCTTGCTGACTGGCATTTGTTTCTTGGGGATTCTTGACTTTTCTCCATGACTGGAGACACCCCAAAGGCAGACTGTGGCATGAAGGCCTTCCCTGCCACTTGACACCCCCATCTCAGGAAGGCTTGTCCCCTTAGGAGCACAGATGTCCTGGAGGGGATCTCCAACCATTGTGAGCACTTGCTGATTGCCTCTAGCTATCCATCAGGGCAGCTGGTAGTTCTCCGTAGGTTCTAAGTGTTTGTAAAAACTTTTGAAAGTCTGTGATCCTTGATATCTACAGTATTTAAAAACAAATAAAATATACTTGCTTGACAATGTTATGTTACTTTCAGGCATACCACACTATGACTATATATATATTTTCAGATTCATTTCCCTAATAGGTTACTACAAAATATTGAGTATAGTTCCCTGTGCTACAGAGTAGGTCCTTGTCTGTTTTATACATAGATATTTGCAACATTGAGGAAAGTGCCTGGGGAGGCTTCCTGGGCAGCACAGGCTGTTCTGGAAGCATCTGTGTGGTTCTCCCAGGCTTCCATGGTTTGGCTCCTTGCCTGTGTTTCTAACTGCCTGCTGGACAGTTCCACTGGGGGTCCCAGTTCCTACAGGTCCCAAATAGATCCCACCTCTTCCAAGTGGCACTAGTGGTAAAGAATTCTGCCAGTGCAGGAGACCCAAGAAACATGAGTTCAACCCTTGGGTTGGGAAGATGCCCTGGAGAAGGAAATGGCAGCCCACTCTTGTATTCTTGCCTGGAAAATCCCACAGACAGAGGAGCCTGGTGGGCTAGAGCCCATAGGGTTGCAAGGAGTCAGACATGACTGAGCACACACAGGCACCTTCTTCCAAACCTTTTTCTCCTTTCGTGGTAACTCAGATGAACAGCCTCTCAATCCTCCTCTCCATTCTTCCAGGACGTACTGGCCCCATATTTGACTCTCACCTGCCCTTAAAATGGGCAGCCACGTCTAGAGGGCTAACCTCCACAAGTCTCTCGACTCTGTCTCTTTCTCTCCCCATTGCCATCTTTGTAGCTGGGGCCAATATGAGGTACGTTAGGCAGAGCTGATATGGCAAATAGATCTCAATGCATAAAGTGATATGCAATTCACAGATGGTTGGTTTTTGCTCACGCAACCGTATGGGTGAGTAAACTGGTCCTGGCATGACTGTGTGCACAGGGCCGTTCCTTCAGAGATTCAGGCTGATGGAGGCTTCGTCATGCTCACTGGATTTCCAAATACTCTGAACTCAGTGCCAGCTGGGAAGGAAAAGGCAAAGAAGGGGTGCCCTGGAGCTTGGATGGGAAGATCTGCTGATGAGCCCATCACTTCTGCTCACATCCCATGTGGTCACAGCCAATTGAAAGGGAGGGGGTACCCTGAACAGCAGCAGCCCTGCAGGCTTCCTGTTGCCTTCAGAACAACATCCTTAAGGTGGCATTCAGAGGCCTCCACAATGTGATCTGGTCTACCTGGCCAGCCTATCTTCTGCTCTAAGCCTCCAACAGCCTTGGGCAGCCCTGGCAGATCCCATGCTTCTCCTGGAATGAGCCCTGCATCCTGGCCAGCCTGTGTCCCTGCTCTGATCAGGGTGCCCTTCTTTGTCACTCACCATCTGAGTCCTGCTCATCCTTTAAGAGGTTCAAGGCCCACTTTCTTCCTGAAGTCCCATCATGCTGTCCTCAACTGAAAAGGATTCTTTGCGGCTGTCTGCTCCCTGCTCACACAACTTCTCCAAAGCCAGAGGAGAACTATATTGGGTCATTCTTCCTGTTTCAACTCCTCGTTCGACCTCTTGCCAGAATGAAATCTGAGTATTCTGCCCTCCTCTTAATGCAGAATAAGGCCGACACACCAAAGTGTTCATCACCCATTTTTGATCCGTATTTCTAGGCTCCATTTTTTGTTTCTCTTCCCTATGGCCTGGTCTGGGCACCCGAGGAACACCTCTAAGTCCTTGTACATTTCTGGACTTTTTCTCCTGCTGGTTTCTCTGCCTTGGAGGCTGTCATGGCTTCTCTATCAGCATGTGAGCCTGTGACTACAGTATGTGATGTGTTCCTCGGCCTTTCTTCTACCATGGGTGTCTCCTACTTGGGTAGAGCCTGTGCTCACCTCTCTTCTAGTCTGTTATCCCAACAGATATGAACTTCTTGACAACCGAACATCCTGATAGGTTTTCTGGAGACTTGAGGTGGGCTTGATGTTTGGTGTGTAGAAGGATTGAATTGGATTGAGGGCCAACCCCACCAAGTTCATGCTTGTCGCTGGAGGGCGCTGCCGTCAGACTGCCTGAATCTAGTGGCAGAGCAGTCAGGCCTTCTTGAATGAGCGGTTTCTTTTGTCACTTCATGCCCCTACTAGGATGGCAGGATGCAAGCACATTTTTCATATATCAAAGAGGTAAAAATCTGGGGAAAACCCAAATCACATAATGGCATATCAAAGAGAAAAGAAAAGAAACCTAGGAAAATATATGTGAGCAATGAAGTTCACATTCTTGAACTTCTTCTTCTTTTTTTTTTTCTAAGATTGAAGCATTTCCAAAGAGTCCAGCCGTAAGAAACTTGGCCCAGGTGTATTTAATTTTCCAGAACAATATACTGATGGTTATCATCTGTGAATTCTTAACCCTTGGAGGCCGACACCTACTGTTTGTTAACCACCCTGAAAGCTTTTAGGGTTTTTGCCAAGGCAAGAAAACATGGGGGGTTAAAGACTGAGGTTCAGTAAACTTAGAAGAAAAGAGCTTGGGGTAGACTTGGAGTTGGTTCAGGTAGAGGAGATGGAGCAATCCAGGTGGGGTCTTCAGAAGGGGTAAGAGAGAGTTGGATGCATGACAGCACCTTGCATATTTCATGGGATTAAGGTTTTGAACATTTTCTCAATCTGGGGCAAGAGAAGCATTTCATTTTTATTTAAAGCTTGAGTTTAGAATGCTGTTGTTTTTTTGTAATGTGAGTTCAGAATATCATGTATATTCTTTCAAGTTGAAGTTTTTACAGGAAACAAAGAAATAACTTGGAACTCTGGGGCTGGAAAGAAGAGCCCAATAGCTTTTGGGGAAGAAATCAGTCTTTCTGCAGGAGGGTTATATCCTTGCATTGCTGAGTTTCAGTTCCCACAAGATGCATCAAGAAAGCTTGGTTTTAAACAAAGGCTCACATGTGAGAACAACACGCATTCTTTTTTTTTTTCTTTTCAAATGAACAAGGAGTAATTTTCCAAACAGAAAAAGTACATGACTGGAGTCCTTTTAGCATTTAGGCAAATATCCTCTGGCAGCTCACAGCTGGGACACAGATCTAGTAGCTGTTCTCAGCCGAGGAATTCTGTGTGGTTGGGCAGGACACACCTCTTCCCATCTTCCTTCTAAAACATGATGTGGCTTTTGCCACACGTCAAAAAACCCCGGGTCTAGTCTCACTTCCTCAGACATCTTGAGGAAAGGCTGAGAACTGTTTTTTTTTTTTTTCCCAGTTAGTTGGAAATTTCCAATAGTGTTTAAGATGGTGGAGGGGTTGCATAAAAGATACAAAATGTATGGATATTTGTGAGATCTCCTTATTCACTTTGCAAAACTATAGATGGGCCCAGTTTCTATCTTATATTCTTTGGCACATTTACATCTTGTCCTAAAAGCTCTAGAATGTTTTGGAATGACATCTACCTGCTTTCTTTCTCTCTCTCATCACCACCCCCATCACTGACCCTGCCTTTGAAACTCAAGATTCTCAGGATGGTGATATGAGAATATGCCTAAATATTTGTACCCTCTCTTTCTACAGAATTTTCTAGAAATATCAATGGCTAGGCTCTTTGTAGCATTGCTGTAGGGCTCTGATCTGCTGTGTAGGAGCTCTTCTGCCGTTCCTAGCAGAATTTTGGGATTTTGTCCTATTAGATGCTTGCTATCATTGTCTTCATCCAGCACCATGAAAGAAAGTGTTGGGTGGAAATGAGTGACCTTTTGTTTCTAAAAACTGAATTTTTGTGTCTTAGCTGATGTATATGGAGCCAGAACTATTCCATGGTGAGTTTTTCTATGGTGGGAAACATAAATTTCTTGACTGTGAAAAGTGAGTTTGAGGGGTGGTTGGCTGGGGAGCTTAGCTATTGTACTGAGTCTTAGTCTGAGGCGCAGGAGGAAGAGAGACAGAGAGAGGAGAGGTACTCCTTAGATACTTGTTTCAATTGGGAAATAATATATTTTATATGCAGAATCTGATATTTACCATACATGGTGCTTTTTGCCCAGAAGGTTCTCAGAAGAATGCATTCTTTTTCTCCTTATCCACACCCACCAGTGATAATCAACACCACTTGGGTGATTCTGGAAGCTAGTCTAAACCAGCTACACTATTTAATAGTTGTGGGGATGGGTAGAAGAATAGTTTCTTCATTGAAAACTATTAGAGGAATTTATCGGCTGTCAGGGTGTAATCAGCCATGAAAGATATTGGCAAGGGCATGAAACTGACATTCTTCTCTCATCTTTTAACCTTGCCTTTCCCCATAACTGGCACGTCTTCCCCACATCCCGGTATCAGTGTCTCATTGGTCTGCTCTTTGAATCTCTGCTCTGGCTTGTTGTTCTGAAACCTACTATGTTGTCCTTTCATCTGCGTTTCTATGAGCTCTGTTAATGGGTCCTTCTCCACATGGTACTATATTTCTTTCTCCAACCTTCCTTTACAAGATATGGATCCATCTGAGCAATTATATCAGATAGACTTTCTGCCAATTTGCATCTGTTCTTGCAAAGGTGTATATGATTAAAGATCTGAGACCATGTTTTATCAGTTACTGGCTATAGAACGTCTTTTGGCCCAGTTAGAAGTTATAAGCTTTATTTAAAAGAATAGGTTTATTTACCTATATAACGACTGAGTGACTGAACTGAACTGATATTTGAAATATATATCTTTGGGGGATAAAAGTTAACTTTGAAATTTGAGGTTCAATTGTCATGAGTTTTCTTAGGTAACTCACTTGGAATAAAACTAACAGCCTGTGGAGAATTATAACTATTTGTTTCTTTTTTCAGGAATGCTGCTCATAGAAAATAAGTTCCCAGAGGGGAGGGGTTATAGCTCATGGATATTTACACCACCCCTTGTAAGAGTACCTGTTCTTAGTAGGCACTGGAATGAACATTTTAGAAATAATAATAGTTTTACAGTTTCTCAAAAAGTTATGCATAGAATTACCCATGTGATCCAGCAATTTACTGCTAGGTTTATAGCCCAAAGAACTGAAAGTGAGTGAACTGAGGTCGCTCAGTCGTGTCTGACTCTTTGTGACCCCATGGACTGTAGCCTACCAGGCTTCTCAGTCCGTGGGATTTTCCAGGCAAGAGTACTGGAGTGGGCTGCCATTTCCTTCTGAAAATAGGCACTCAAATACACGTACATGGATATTCATGGCAGCACTATTCAGGTTAGCCAAAAGGGGAAAATAACACAAACACCATCAATGGATGAACAGATAAACAGATTGTGATATACAACAGAATATTATTCAACCTTAAAAATGAATGGAATATTGATATACTACCATGTGAATGAATCTTGAAAACATTATACTAAGTGAAAGAAGCTAGACACAAGAAGTCATGTATTGTATTATTTTGTTTATATGATACAGTCCATCCAGGATGAGTAAAACCATAGAAGCAGAAGGCAGATTAGTGTTTGTTGGAGCAGGGAGATGAGGGAATTAGAGAGATAACTGCTTACTGAGTATGGGGTTTTTGTGGGGGACATGAAAATGATTTGGATGTAGAGGGAAGTGGTTGCACAACATTGTAACCATTACTAATTGCCACTGAATTGTGCTCCTTAAAAATGGCTAACTTTATGCTATGTGAATTTCACCTTAATAAAAATAAATAACCAGAGCAAACACCCACTGAGAAGTTGCTATGAAGCTGGCACCGTATTAAGTATTTCACATAATTCTGTCATTGAGGCCGCATCCCTTCTGCAATGGATGATGAATTCCTTCCATTTTACGGATAGAGTCCCTGACTGAAGTCCAGAGAAGTTAAGCAACACGTTCTCCTTCTGACAACTTTTCCAGAACCTTGAATTCCCAGGGTTAAATATGGTGACTTGGAGAAACTTGGTTGGAGGTACTGTTAGTTGTTTTTGAACAGCGTTAAGTTTGAAAGAGCGTCTCTCTGCTCTGAATTTGGACACTGGGAGGTCATTGATTTAGAGGCTGTGGTTCTGTGTTTAAAAGGAATGTTGCAGTTCTGGGTGGATGCAGAGGTGTGCTTTAGAATTCTTTGGGAATGATAAAATTGAAAAGGCCAGCAAGACTTCCTGGTGGGATCTCATGATTAGAAGTTTCCTGAAGGGGAGGGCACGCAGGGAGGTGTTAGGATGGATGCACAGGATCTTTCAAAGTGGCATTTGGTTCTGAATTCACACTTGACTGGTCTATCCTCAAGTATCCTTCTGAAATTTTCATTTATAAAATTTTAGCATGTAATCTCATTGAGTCAGTGGCTAGGGATTTAAATATCTTCAAATATGCAGGCAATGGAATATGTGAGTTGACCAGATTTCCCATGTTCTGTTGTTTTTTTCCCCCCTCCGTGATCTTTTTTTTTTTTTTTTTGAAGACTTTTCTATCAGGACCTGACTACTTTACTGGGATACTTTTTTCTTTGTCTATTTGCTCCTTCCCTCCCACCCTCATTCATTCATTCATTCATTCATTATCTCACTCATTTATTCACTTGCTCATCGACTCTTACCTACTAGCTCACATATTCTTCAGTTCATTCTCTCCTTGCCTGATTCATTCACTTAATCTATATAAACAAAACATGACAAGGCACTTGTAGAAATGCAAATAGTATGAAAATACATCGAGTTAAACTTGAATGTCTTCATGGGCTGAGCCTCTCAGCTGACTCTCTATTTCAGTCTGGGTCTCATCAATACCACCCCGTGTTCACAGTTTCTGATTTGGTGTACAAGCTAGACAGCTTCATCTAGACATTGATTGTATATGTCGATGTATATTGTAAGGGTTTCCCCACGTTTGTATATCATGATCATAACAGATTCCTGTCCTGGAAAGTCTGAAAACAACACCTATTTTATTTTCTGATGTCTACATGTATTTTCAAAGTGTTCAATTGTAACAGAATTTTGCCTGTTATTCTAGATGCTCCATCACTCCCACCAAAAGTAATCACTTTTATGAATTTTATAGTATAAAATTTGTTGCATCTTTATGGTTAACCCAAAGAATACAGCCTAAACACTATGGGTTTGCCCATTCAAATAAGTTTTTATATACAAACCTGAAGAACCTGGGCCCTCTGATCCGTGGCATGTTCCCCAAGCTGGAGTTTGTCGACTGCACTCTCATGGTGCACATCACCATGCTCCTCTGTTCTCTGTCCTCCTGTAAATTGCGAGCTAGGATCCAGAGGTCTTACCTCCAAGTTCAGACCCTGGACTAGAAGATTGTATGTGGTGCTGTGTCCCTTGACCACATGCATGCCCATTTCCCTCTTGCTTTTATTTATTTTTCATTTTTCATTTCATTGTGGTGCACAGGCTTGGTAGTTTCAGGGTGTGGGCCTAGTTGCTTCTTGGTATGTGGAATATTTGTCTCCAGACTAGGGATCAAACCCTCATCCCCTGCTTTGAAAAGTGGATTCTTAACTGCTGGACTACCAGGGAAGTCCTTCCCTTGTTTTTGATATAATGTACATTGCCTAGATTTATTTATTCACAGGGCACTGCAGAATTGTGATGTTCTAATCCATCATTTTGTTTTTGTTTATGCCACCTGTATTAGCTGGGATAATTTTATAAGGAGATACTGTCTTTCATCTGCTATTTGGTTACCTAATGGTTTAGTTCACATAGGAAAGTATGATAAATGTTTGACAGTCTCCTTTCACTTACTTAGTTTTTGAGATAATGCACCAGTTCTTTGCAGTCTTTGAAGGTTGACCAGTTAGGCTTTTAAAACATGTCACTGTGTATATGTAAATCCCATATACACACTGCTACATGTGAAACAGATAACTAGTAAGGACCTACCGTAAAGTGCAGGAAACTCTACCCAATTCTCTAATAACCTATATGGGAAAAGAATCTAAACAAGAGTGGATATATGTCTATGTATAACTGATATACTTTGCTGTACACTTAAAACTAACACAGTGTTGGAAGTCAACCATACTCTAATAAAAATTAAAAACCAAACCAAACCAGGCCAGCAGGAAATGTCATTGTGAGCTCATGGATTTAAACATACTCGATGAAACACTTTTATGAATTTTATAGTATAAAATTTGTTGCATCTTTATGGTTAACCCAAAGAATACAGCCTTAAACACTATGGGTTTGCCCATTCAAATAAGTTTTTATATACAAACCTGAAGAACCTGGGCCCTCTGATCCGTGGCATGTTCCCCAAGCTGGAGTTTGTCGACTGCACTCTCATGGTGCACATCACCATGCTCCTCTGTTCTCTGTCCTCCTGTAAATTGCGAGCTAGGATCCAGAGGTCTTACCTCCAAGTTCAGACCCTGGACTAGAAGATTGTATGTGGTGCTGTGTCCCTTGACCACATGCATGCCCATTTCCCTCTTGCTTTTATTTATTTTTCATTTTTCATTTCATTGTGGTGCACAGGCTTGGTAGTTTCAGGGTGTGGGCCTAGTTGCTTCTTGGTATGTGGAATATTTGTCTCCAGACTAGGGATCAAACCCTCATCCCCTGCTTTGAAAAGTGGATTCTTAACTGCTGGACTACCAGGGAAGTCCTTCCCTTGTTTTTGATATAATGTACATTGCCTAGATTTATTTATTCACAGGGCACTGCAGAATTGTGATGTTCTAATCCATCATTTTGTTTTTGTTTATGCCACCTGTATTAGCTGGGATAATTTTATAAGGAGATACTGTCTTTCATCTGCTATTTGGTTACCTAATGGTTTAGTTCACATAGGAAAGTATGATAAATGTTTGACAGTCTCCTTTCACTTACTTAGTTTTTGAGATAATGCACCAGTTCTTTGCAGTCTTTGAAGGTTGACCAGTTAGGCTTTAAAACATGTCACTGTGTATATGTAAATCCCATATACACACTGCTACATGTGAAACAGATAACTAGTAAGGACCTACCGTAAAGTGCAGGAAACTCTACCCAATTCTCTAATAACCTATATGGGAAAAGAATCTAAACAAGAGTGGATATATGTCTATGTATAACTGATATACTTTGCTGTACACTTAAAACTAACACAGTGTTGGAAGTCAACCATACTCTAATAAAAATTAAAAACCAAACCAAACCAGGCCAGCAGGAAATGTCATTGTGAGCTCATGGATTTAAACATACTCGATGAATTTCAGTTCAGTTCAGTTCAGTCACTCAGTTGTGTCCGACTCTTTGCAACCCCATGAATCGCAGCACGCCAGGCCTCCCTGTCCATCACCATCTCCCGGAGTTCGCTCAGACTCATGTTCATCAAGTCTGTGATGCCATCCAGCTATCTCATCATCTGTCATCCCCTTCTCCTCCTGCCCCCAATCCTTCCCAGCATCAGAGTCTTTTCCAATGAGTCAACTCTTCGCATGAGGTGGCCAAAGTACTGGAGTTTCAGCTTTAGCATCATTCCTTTCAAAGAAATCCCAGGGCTGATCTTCTTCAGAATGGACTGGTTGGATCTCCTTCAGAATGGACTGGTTGGATCTCCTTGCAGTCCAAGGGACTCTCAAGAGTCTTCTCCAACACCCAGTCTATGGCAATTCACATCCTTAGGCAGGTTTGCATTGTCCCATGTTTTTTGGGCTCCAAAGTCACTGCAGATGGTGACTGCAGCCATGAAATTAAAAGACGCTTACTCCTTGGAAGAAAAGTTATGACCAACCTGGATAGCATGTTGAAAAGGAGAGACATTACTTTGCCAACAAAGGTCCATCTAGTCAAGGCTATGGTTTTTCCTGTGGTCATGTATGGATGTGAGAGTTGGACTGTGAAGAAGGCTGAGTGCCGAAGAATTGATGCTTTTGAACTGTGGTGTTGGAGAAGACTCTTGAGAGTCCCTTGGACTGCAAGGAGATCCACCAGTCCCTTCTGAAGGAGATCAGTCCTGGGTGTTCTTTGGAGGGAATGATGCTAAAGCTGAAACTCCAGTACTTTGGCCACCTCATGCGAAGAGTTAATTCACTGGAAAAGACTCTGATGCTGGGAGGGATTGGGGGCAGGAGGAGAAGAGGATGACAGAGGATGAGATGGCTGGATGGCATCACAGACATGATGGTCGTGAGTCTGAGTGAACTCTGGGAGTTGGTGATGGACAGGGAGGCCTGGCGTGCTGTGATTCATGGGGTCGCAAAGAGTCGGACACAACTGAACAACTGAACTGAACTGATGTTTGACCCAGAGAAGCTTTTCAAGTTAGGCCTCTATGACTAGTTGTTCTTGTGTCTTCTTGACATGTATCTAGAACTGGGTTGGTAACCATTTCTAGGCTTTCCCAGTGGGCAGAGCTAGGAAAATACATACGTATATATGTCTCTATCTTTCTACCTATCTATCTACCTAAGATAAAGTGCCTTGAGAATTCACATGGATTTCTTTCTTTTTCAAAATTAATTTTTGTTGGAATATACTTGCTTTACAATATTGTGTTAGTTTCTGCTGTATAGCAAAATGTATCAGCTATACATTTACATATATAGCCCTGCCCCTCCTTTTGGATTTCCTTTCCATTTAGGTCACCACGCGCGTGGAGTAGCGTTCCCTGTGCTATACAGTAGGTTCTCATCAGTTATCTGTTTTATATGTGGTATAAATAGTGTAGACATGTCAACTCCGGTTTTCCAGTTCATTGCCCCTTTCTCCCTTGGTATCCATACATTTGTTCTCTATGTCTCTGTCTCTATTTCTGCTTTGCAAAGGAGTTTATCCATATGATTTTTCTAGATTTCACATCCATGCATCAATATATGATATTTGTTTTTCTCTTTCTGACTTACTTCCCTGTGTATGACAAACTCTAGGTCTATCCACATCTCTGCAAATGGCACCATTTCTTCCTTTCTATGGCCTAGTAATATTTCATGGTACATATGCACCGCGTCTTTTTATCCATTCCTCTGCTGATGGACATTCATTATGAGGTTGCTTCCAAGTCCTGCCTATTGTAAACAGGAATTTGTACTGATTTCTAATTGAAATTCAAGACTATAGGGTTTGCACTTTGCTGTCTCTCTACTGCCTCCATAGCTCCTTAATTTCACATCCCAAACCTTAGTTCTCAAGCACACAGAATTACAGTGGTAGCATTGGAACATCCCATAATTACTCACTTGCTTTATCCCAGAGCACACACACAAGTCTCTGAATAACAACATAATACTGTTACAACCAACTATGATTCCTGAAAATGGTTAAATTCATTTTATCACATATGTTACTGCCATTTTCCATTTTTTAAATGACGTTCCTATTTCCCGTAGGCAGATCCTTATCTGTATAGTCACAGAGACTATGAAGTCTTCCTTTTAAAGTTCACTAAGTTTTGTTCTTCAAGTAACACATATTAAAATGCTCACCACCTGCCCTGTGTGCATGCTTATCCTGTCATTGTGGTTGTCTGAAACACGTGCTCTAGTGAACTCCTCAGGAAGAGCTCCAGGGAATTATATTTTCTGAGATTCTGCAGGCACCAACAGTTTCTCTGCTCTTTATACACGAGGGTGGTCAGTATGGCTGAACGTATGACGAATCAATGTAATGTGTGATCCTGGATTTTCCTTCGTTCTCAAGGTCACTATTAGGACAATTCACGAAATTTGAATGAAGTCTGCATAATATTGGACAGTAGTATTGCTAATTTTCTTACTTTGATGATATCTTGATTCATTTTGCCTAGATGTGACTTTCCGCCATATTTTCTTAATTATTAACTGAGGCCTTGTTCCTTTCTTCCCACTATTTTTTTCTTTAGACCCTAATAAAAATGAACAGACTTTTATTATTATTTTGCACTGAGGGTTCCAAGAATTCGATTGGTGATTTCAAAGTAAACAAACAAGGGGCAGATGCAACGGAATTGCATAACTAGATGGGTTTTAGGGTGTATCAACTTTCTTAGGCAAGTTATTAAAAACAAGTTTTTCCCCCTCTGTACTCTGCCCTTAGGGACTAGTGTTCTAAAAACAGGGAACAATTTCCCAGTAAAATTAACTCGGAAGATGCAATGGAATTTAGAACCGTTTCACATCTGTGTTATTTTCTTTAAGGCTTATGGAGCTAGACCATTGTGCAGCAGGTACTGTGACCGTGGGGGCGAGGGTGGCTCCCTGATGGATTGTGTTCTTGTTCTGATGTTGTGGCCACAGGTGGATGTAAATGCCCTCGTGCTTGGATCTCCTTGTTCCTTTGTCCAAAGTATGCTCATCTTTTCCACTAGATTAGAAGATCTTTTTTTAAAAAATTAATTTGTAATTGCTCTTTATTTTAAGAAATTATTTTTATGTATTAAAAAATTTTTATTTTATATTGGAATGTAGTTGATTAACAATGTTGTGTTCTTTTCAGTTCTGTACAGCAAAGTGATTCAGTTTTACATATCCATGTTTCTATCGCAAGTTCTCCATGAAAAGTGGAAGCAGCCCTTAAAGATAGGACACAAATCTTCATCCTCTACAACTCACAAATGGGCTGTCTTTGAAGCTTGTTTCTAAGTCAATGGCTTAAAATTAAAAATTGCACTTCTCCATGGACACATGTTACATAGGTTCCCGGGTCAGCTGGTTGAAATTTGCCAAGGCGGCCGTGTTAATTTCTGTAGCACTGAAGCAGCACTACAGAGTGTAATCACCAGATGTGTCTGTAATTCTAGCGAAGGGTCTCTCCGTTGAGCCATGGAAAGCAATTTCTTAATCCAGAGAGATGGTGTGGGGCGGGAGGGGGGGTTCGGGATTGGGAGTTCATGTATACTCATGGCTGATTCATGTCAATGTATAGCAAAACGAATACAGTATTGTAAAGCAAAACAAACTAAAAAATAAAAATTAATTTAAAAAATAAATAAAAAAATTTACCACATGTTTAAGTTAAAACAAAACAAAACAAAACAAAAAGACCCTGTGTGCTGTGCTCAGTTGTGTCTGACTCGGGATGTCACCCACTAGGATTCTCTGTCCATCGAATTTTTTAGGCAAAAATACCTAATACCATCCCTGCACTAATTGCCCTGGAGTGAAGCTCTTTTCTTACTCCTCTGCTCAAGGGCATGCATACTCCTTTGCTGTTGTTTACTTACTAAACTGTTTTTCAAACCCATGGACTATAGCCCACCAGGCAAGCATATTGGAGTGTATTGCATTTCCTTCTTTGGGAATCCAGCTGACCCAGGGATTGAACTGCTGTCTCCTGCGTTGGCAGGAAGATTCTTTATCACTGAGCCACCTGGGAAGCAGCGCATGCTCCTTCAGTCATCAGTCAGTTCAGTTCAGTGGCTCAGTCGTGTCTGACTCCTTGCGACCCCATGGACTGCAGCACGCCAGGCCTCCCTGTCCATCACCAACTCCCAGATCCTACTCAAACTCATGTCTGTTGAGTTGGTGATGCCATCCAATCATCTCATCCTCTGTCATCCCCTTCTTCTCCTGCTTTCAATCTTTCCCAGCATCAGGGTCCTTTCCAATGAGTAGGTTCTTCGCATCAGGTGGCCAAAGTATTGGAGTTTCAGCTTCAGCATCAGTCCTTCCAGTGAATATTCAGGACTGATTTCCTTTAGGATGGACTGGTTGGCTCTCCTTGCAGTCCAAGGAACTCTCAAGAGTCCTCTCCAACACCACAGTTCAAAAGCATCAATTCTTTGGCAATCAGCCTTCTTTTTAAAAAAAAAATTAATTTCTTTATTTTAATTGGAGGCTAATTACTTTATGATATTGTAGTGGTTTTTGCCATACACTGACATGAATCAGCCATGGGTGTACATGTGTCCCCCATCCTGAACCCCCTCCTTCTTCCCTCCCCATCCCATCCCTCAGGGTTGTCCCAGTGCATTGGCTTTGAGTGCCCTATTTCATGCATCTAACTTGGACTGGTCATCTATTTCACATATGACAATATACATGTTTCATTGCTATTCTCTCAAATCATCCCCCCTAGCCTTCTCCACAGAGTCTAAAAGTCGTTCTTTATGTCTGTGTCTCTTTTGCTGTCTAGCATATAAGGTCATTGTTACCATCTTTCTAAATTCCATATATATGTGTTAGTATACTGTATTGGTAGTCTTCCCTGGTGGCTCAGAGGTTAAAGCATCTGCCTCCAATGCGGGACACCCGGGTTCGATCCCTGGGTCGGGAAGATCCCCTGGAGAAGGAAATGGCAACCCACTCCAGTATTCTTGCTTGGAGAATCTCATGGACTGAGGAGCCTGGTGGGCTGCAGTCCCTGGGGTCACAAAGAGTAGGACACGATTGAGTGACTTTACTTACTTACTTTACTTATACTGTATTGGTATTGTATACTGTATTATACTGTATATAGGTTAGTATACTGTATCGACTTACTTCACTCTGTATAATAGGCTCCAGCTTCATCCACCTCATTAGAACTGATTCAAATGCATTCTTTTTGATGGCTGAGTAATATCCTATTGTCTATATGTACCACAGCTTTCTTATCCATTCATCTGCCAATGGACATCTAGGTTGCTTCCTAAACAGTGCTGTGATGAACACTGGGGGTACACGTGTCTCTTTCAGTTCTGGTTTCCTCAGTGTGTATGCCCAGCAGTGGGATTGCTGGGCCATAAGGCAGTTCTATTTCCAGTTTTATAAGGAATCTCCACACTGTTCTCCATAGTGGTTGTACTAGTTTACATTCCCACCAATGGTATAAGAGGGTTCCCTTTTCTCCACACCCTCTCCAGCATTTATTGTTTGTAGACTTTTTGATAGCAGCCATTCTGACTGGTGTGAGATGGTACCTCATTGAGGTCTTGATTTGCATTTCTCTGATAATGAGTGATGTTGAGCATCTTTTCATGTGTTTGTTAGCCATCTGTATGTCTTTGTTTTTTTTTTTTATCTATTCTTTTCTCTTTATTTATTTATTTTTTTTACTTTACAATATTCCTCAGTGTGTATGCCCAGCAGTGGGATTGCTGGGCCATAAGGCAGTTCTATTTCCAGTTTTATAAGGAATCTCCACACTGTTCTCCATAGTGGTTGTACTAGTTTACATTCCCACCAATGGTATAAGAGGGTTCCCTTTTCTCCACACCCTCTCCAGCATTTATTGTTTGTAGACTTTTTGATAGCAGCCATTCTGACTGGTGTGAGATGGTACCTCATTGAGGTCTTGATTTGCATTTCTCTGATAATGAGTGATGTTGAGCATCTTTTCATGTGTTTGTTAGCCATCTGTATGTCTTTGTTTTTTTTTTTTATCTATTCTTTTCTCTTTATTTATTTATTTTTTTTACTTTACAATACTGTATTGGTTCTGCCATACATTGACATGAATCTGCCACGAGTGTACGTGAGTTCCCAATCCTGAACCCCCCTCCCACCACCCTCCCCACATCATCTCTCTGGGTCATCCCAGTGCACCAGCCCCAAGCATCCTATATCCTGCATCGAACTCAGACTGGCGATTCATTTCCTACATGATGGTATACATGTTTCAATGCCATTCTCCCAAACCATCCCACACTCTCCCTCTCCCACAGAGTCCGAAAGTCTGTTCTATACATCTGTGTCTCTTTTGCTGTCTTGCATACAGGGTTATCATTACCATCTTTCTAAATTCCATATATATGTGTTCCATTCCATTCCATTCAGTCGCTCAGTCGTGTCCGACTCTTAGCGACCCCATGAATCACAGCACGCCAGGCCTCCCTGTCCATCACCAACTCCCAGAGTTCACTCAGACTCACGTCCATTGAGTCTGTGATGCCATCCAGCCATCTCATCCTCGGTCGTCCCCTTCTCCTCCTGCCCCCAATCCCTCCCAGCATCAGGGTCTTTTCCAATGAGTCAACTCTTCGCATGAGGTGGCGAAAGTACTGGAGCTTCAGTTTTAGCATCATTCCTTCCAAAGAAATCCCAGGGTTGATCTCCTTCAGAATGGACTGGTTGGATCTCCTTGCAGTCCAAGGGACTCTCAAGAGTCTTCTCCAGCACCA
>SJXQ01003181.1:0-56677 GCA_006408695.1 Aepyceros melampus
ATATACAGCATTTGCTTTAAAAATAGGGTCTTTTTTTTTTTTTGAAAAGTGATAGTAGGTTATAAAAATTAAAATTAAAAGAGAAATAGAGGACTTAAAATTTAAAAAAAAGGAGAAGAAAAAGAAAGGAAGAAAAAACAATCAAACAAAAACATCTTCCAAAAAATAATAATAATAAAAGAGAATGGTCAAAAAATAGTAAAGATATTTCTAGGACTTTCTCTGGTGTTGTAGGCAATGTGGGGCCACTTCCAAGGCGGTTCCCTCTGTTTAGCTTCTTCTGCTTGCTAGTCTCTTCAATGTCTGATTTCCGCCCTGATGCAAGGGGGCAGTGGAAGTCACTTTTTTTTTTTTTTTTTTTTAATTAAGGCTCACTTGGTCAGTCGCACTGTGGGGAGGGAGGTTCAAACAAAAACATCTTCCAAAAAATAATAATAATAAAAGAGAATGGTCAAAAAATAGTAAAGATATTTCTAGGACTTTCTCTGGTGTTGTAGGCAATGTGGGGCCACTTCCAAGGCGGTTCCCTCTGTTTAGCTTCTTCTGCTTGCTAGTCTCTTCAATGTCTGATTTCCGCCCTGATGCAAGGGGGCAGTGGAAGTCACTTTTTTTTTTTTTTTTTTTAATTAAGGCTCACTTGGTCAGTCGCACTGTGGGGAGGGAGGGATGCTGTTACCAAATAGCTCTGGCGTATATTCGCAGTGTCTCAGCCCCACTGGGCATGCCCCTACACCCGGCGCATACCGCTCAGGCTCTACGTTTCTCCGCCGGGGACCGTCTGAGGCCGGCCCTAGGCTGCAGGCACCTCCCTGGTCCAAGCCTCTCAGGCTCGGCGCCCAGGGAGTCGCAGATTTGATTGGACCTGCGTTTTGTGCCCTTCCCAGGACCAAGTAGCTCAGGTGTTTGGCGAGCGCAGTTGCTCAGCTTATCACCTTTTCCTGTTGCTCAGTTTTCTGGATGTACCCCTCTCACCTTTTATCAGGCAGATTATGACTGTCCAGCACCACAAGAAGTCTTAGTTAGCAAAGAAGTCTGCTTGTAGTTTGGTCAGTAAAGTCTCTCTGGGGCTGCTATTGCCACGTTCCAGCCCTTCCGTCTCTGTCTGCCTGTCGCCAGTGGGGGATAGTCTGCAGCCGACTATTTCTGTTCTGCCCTTTGTTTTTTGTGCGGTCCTGGCAGTGTCTTATGTTTGAGCTTTTCGCGTGGTAACTGTCCCACAGTCTGGTGTGCTAGCCCAAGTTAATTCGCTCTGGTTATGTGCAGGGCATTCCAGCCTGATTCTTAAGAAGCTGTGCCACCCGCGTCTTCCGCGCCTCCTTGCCCAGCCTCCACTTGCTAGTGGCGGATGCAGGCGTCTGCTCTGCTTCTCTGCTGGGGGAGTTATTGTTGGGCTCGTAATCTGTTGGTCTTAATCACCCATTTGTTTTTCTTCCCTGTTATGTTGCCCTCTGGGCTTCCAAGACTCGCCAGATTGGCAGTGAGAGTGTTTCCCGGCATTTGGAAACTTCTCTCTTTTAAAAACTCTCTTCCCGGGCCAGGACTCCTTTCCTGGGACGGAGCTCCCTCCCTACCTCCTTTGTTTCTTTTCTTGTCTTTTGTATTTTTCCTACCTGTTTTTGAAGACAATGTTCTGCTTTTCTGGATGCCTGATGTCCTCTGCCAGCATTCAGAAGTTGCCCTGTAGATTTTACTCAGCGTTGAGATGTTCTTTTGATGAATTTGTGGAGGAGAAAGTGGTCTCCCCGTCCTATTCCTCTGCCATCTTAAAACATATATCAGTACCATCTTTAATATGCAAATACTATCAGTATTTCTAAGACATTTTGAGCTGTATATCAAACCACTTTCTCCTTTTTGCCTCAGCTCATACTAGCACTCCTAGTCTTTAGCTGCTTTGCTATTAGCAGAATCATCAGCAATTTGGGAAAATAGGCATGGTTTGTAGCTTAAAAATAAGCTAACATTGCAAGGCTCATAAGTTTTCATCTTATTTTTCCTCTTAGATGCCTTTGCAACCCAGGTCAATACCTGCATCATCATACTTAAGAGTTAATCTGTACAATGGAACTGACAGAATCATTTTTAACTATCACACTTACGTCAAATGGTGATAGGAAATTGATTACTAGTATTTCTGGAGATTTGGTTTATGGTAAATGTGCCTGGATGATTAAAAATGAATTTCTGACAATATAAAAGGCAGCAAGGGAGAGGGATGTAACATTAAATTTTTCTTTTCATTTCATGATAGGAGAGAAGTGTATGAGTTTTTCTGTGTTGAAGTAGAAGTATTTAAATCATTAACACCAATAGAAGAAATGTACTCTTCCTTTAAATTTATATCACTGGTGTTACATGCTTTGAAAACTAGAGGTGAGACCAAAATAAACCTGTTGATCTCCTATGTATAGAGACAAAAAGAAGAATAAGAGAGAAAATTGCAATGATATAACAAAGTCAAACTCCATTCTATATACTTACGGCTGTGCTATGTCTGAATTATATTTAACAGTGCTCCTGATGCAGAGTAATTATGGCAAGACAAAGATTAGTGTAGAAAGTATAATGTCTTTGGACTTTCCCCTCTAGACTTTAGAGGAATTATTATATAAATTTTTANGTTTGGAGTGATGTTTCCTAAGGCCCACTTGACTTCACATTCCAGGATGTCTGGCTCTAGGTGAGTAATCACACTATCACGGTCATTTGGGTCATGAAGATCTTTTTTGTATAGTTCTTCTGTATATTCTAGCCACCTCTTCTTAATATCTTCTGCTTCTGTTGAGTCCTTACCATTTCTGTCCTTTATTGTGCCCATCTTTGCATGAAATGTTCCCTTGGTATGTCTAATTTTCTTGAAGAGGTCTCTCGTCTTTCCCATTCTATTGTTTTCCTCTATTTCTTTGCATTGATCGCTGAGGAAGGCTTTCTTATCTCTCCTTGTTATTCTTTGGAACTTTGCATTCAAATGGGTATATCTTTCCTTTTTTCCTTTACCTTTCACTTCTCTTATTTTCATATCTATTTGTAAGGCCTCCTCAGACAGCCATTTTGCCTTTTTGCATTGCTTTTTCTTGGGGATGGTCTTGATCACTGCCTCCTGCACAATGTCACGAACCTCCATCCATAGTTCTTCAGGCACTCTGTTTATCAGATCTAATCATTTGAATCTATTTCTCACTTCCACTATATAATCATAAGGGATTTGATTTAGGTCATACCTGAATGGTGTAGTGGTTTTCCCTACTTTCTTCAATTTAAGTCTGAATTTGGAAAAAAAGAGTTCATGATCTGAGCCACAGTCAGCTCCCTGTCTTGTTTTTGCTGACTGTATAGATCCTCTCCATCTTTGGCAACAAAGAATATAATAAATATGATTTCGGTATTGACCATCTGGTGATACTGATGTGTAGAGTCGTCTCTTGTGTTGTTGGAAGAGGGTTTGTTATGACCACCGTGTTCTCTTGGAAAAACTCTGTTAGTCATTGATGTGCTTCGTTTTGTACTCCAAGGCAAGGCCAAATTTGCCTGTTACTCCAGGTATCTCTTGACTTCCTACTTTTGCATTCCGATCCCCTATAATGAAAAGGACATCTTTTTGGGGTGTTAGTTCTAGAAGGTCCTGTACATCATCATAGAACTATCAACTTCAGCTTCTTCAGCATTACTGGTTAGGACATAGACTTGGATTACTGTGATATTGAATAGTTTGCCTTGGAAATAAGCAAGATCATTCTGTCATCTTTGAGATTGCATCCAAGTACTGCATTTTGGACTCTTTTGTTTACTATGATGGCTCTTCCATTACTACTAAGGGATTCTTGCCCACAGTAGTAGATATAATGGTCATCTGAGTTAAATTCACCCATTCCAGTCCATTTCAGTTCACTGATTCATAAAATGTCAACATTCACTCTTGCCATCTCCTGTTTGACCACTTCCAATTTGCCTTGATTCATGGACCTAACATTCCAGGTTCCTATGCAATATTGCTCTTTACAGCATCGGACTTTACTTCCAGCACCAGTCACATCCACAGCTTGGTGTTGTTTTTCCTTTTGGCTCCATCTCTTCATTCTTTCTGGAGTTATTTCTCCACTGATCTCCAGTAGCATATTGGGCATGTACTGACCTGTTGAGTTCATCTTTCATTGTGATATCTTTTTGCCTTTTTCATAGTTTGTTGTGTTCTCAAGGCAAGAATACTGAGGTGGTTTGCCCTTCCCTTCTCCAGTGGGCCATGTTTTGTCAGAACTCTCCACCATGACCCGTCTGTCTTGGGTAGCCCTACTTGTCATGGCTCACAGTTTCATTGAGTTAGACAAGGCTTCGGGCCATGTGATCAGATTGGTTAGTTTTCTGTGACTGTGGTTTTCATTCTGTCTACCCTCTGATGGAGAAGGATAAGAGTCTTATGGAAGCTTCCTGACTGAGGGGGAAACTTATATGGACATATAGGAATTTAAATTGCCAGAACTGACTTAGTCTAATAAGAACTGACTCTAAATCATCTGAGGAAAGGATGAATTCCCATGTAAAATCAGAGTTCTATTTAGCAAGGATGAAGAGGATAGGAAGCTTGGGTAGGCAGCCAACAGTTTTGTTTTTGTTTGTTTTTAATTGGAAGATAATTGCTTTGCAAGGTCATGTTGGGTCTGCCATATACAATGGAGATCAGCCACAAGTATACTTATATCCCTCCCTTATGAACTTCCAACTACCTTCTCTGTAAATAAATGATGTCTGTTAAGGCATCAAAAAAATAAACCACATCAGTCTAAGCTTAAATTCTATATTTCATGAGGCTCTTTGGAACTAAAGAGCTCAAACTTAAAATAGTATTTCTCACCGTGTCAAAGGATTCAAGTTCTATCAATTCAGAACTTTTTTTTCTATTTATTAATGGACATATTTCATATGGTAGAAAATCATATTGGTTTTTTTGTGTAGGCAAGAACTTTTCATCTCCAGTAAAACTTTTTCCAGAAACATAGAGATCATCCATTCACTGGCAGAGGAAATTTCTGAAGGCTGTGCTTCTGAAAATGAAGAATCCAATGAGTGATGAAGGAAACATCACTGCCTGTGTTTCTCCTGGGAGGCACTCATCAGAGGACTCATCTATGTATTGGGAACTTCTGCTTCAACAGCACTAGATTGGTTAAATAAATCTCTCCCAGATACTAACATCATGTTCCCAAATATTAATAAAATAAAATATCAGAGGTCCCTGACACCAAACAAGTGCACCATCGGGACAGAGGGATCATGCTTAAAAGGTAAACGTGAGATACAACCTATGAAGAAAATGCTAAGAAACAAAATTTCCAGAAAGAGGAAATTCAAAAAGAGTGGGTGTCTGTTAGGAACAAGCTTCAGAGATACCTATCCTTTTCTGATCATGTCATCAAAATTAGTGTGCAAATAAAGCATTAGACTAAAGCAGTAGAATTTAAAGATATGTAAAATCACTGCAGATGGTGATTGCAGCCATGAAGTTAAAAGACGCTTACTCCTTGGAAGGGAAGTTATGATCAACCTAGATAGCATATTAAAAAGCAGAGACATTACTTTGCCAACAAAGGTCTGTCTAGTCAAGGCTATGGTTTTTCCAGTGGTCATGTATGGATTTGAGAGTTGGACTATAAAGCTGCGTGCCAAAGAATTGATGCTTTTGAACTGTGGTGTTGGAGAAGACTCTTGAGAACCCCTAGGACTGCAAGGAGATCCAACCAGTCCATTCTAAAGGAGATCAGTCCTGGGTGTTCATTGGAAGGACTGATGCTAAAGCTGAAACTCCAATACTTTGGCCACCTCATGCGAAGAGCTGACTCATTGGAAAAGACCCTGATGCGGGGAGGGATTGGGGGCAGGAGGAGAAGGGGACGACAGAGGATGAGATGGCTGGATGGCATCACTGACTTGATGGATATGAGTTTGCATAAACTGCGGGAGTTGGTGATGGACATGGAGGCCTGGTGTGCTGTGATTCATGGGGCTGCAAAGAGTCGGACATGACTCAGCAACAAACTGAACTGAATAGGAAAACAGAATTTGTTAATGCCCCTATCTCAATAGTAGAGCTCTTCCTCTATTTGAAGATCAGTTTTGAGGGATTTGGAAAAGCAAAATGGTTGATGGACACATAAAGATTTATTTAGCATTTCTATGTTCTGAACACTGATAGAATGTGGAGGGGGGTGCAGAAGAGAGGAGCAAGAATAAGGAGTGAGCAGAACTCAGCACTGTAGGCAGAAATATTGAAATGCACAAGGATAGTTCATTGTAAGAATTATAAGGTATATTCCACCCATGATGCTAGTTCTCATTTAAAGCAAAAACTAGATAATAAAGAAAAGGAAATATCATTTTACACATTCATCTGCTTGTCTTACAAATACTGTAAATTTCTTTCATCACAGTTATTAATCCTTGTCCATCTTTTTTTCCTCCTCTCCTGCTGTCATTTTTTTCCCTCTAATTTTTAAAATTTTATAAAGGCCATGAGGGAAACAAGTTCAGGAAAGGAGAAATCAGCCGCAGAATACTGTAAGGGCTAAGAAATAGGCACTGCCCATAAAAACACTTAGATCCATTCTTTTAGTCATTTCATATGCACTTCAGATGAAGTAACTTACAAAGTAAAATAAATGCATTGCTTATCTCATAAGGTGATATCCCCTCACACCTGTTAGAATGACCATCATCAAAAAGACTAGAGGTGGGTGCTGGAGATAATGTGGAGTAATGGGAATCCCTGTGCACCATTGGTGGGAATACAAATTGAGCCACTATGGCAAACAGTAGTTCCTCAAAAAAAAAAAAAAAAGGAAAAAACAGAACTATTATATGGCCCAGGAATTCCACTTCTGGGTGTATACCCAAAAGATATGAAACCAGCATCTTGAAAATATATCTGTACTCCCATGTTGATTACAGCATTACCCACAGTAGCCAGGACACGGAAGCAGGCCTAACGTCCATCTATGGATGGTGGACAAAGAAGATACACACACACAGGAATATTATTAAGCCATAAGAAATGGAGGGTCGTGTCATTTGCAACAATGTGGATGAAACTTGAGGGCGTTGTGCTAACTGAAACATCAGACAAAGAAAAACTCTGTATGTTCTCACAGTTATGTGGAATCTAAAAAACAGCTGAACTCATTAAAACAGAGAAGAGTGGTGGTTTCCATGGGCTAGAGTCTGGAGGAAATGAAGAGATGCTGGTCAAAAGGACACAGTTCTAGTTATGAGATTAATATATTCTGGGCACATAGTTAACAATATTATATTTTATACTTGGAACTTCATAGGAGAGTAATGAAAAGAAATGTTAATTATGTGAGGTAACAGAAATGCTAACTAACCATGGTGTAGCAACCACTTCTCAGTATATAATTGTATCAAATCATAATAATAATCAAACCTCTTAAATTTACCCAATGTTTTATGTCATTTATATCTCAATAAAGCTAGGAAAAGTAATTAATCTTGATTTCCAATCATATCCAAACATAGATTCTACATGTTTGAATCTTTGAATCATTCAGTATGGAAGAAGGGAAAGTAGAGAGAACTACTGGCAAATAATTTATAATTTTATACAAATATTCAGAAAATTGGTAAGAATAGCCAGAAATTGGTTATGGAACTACCAAATCTATGGACTAAGCATTAAGCTGTGAGAGCATCATTAGTGTGGGTGTCTGATATAATGCATGTAATCCATGTTTACACAGGCAACACTTGGAGAAATTGGCTTTTGCCACTTGCATATCAGCTTATCCATCTTCCTTGAGAGACAGGGAGGCAAATATATACAAAGAATTTAAAAATTTTAATAAATATTTTAGGGGTAAGGAAACTGTTGTATAAGAGAACATTTTCATCTTCTGTTGCCCTGACTATGTTGCTTGGGGGTATTCTTCATTCTTAAGACTCTAAATTCATGAGAGTGGCAGCTCTAATCTTTTAATTGATGACTGACTTCACATAGGAGCATATGAAACAGTTCTGAGTAATGTAATCTAAACAACTTACAAAATGGTAAAGCATCCAAGCTTTATACTGTTGCCTTACAACATATATCCAACATGTATGTAAAGTGAAAGTTGCTCAGTCATGTCTGACTCTTTGCCACCCCTTGGAATTCTCCAGGCCAGAATACTGGAGTGAGTAGCTGTTCCCATCTCCAGAGGAAATTCCCAACCCTGGGATTGAACACAGGTCTATCCTCATTTCAGGCAGATTCGTTACCAACTGAGCCACAAGGGAAGCCCAAGAATACTGGAGTGGGTAGCCTATCCCTTCTCCGGCCGACCTCCTCAACCCAGGAATCGAACCAGGGTCTCCTGCACTGCAGGCAAATTCTTTACCAACTGAGCTATCAGGAAAGCCCTGATACACATTTGATACATACCTGATACATATCAGTTCAGTTCAGTTGCTCAGTCGAAGCCGACTCTTTGCAACTCCATGAACTGTAGCCCGCCAAGCCTCCTTGTCCGTCACCAACTGCCGGAGTTTACCCAAAGCCATGTCCATTGAGTCGGTGATGCCATCCAACCATCTCATCCTCTGTCGTCCCCTTTTCCTCCTGCCCTCAATCTTTTCTAGCAGCAGGGTCTTTTCAAATGAGTCAGTTATTCTCAGGCAGATTCGTTACCAACTGAGCCACAAGGGAAGCCCAAGAATACTGGAGTGGGTAGCCTATCCCTTCTCCGGCCGACCTCCTTAACCCAGGAATCGAACCAGGGTCTCCTGCACTGCAGGCAAATTCTTTACCAACTGAGCTATCAGGAAAGCCCTGATACACATTTGATACATACCTGATACATATCAGTTCAGTTCAGTTGCTCAGTCGAAGCCGACTCTTTGCAACTCCATGAACTGTAGCCCGCCAAGCCTCCCTGTCCGTCACCAACTGCCGGAGTTTACCCAAACCCATGTCCATTGAGTCAGTGATGCCACCTAACCATCTCATCCTCTGTCGTCCCCTTTCCCTCCTGCCCTCAATCTTTTCTAGCAGCAGGGTCTTTTCAAATGAGTCAGTTATTCCATCAGTGGCCAAAGTATTGGAGTTTCAGCTTCAACATCAGTCCTTCCAATGAACACCCAGGACTGATCTCATTTAGGATGGACTGGCTGGACCTCCTTGCAGTCCAAGGGACTCTCAAGAGTCTTCTCCAACACCACAGTTCAAAAGCATCAATTCTTCGGCGCTCAGCTTTCTTTATAGTCCAACTCTCACATGCATACATGACTATTGGAAAAATGATGGTCTTGACTAGACAGACCTTTGTTGACAAAGTAATGTCTCTGCTTTTTAATATGCTGTCTAGGTTGGTCATAAGTTTCCTTCCAAGGAGTAAGCATTTTTTAATACATATCAGGGCTTCCCTAATATCAGGAAACATGTACGTAAAGGTAATGGATATTTGTATTCATCTGGTCTGCTTTCAGAAGCTTCTGTTCCCTCCCAGGATGGGAAACATCTTTCCAAGAAAGAAAACAAAATACTTATTCAGATGAACTTGGTCCTCTTGAAAAACAAGTCAGATATTTTAACTTTGAATTCCCAATTGGAGGACATCTCACCTGTCTCTCTCCTCTTCCTTCCCAGGAGGGTACATTTACGAATGGAGCGCTCTCCGAGGCATGAGTGCTGCTTTCTGTGCTTTCTCTGGTCTCCGCTGTGAGGCGCTGTTCTGTCTGGTTTCTGGCCGCGTTGCGGAGTCTGCTAGGATGACTTGTCCACACTGCTACTTCAGGCACCGTGGTTCCTTGTCAAGGCTTCCAGTTTTGGAGGCTTCCATATATGGTGGTTTTCTTCCTCTTAATCTGGGCCTCATCTTGCTCCCTAGAGAGGATCTACACACCCCTGCCTTCCTCTGGAGAGCCAAAGGGCCAGCCACTCTCTCTGCACACGGCTATAATACGTGCTATTTTGTTGAAGCGAACATCAAATCCCTCCTTCAGTCATAGCTCCCGTCCCGCTGGAGTTACAGTGCCATAAAATTTTGGTAATATGATTAATGCACAGCTTTGTTGACAGGAAAGAAGTGAGGCCTCTTATGTTGGGATTTCCCCCAAATTTATATGGATGTAAGCATTGTTCCTCATTTTTCCCCTGGTCCTGAACCCCCAGGGAGATCCATTATAGATGCTGTGGGGTGGTGACTGAGCAGGAGCGAGTGGTCAAGAAGGAGACAGGACAAGATGCCGAAACTGAAACTCCTGCCTCTCCCTTTTCGTCCCTCCATCTTTCCAAGGTCACCATCTAAGGTAGTCTTTTCTCCCCCCCGCCATATCCTCCATTCTTTTCCACTATAACTTTTAATGCAGCTTTATGACTCAGATCTACCAGAATTAGATCATGATAACACAAGGACATTTTTCACATTTAGAAAACACTACTCTCTTCACAAACGCTGGCTTTCAATGCTATTATTCCTTTAAGTGCTTGAAAAGGCTAACTTTAAGCTCCAGCTGAACAATGACTCCTTTGTTCTCAGGCTCTACCCAGTCTTTTACAGGAGTAATGGATACTTGTTGCTTGGCTTTGGAGCTGTAGAGAACCACGATTCAGGGAAAATGAAAAAAAAAAAAAGTGATGACTTAAGATATTCCACTATGTCCCTATTACAGATATACAATGGTTCAACTAAAAACTAGAGTTATTAGAGAGGAAACCAGGACAAGGGAAATGGGAGGAAAAGAAATGAGGTGATGAGAAGAAATGAGAAGAGAAAAGGAAAAAGAAAGCAACAACAAATGCCAGCGGATTTGACAGATTGGCCTCGTTTCCCTCTCATCCCAGTTTTCTGAATTATCTCCCCTTTTGCAGGCAGAAGACCAGAGAGCGCATGGTAAGCAGAGAGAACCCTGGATATAAAACTACCCGAGAGACATTGTTTGCAGACCTTTTCAGATGAGGGATTTGGAGTTGCTTCACTATAATTTTATAGGTCATTATAGTTATCTTCATCAGAAGTCAACCAGAGAAGACCCCAAATCAAACAGTTTCCCCACACTGGGTTTAATTTGTTGGTCAAATGTAATCCTTTTTGTTAAAATCCATGAGGCATATTTGAGATTTATGACTAGAAATCATTTGATTCCACTGAGGAACAGATGTATGTTTATATAACAGACACTGAAACCAGTATCTAAATATATCTGTCTTTATGATACAGCTGCTAGAAAGTCAGTTTCCTTTGCACCTAACAATTAGAAAGTCTCCCTCTGTACAGACTCCTATTATATTTTTATTTTCTAGTGTACCGTTTGAATTTGCCTCGTTATCTATCTTATTTGTAATAATGCTCCGTGTAATAAGGTCTCAAACAGGATAGGCTGGGTTAATTCTACAGTAACAAGCAGTCAAGATATATCAGTGGATTATAATGACAAAGGTTTATTTCTTGCTCACACTAAAAGCTCATTACTATGAGCTGTCAGGAAGCTCTGAATTTGTTCTGCTGACTTCACAGAGTCAGGCTGAAAAAGCCACTTTTCTCTAAACTATTACCAGAGGTAAATTAGAGATTATGACAAAGTACATGTTGGATCTTAAAACCTCCATCTCGGCTGTGTGTGCACGCATGCTCCTCATGTCTGTCTCTGTGCAACCCTTATGGACTGTAGCCGGCAAGGCTCCTCTGTCCCTGGGATTCTCCAGGCTAGAGTTCTGGGGTGGGTTGCCATGCCCTTCTCCAGGGATCTTCCCGACTCAGACATTGAACCTGGGTCTCCTGCATTGCAAGCAGGTTCTTTACCACTGAGCCATCAGGAAAGCCCATAAAAAGCCTGTAAGGAGCTAAATAATCCATATTATCACCCTGATGTTAAGAAAATCCAATTTAATGGTAACACAGTTTCCTCCAACCTTGTTTGGGGAACAAACAGCCAATTGGTCAAAGTAGTTGCAGATGAGCTAACAGTCTTCTGGTAGCTAATTAGCCTGCAGCCTGGGAGCACTTAGCAATAGGTGTTCAGAAAACCAATAAAATCAGGGGTCAACTGGGGTAGCTAAAAAAGGTCCAACCAGATTCTCAAAATATAAAAATAATGTACCTGAAGATAAGTTATATGTATGAAAACCAAAGGGAGAATCAAGGTGAAACCTCTTCATTATCTTTGTATTTTTTGAGACGTCATCTTTCATATATGAAATAAAACCTAGCAGTGTGATAACCAGATTAAATCATGGGCCTCCTAATGAACAAATAACTAACTACTGTGCTTTCCCACCTTAAAACCCTTCTTGGTTTGTTGAATGGGTAGCATTATGGTTTTCTGGAAGCCATTTCTTTTTGCGTACAAAATTATTCTTGCTTTCCCATTGTAACTCTCCACTATATTTCTTCTTTTTAAAATTTTTTATTTTATATTGGAGTATAGCCGATTAACAATGTTGTGATATTTTCAGATAGATAGCAAAGGGACTAAATCATACATATACATGTATCCATTCTCCTCCAAATTCCCCTCCCATCCAGGCTGCCACATAACTTTGAGCAGAGTTCCCTGTGCTATAAAGTAAAAAGTGCTAGTTGCTAAGTTGTGTCCTACTCTTTGTGACCCCATCGACTGTAGCACAGGCTCCTCTCTCCTTGGAACTCTGCAGGCAAGAATACTGGAATGGGTTGCCATTCCCTTCTCCAGGGGATCTTCCCAACCAAGGGATCAAACCCTGGTCTCCTTCCTTGCAGGCAGCTTCTTTACCGTCAGAGCCACCAGGGAAGCTGTGGTATACAGTAGGGTCTTGGTGATTATCCATCTTAAATGCAGCAGTGTGTACATGGCCATCCCAGACTCTAACTGGTAATAACCATAAATTCATTCTCTAAGTATGTGATTCTGTTTTGTAAATAGGTTCATTTGTATCCACTGTGATTTATGACCTCTTGAGAGCAATATGAAAGCATTATTAATTCAAGAAATATTGACAGTATTTTACACCAGTTCTTGCAGTGGACTTGGAAGCACCAGCCAAGGGCTGAAAGTCAAGTAGGGTAATTTAGACTAAATGATAATGAACATCAGTCATGGCAGCATTAAAACATTTTGGCAGCATATCCCTTTATATCTCTTTACATAGTATCCTGAATTTAACAGGAAAACAACAAGCAGATGTATTCACTTCAACTTTACTATCAACTGACTGGTTGTATCTCCCCAAGAGGCATGTGCTGGAACCCTAACCTCTAGTGTGGTGGCGTTTTGGGGAGTGCCTTTCAGAGGTAATTTAGGTCATGAGAGTAGAGTCCTTACGTGTGGTTAGTATCCTTATAAAAGAGACCCGAGGGATCCCTAGCTAGGACTTTGGTGTTGGAGAAGACTCTTGAGAGTCCCTTGCAAGGAGATCAAACCAGTCCATCTAAAAGATATCAACCATGAATATTCCTTGGAAGGACTGATGCTGAAGCTGAAGTTCCAATACTCTGGCCACCTGATGTGAAGAGCTGATCCACTGGAAAAGACTCTGATGCTGGGGAAGATTGAGGGCAAGAGAAGAAGGGGACAGAGGATTATGGTTAGATGACATCATTGACTCAAGGGACATGAGTTTGAACAGATTCAGGGAGATGGTGAAAGACAGGGAAGCCTGGCATGACGCAATTCATGCAGCTCTCAGTCGGACATGACTTGGCAACTGAACAATGAGAGGACAGGGCAAGAAGCCTGGGGTTCTCACCAGAACCCAATGAATCAGCACTCCTCACACTTTCAGCCTCCAGACCTGTGAAAAATAAGTTTCTGTTCCTTATACAACACTTAGTCTATGGTGCTTTGTTAACAGCTTCCCAAACTAAGATCTATTATCATTAAGTCCTAGTATATAATAGAATGTAGGCATTTGGAGTCTTGATGATATCTATTCATGCCCAGGCAATTATGTAGGGGGGGTTTGGAAACATGTTTTATCAGAATTAAAAACCTATGTCTTGAATCTGACTATCTTTGAAGGCTTAAAATTTAAAGGAATTTCCTCATGAAATTTAAAAAGAATTATACTTAGTACTTAATAGATTACACATCAACATTCAAAAATGACTTCACATGTACTTACAAATAAACATTAATGTAGAAAAACATCTTCTGTTAAACTTTCTTCTACTTCTTATGAGAACTAAAATTGTGTTACTAATAGACTTCTTTTTAAAGTCTTGGAAAATAAATAGGACTGTAAATTTAAGTTTACTATAATAAAAAGCCTTACCTTTTCTGGTTTCCAGAATATATAACCATACATTATGTCCAGCCTTGAATATCTTGAAGCATACATACTATGAAGCTTAGCATGAAAGGAACAGGCACTCAAACAGGTGGATAACATAATTTTCATTTTCCTAATGTATACCAGAGTCTAAATTGCGCCTTGCCTTCATTTGTAACCCAACATTCAGTTTATGGTAAATTGACTTGATGGGAAGTTTATCTTAAGACTTATGTAATCTTCGCCCCTTGTGTATCATGATATTTGGGGGAATATATTTTCTGGGAATAACATATGGTGGAGCAATCTTTCAGCTTACCTGTTGTGACCCTGAGTTTGCCTTATGGAGGAAAAATATGCTTCCAATTAAAATTGTCCTATGGGGATGCTATTCTTTATGAATTCAGAGTGAAGAATAGCTAAGAACTCTGGTCTGTGTCTGACAGCTGGTGCAAAGCACCTTGAATCAATAAAACTCTTATTAATTCCATTCTCAGCACTTGCTATTGGTTCACTTTGACATGATTCTACAAAGGACTGTAGATTTGAAAACCTCTAATACAGCTCATTGTCCAGAATAAGAAAAGTATTCCCGAAAAAAGCCTACATGCTGACAAAAATAACATCGTATAAATAAAGAACAACAGCAGTTTATGGACACTGTTTTAGGTGCTCTGAGGGTCACAGACACATTTAAAGTACATATTTGATTTCTCTAAATGATGTTTCTAGAAAACAAGGCACAGAACGTTAACTGTAAACCAGGGCTGATAGAAGTTCTTCTTCTGAAATATATAAGTTCGCTTTGTGTCAGATGAATCAACTGTTCTTAATCTCCTAGGGTGAACCCTGCATAATGCTAAGCCTACGAAACATTCCCCAGAGTCAAGTAGATGCTAAATATGAAATAATTTTTTCCTTGATGTTCTCCAGGCATAGTCTTTCAGATTTTTCTGTGTTTAGTTCATCCTCCAGTGCAAAGCAGGACAACAACAAAGTCATGTGGAATTGTCACCTTTTAGCCTTCAGGCTGCTGCTGCTGCTAAGTCTCTTCAGTCGTGTCTGACTCTCTGTGACCCTATGGACTCGCCCACCAGGCTGCTCTGTCCATGGGGGTCTCCAGGCAAGAACACTGGAGTGTGCGGCCATTCCCTTCTCCAGGGGATCTTCCCTACCGAGGGACTGGACCTGCCTCTCATGCCTCCGCACTGGCAGGCAGGTTCTTTACCACTAACGCCACCTGGGAAGCCCCTCTAGATTGTTGCTGCTGCTGCTACTGCTAAGTCGCTTCAATTGTGTCTGACTCTGTGCAACCCCATAGACGGCAGCCCACCAGGCTCCCCCGTCCCCAGGATTCTCCAGGCAAGAACACTGGAGTGGGTTGCCATTTCCTTCTCCAATGCATGAAAGTGAAAAGCAAAAGTGAAGTCGCTCAGTCGTGTCCGACTCCTAGCGACCCCATGGACTGCAGCCTACCAGGCGCCTCCGTCCATGGGATTTTCCAGGCAAGAGTACTGGAGTGGGGTGATACTGTATCCTATTTGTTTCCTGGGACAGATTTTACCATTTTACCCTCTGATTCACAGAGACAGTATCCAGATCCAAAGAGACAACCATTTTTCTTTTGCATTAGTTACTTCAGCCCCTCACTTCCAGGAGAAGATCAAGTGACAGGCAACAATAGGAGAGGAGCTGACCATTCACCTCCTTCTCCCATTACAAGAATATCAAGGTAATTAAGTTAAAAAAAATATGATTCTCATTCCAAATATTCCTTAATAGGAAGACAATAGGGAGGAGGAAAGATACCTTCTCTCTTTGTTTTTAATATATATATATTTATTTAGAGCTAAGGAATTGAGTATTGTTTGAGGAAACTTTATTGTCACAAGGTAAAATTAATTCCTATTAAGCAACTTAGTTCTTTTAAAATCTCTGCCTTCTTTTTACCAAATACATATATAGATGCAAAGAGTGACTGTTACATCTTATTACTGAGCACCTCTGTGTAGAAGTTGGAGGCTCTAAACATAACTCCCAAGTATCTGCCCAACTGGGCTTCCCTGATAGCTCAGCTGGTAAAGAATCCACCTGCAATGAGGAGACACTGGTTCAATTCCTGGGTCGGGAAGGTCTGCTGGAGAAGGAATAGGCTATCTATCACTCCAGTATTCTTGGGCTTCCCTTGTGGTTCAGCTGGTAAAGAATCCACCTGCAATGCGAGAGACTGGGTTTGATCCCTGGGTTGGAAAGATCCCCTGGAGAAGGGAACAGCTACCCACTCCAGAATTCTGGCCTGGAGAATCCACAGTCCATGGGGTCGCAGAGAGTTGGACACAACTAAGCAACTTCCATTTTCACTTTCATCTGCCCAACTGAATTCCTACATATTATAATTTCACATAGAGGTTCTTTCTGAGAGGATCAAGAAAGATATTCAAGCAGGTTTGAAATGGCTTGTGGAAGGAAGGGGTGAATGGCCTTGAGTTTTACTGTGCTAGAGAGTAGCATAATATAAAAACTGAATGTGATTATACATTAACAAAATTTAGTTTTTTTAATATGGAAGAGATTCAATGCTATTCCAGCTTTGAAATTGCAAGGTCATTGACACCAATGCATGACTTTCCCAAACTACAAATTTGGAGGACAACCTTGCCTGGACATAATGTGTAGTAATGGTAGATACTTCTACAGAATGCCAGTGGGTCCAGGGAAGAGCCTCCAGTCACCAGAGCGGTATAAGGCCAGGATGCAGAAGCAGACTGAAAGCCTAGCAGTGTGCTGGACACCGTCCTTCCCGTGAGTGTACAGACCCCTTGCAGAAACACATCCACCCCCACTCACACTCCTAACGCACATCATCACATCATTCTCCCTCCTTTCTCACTGCCCACAGGTCTAGCCTGCGCCCCACTGCTCCTCCATGTCTGCGAAGATCTTGAGCTGATAAACTTAAGATATACTGTTTTTTCAAAGAGAAGTCCACAGATAACATTTTTTTGTCCTTTGTACAGATGTAACAGATATATAAGTGTGCAGGCTGCTGTAAGAAAGATCCCCAGCATGTATTCATTTTATAACTGGAAGCTTGAACTCTGACCAACATCTAACCTTTTGCACTATTCTCCATCCCTGGAAACCACCATTCTATTATGGTGATTATAGTTAATAATAATAGTGTATCATACGCTTGAATCTTCTAAGAGAGTAGATTGGAAATGTTTTCATACCAAAAGGTAATGGCAATCTGTGACATGGTGGAGCTCTTAACTAACTCTACGGTGGTAATCATTTTGTACTATATCAGTGCATCAAACTGTCTCATTGTACAATGCACCCTTTACATGGAACAGAATACACCTTGAAGCTGAAAGAAACGAAAACAAGCTACGAAAGACATGTGATTTGAAATATAAATGCGCCTGGGACTAAATTTACAAAACCATGACTAAGGTCGTCATCTCATCCACCAATTCCATGAAAAAAGGTTTTAATGAAATACACTAATATGTGGCTGCCATGTGTGTGTATGCACATATGTATATAAATCAATTGTTCTTGAAAGCTTACCTAAAAAAATGGGGTTTTAAAATTTTTAGCAAATGAATTTTAAAAAGAAAACTACTGGGGTTCTTGCTGGAAGATTTTTAGACTAAGTAGCATGCTGTGTTAGAGTGAGAAGACAGGATGTTTATGGGGACATACATTGTTTTAACAAAAATAAATATAATAATGGACATATTTCTAAATAAACTATTTTCAAAAATCAAGAGAGAAACAAAGGAAGGAAGGGAAGGAGGAAGGAAAGGAGAAAGAAAGTAGGAAGGAAAGAAAGAGGGGACGGAAGGAAGAAAGAAAGAGGGAGAGGAACAAACGAACGAACAGAGAAACAAAGGAAAAAGAAAGAACCAGGCACTTGTATTTGAATTTCATTGCTTCTTCTCTACTTTTGGAATACACACACATTCAGAGTATGAATTTAGTCAGTTGACTCCCAGATGATCCAATTACATCTGGATGACATTCCTGGGGGAAAAGGCAAAGCAGCTAGTGTTTCTCTTCTTTGTGATGCCTCTGGCTTCTCAGAAAGTTTCCAGAATATCTGTCTAACAATTCAATACATTAGCATTATGAGTAGATAGAGGGGCAACTGTGAGAACTTTGATTGAGAGACAGCTCTTCAAGATTCAACAACCCAGGATAATGGTTCAGTTAGCCATGGCATATTGTTCATCCACTTTACCAATGACCTTAAAGAACTAGCTGTAAAATTTCAGATGAAGCAGTTACCAGAATTTTTGTGATATTACCACTCAATTTCTATAAGTGTATAAGTCCTTCCCTAAGCCACATAAGCTTAATACTATATGGCTCAGGTCAGAGGCTGGATGGCTCTCATGGAACAAAAGAATAGTCTTCTTCAAGAAGCTCATGACTTCATAATAGAAGCATATTCTGTAGAACAAGAAGAAAAGAAAAGACTGCCTAATTTGATAACCCACCAAGAAAACACCCCAATGTGGCAGTAGAGAGCAATCCACTCATGCAACTACCAAAAGAGTAGGAATAAATGCCTAATATTCATGGAATTTCTGACTTTTGGTGATACAGGCTCTGGAGAGTAAGGCTGTTATGATGTTCTTTAGACAGAGTTACTCAGTAAAAGTCTCACAGTAAGTTCCTGTGGGAATTACAGTCCCATGAAATATAGAAAAGTCAGCTCAGAAGCATAGTTCAATGATGCAGCCTCCACCCTCACTTGCAATAAGCCACGTATGGGGCTTTGGTGCCAATTTAAGATTACATATTTATGGGGCTTAACGGCGAGTTGTCTCTTTCCGGATCACAACGAGCCCTTTAAGACAATGCATCTTTACATGGAACAGAATACAGGATGACCTTTTATGAGAGCCTTCCGGGGGGTTGAACCACTCATAAGGGAAAAGGAGTTCCACTCCAGGGCAGTGCCATAGAAAGGGGCAATAAGAAAGATGATTGTCAACGATTATTGACCACTTTCTGGCACTTTGCCAAACACTTATAAGTATTATTTCATGAATAATACTTCCAACAGCTGTCTAAATAAGGACGATTATCATGCAAGTTTTATACATAAAGGAAGTGAGGTTTGAAGTAAGATTTAAAGGGATTGGTAAATTCACTGAGGTTTCATAGCTGCCGAGTCATAGATCAGATGATGTCAAGGACAACTCACGACAAATAGATGGGCAACAAGTTCAGGATATCTCTTCTCTCCAAGGGCTGAGCATTGAGTCAGGGTCTCCGTCCCCAACTGAAGTGTTATTGTTAATCTTTCATATAGCAGTCCCTACTACTCAGTTTAATTTGCTCTTATAATAAGCTTAAGGGATATCACATATAGGAAATTGGTGAAATCTGTCTCCAATCCAAGTATCCTGGAGAAATCCTGAGGATGAGCCTGTTAAGTTGGATCTTGCTGAGGAACAAGAGTCAAAGGAAGGAAGGTGGCAGGAGATGTGATATTTGGATTGCATATTTCCCTTCTTCGTGTTTGAAATTAACTCATCTATTTTTATTTTTGCTCCTGACCAACATGTATTAGATAGCTATCACCCCAAGCCAGAAGAAACTACGAATGTTGAACACAGAAAATCCCCTGCTCTCTTGGAAGATGCATTCGGTTGAGCAAAGAAAATAAATAAATATTAAATATTATATAATGAAAAGGAAAATGCAACACGTTGATGTCATAGAGTCTAGTATCTGAGGCCTTACTTTAGTCTGAGTCATCTGGGGAAACTCACTGAGGAGGTGAAATTTATGCTGCTGGTGCCTGAATGACCAGAGTCACACACAGGGAAAGAGCATGACCCACGACTGGCAGAAAGAATAACCAGGTAAAGGACCTGCAATAGGCCCCAGGCTAACTTGTTCTAGGAGCAAAGACAACAGGCTAGACACAAGACACAAAGGCAAGTGCTACAAGGTACTTTGAATACATGAAGCTTTTGATGCCCATTAGATGCCTAAGAGAAAGTGTTCAACTGGCAAGTGTTTCTCAGATTTTAACAAGCATATGAGTCCTGTAAAGATCTTGTTAAAAATGCAGACAATGGGACTTCCCCAGCAGTCCAGTGCTTCTGCTTTAGGGGGTGCATATTTGATCTCTGGTGAGGCAACTAAGATCCCACATGCCTCACAACCAAAAAAAAAAAAAAAAGGGAATTTCTTAAACTGAATAAAAATGAAAATACACATCAATTAAAAAAAAAAATAATGCAGATGGTGATGCAGTTTGTCTGGAGCGGAGCCCCGTAGTCTGAATTTCCCAAATAAAACCCAGGCGATGACAACCCTGCTGACCATGGAAGGCATTTGGACAAGGATAGGAGTTGTGAGCAGTTTTGCATTTGTAAGTCTCCAGGTAAACACAATAGAGAGAAGGAACAGACGAAACAATGAAAGATGTGGCAGGACCTGGGATGAAGGATATAGTGGGAGCCAGAGGCAGACAGGACCACAGAAATCAGGAAGTGCTTCAAAGAGGGGGAATGCATGGAGGATAGAGCTGTGAAGGCAGAGGACCGAGAATTAGACTCAGCACACAAATGCCCCTAGAAATGGTTATAAAGTAAGTTACCTTCTTTGGTTTTAATTGAAGTATAGTTGATGTACAGTATTGAAGTGTTCAGTGTACAGGAAAGTGATGCAGATTTATGTATGTATGAATACATCTATGTTGTTTTTATTCTGTTCTTGCAGACCTTCCATTATAGGTTGCTACCAGACACTGAATAGTAACCTATGATGGGAGAGAATGCTGTATATTTCCCTGGCCTATACAGTAAATCATTGTTGTTTAATTTATATATGGTAGTGTACATCTCAGAGAAGGCAATGGCACCCCACTCCAGTCCTCTTGCCTGGAAAATCCCATGGACGGAGGAGCCTGGTGGGCTGCAGTCCATGGGGTCGCAAAGAGTTGGACACGGCTGAGCGACTTCACTTTCACTTTTCACTTTCATGCATTGGAGAAGGAAATGGCAACCCACTCCAGTGCTCTTGCCTGGAGAATCCCAGGGATGGGGGAGCATGGTGGGCTGCCATCTATGGGGTTGCACAGAGTCAGACACGACTGAAGCGACTTAGCAGCAGCAGTGTGCATCTGCTAATCCCAAACTTTTAGTTTATCCCTCCCCCTGCCCCA
This sequence comes from Aepyceros melampus, assembly GCA_006408695.1. Taxonomy (NCBI): domain Eukaryota; kingdom Metazoa; phylum Chordata; class Mammalia; order Artiodactyla; family Bovidae; genus Aepyceros; species Aepyceros melampus. The sequence continues at coordinate 21,420 of SJXQ01003181.1, forward strand.
GTTTCCCCTTTGGGAACCATAGCTTTGTTTTCTCTGTCCGTTTCTCATCTGCACCATTTTTTAGAGTATGTGAACCTCTAATACTGCTTTGGGTGGATTTCACAGATTCCCCCCTCTTCTCAAGCCTTCCCTCCACCCTCACTTGAATGCTTGCAGACCTCACTTCCTACTTTCCCAAAGAAAAAGAAACGTAGAGACCAATTAGCATGATGGACAACTTTCCCCTTAAAACCTACTCCCCTCACATTTGAAACTTTTTCCATTTCCATCCTTTCCACTTGTCTCAGAGAACTTGGATATGGCTCCTTCCTCAGAGGCATTAGGTCTTCTGCCTTCCATTCTCCTACTCTTTCTCAGCAGGACACATGCTACTCTGGGGTCATCTTCTGAACCACTGCACAGATCCACTCACCCATGACCTTGGCTGGTCTATCGTCACGGTTTACTCCTCACATAAGGAAGTAAGGAGCTAAGGGATGGGCACGTGATGATGTTCTGCCCAGTGAAACAGGCGAGAAAGTTTGGGGCGGGATAGGGGAAATGCCCTTCATTGATTAAAAATAGGCATTCCAGAAACAAAAGCCCTCAGCAGAGGCTGACTCCTGTGGGGATGATGTGACTCAGAAATGCTACAACCACTTTGCAACTCAGAGGAGGAGGAGACTGAAGGTGTCAACAGGGAAATGGGCAAAAACTCTTTATCTTGCAACATAATTGAGTCCCCAAGCTAAATGATGGTAGAAAAAGCAGTAATTCTGAGATATTTGAAGTTAAGCCTGTGGAGTTCAAGTTTTCTATTGTTGTTCTTGTTTTTCAGTTGCTAAATCATGTCCGACTCTTTGTGACCCCATGGACTGCAGCATGCCAGGCTTCCCTGTTCTTCACTATCTCCCAGAGTTTGGTCAAACTCACATCCATTGTGTTGATGTTGCCACCCAATTATCTCATCCTCTGTCAGTCCCTTTTCCTGCCCTCAGTCCTTCCCATTATCAGGGTCTTTTCCAATGAGTTGGTTTTCTATTGCCTGCCATTTAAAACAGCCTCATGGACACGTCTACCAGAGCAGGAGGTGACTTCCACCTGAGCTGCTCAAAGGCAGGATGCAAATGGTTTCTCAACCCTCTCTCTCTCCCTCCTTCTCTGCTCACCTTCTTCCCTCACTCCATTTGTACCCCTCTCTCCCTTCCTCCCTAGCTTACCCATTCTTCCCTAGCTCTATACCCCCAAAACTATCCTTTTAACTCTTAAACCTGCCTCACACAAGCATAAAACTTCTATCTTCTAGTCCACAAAGCATTTTGCAGATGATTACGAGTATTCACAGCAAGTTTTCACAAGCCCATTTACTGTAGATTTCTGGAGGGGCCCCAGCTTTATTTTCTCTCTCCTTTACTGCTGTGATAGGGATTTTGGTGGTTTATGTATTCAATGCTAAGTATCCTGTTACATGTCTAGAATTCATGCATATATATAGAAATGAATAGCCATAGACGTGCAGCTAAAGGATTATTTATTAAATGTTATAGTGATCAGAAGAAACAGCATAAAAGGGCATTCTCAAATTTCTCAGCAAGTTTCCTTCTCTTTGCTTTATGAAATTCATGAATCCAGAATTTAGAAAATGTCTACCTTTTTACAGTAGTCTTAAAGGGCAGATGTCATAAAAGGTTACTTCTAAATGTACTTCATAATTGCTTTGCCATTCCCAAGCCCTTCCCCAGGGCTAACCCTGGTGTGGGTTTATGTGTGGGTAGATTGTTTGGGTAGGTCCTACAGTGATTCCAAAGTTTCCTAGTTAGTGGAAATATAGCTTTGGGGGGATTCTGCCTCTGGAATTCAGGCCGTTTTATTTGATTATGTGATCCCCACCCCATCAAAACCAGAAAAGAAACTCTCCTTTAGTTAAGAGAAGGGTTTAGATGGTTTTGGTGAAGCACAGACTTTCCCTGTGGCATGTGGTTAGGAAGCTTTGAGGTGCTCTGGGACATGAAAAGGTGGATGGCTGTATACACAGCGCATGTGTGTGCCAGGCTGCACCTGGGGTTCTGACCGCTCGCTCTGCCTTTTGAAGAGTCCGTGGTGGTTTTCATTTCTAAACGGCAAAGTTTTGCCCTTCACTGTTTCTATAAGCAGCCTGCATAAACTGATGCTTTTTCCAAATATCACAAAACTAAGAATTCCACAGCTGCTAAGAGAGAGGAAAAGTCAGTCTCCTCAGAAGATGGGAAGGGAGGCGTCCTGCTGTGCACTGGGGGGCAGGTGTCTCCTTCCTGCCCCCACTGCAGCACCACGCTCTTCCTGAAGAGAGCCGACGTAACAGATCCATAAAGTTTGCTCTCTGCACTTCCCATGCCCCAGCACTAACTCAGTTGCAGAGGGCCACTCAGGTCTCATGACAAGCTCCTGCTGTGTCATCCATCACAACCTAAGCCTTAGCCTCCTCCACGGAAACTTAGCTTCTGTCAATTTCCAATATGTTTCCCTTGTAATCCTTTTATTGTAATTGTGTAGCCTTAAAGTTAACATAGTAGTAGTTGGCAATTCTCTTATTTTCTTGAATTTCTTTTTATTTCCTGTGGTTTTGATGAATATTTAATAGAAAGCCCACAATGCTCACTTTCATATCCAAGTTCTATTCAAATGTATTCAAAGATAAGATCACCCAGTATCACTGGAAAGTTCACATAAATATTAATAAAAATACTGACAATTTAGATCCACATGGAATAATACTGCCCCCATATGATTTGCATAGGTAATAGAAATATATTTTTCTTAACACAGCCCTCCTGTGCCTCCTCTCAACTTGGATATGTATTTGCTATTTCTGGCAATGTTATTACAGAAGATAAAATTTCAGCCACTTCAACATTAAAAATAACCATAACATGTCAATCCTCCCAAACAGATGTGATTTAATCAAACTACCCTGAATCAATGGAAAAGTTCTGTTTTCATAAATAACTGCATGCATGTTCTTATCATCGTGGTGACATTCCTTGGACAACTTGGAAGTGAGCTGAAAATGATAAAAGTGATTCTAGTACATGTATCTTTCTATTCTCATCATTGCAGCTTAGACATTAAGATGAAAGTTGTACCTTTTGTTTCTCAACAGCTGAGTAACACTCTGCTGGTTTTTACTACAACTGATGAAAGGGAAAGCATGGTAAACTGGATGCATGTGACAAACACAGGAGGTAATATGTTTCAGGATGTGGCATCTGGCCATTGACCACAGCCTCCTGGAACAAGATAAAGTCACTGAAATGGTTAACAGATGTTAGCATAGTTGAAATATAAAAGTGCTATTGCTAAAAATTATGTGGGGTCAGATGCAGATTTGGCGCTTGGTCCATAATTTAACTGACTTGGCAAATGCAAAGTTGAGATCCAGAGGCGTATAATGTATATTACGGAGGCCACACACTTTGCACACCACACAGGGGCTCATAAACTACTGACGAAATGTACGCTGTGCTAAGCCAGCTTGATTAAGTATTAACACAGTATTTGATACTTAGGGAAATCTGAAGTCAATTTTCACGTCGACTAAATTAAAAAGTTATTTCTATAAGAGCAAAAGAGTGGTAGACTTTTCTCCAAGTTCAAAGGACGTCTGCAAATTTTATTATTTAGCCTTGGCTTGCGATTTACCTGATGACTGGTATATCTTCCCGTCCACTTCATAATCCATCCAGTGATACCCTTTTTCAAAGTATCTCCCCTTCTTTTTCCCAATTTTGTCTATTACTCCACATTTCAGATCAAGATGACAGTAATGATTTTCAGATGCATATCTGTAGCTGCAATGGAGCTTCTCAAACTTAAGTCACAAAGCCACTCAAGTCAAGCACTGAATGAGGCTTGTGCTACTTTAGAGTTTGTAGTTTTATTTACAGCTTTGCAGATGAAGTCACCAGCTTCCATCACTTTGTAAAGATTCACACCCTGGTGAGACAAAAATGACAGTGCCAGGTAGGAAGGGGGATTGGGGAGAAAGAAAACAAAACAGATTTCCTTTAATTATATTAGTAGTTACTTAACCATTTAAAATCATCAAACAAACGTTCGTTATTGATTGGGGGACAACATTTGTCTCCATAAATTGTATAGATTTTAGATTTTTCTGCTTCATTAAGACATATCTTGAATCTGACCCTAGGCTAACCACACCTGAATAATCCAGTGTAATTATGCTGGTACCTGAACTCTATGAAGGACAACAGTAGATCAGAAAGAATGAACAAATATCAGTGAAGGGCAATTAAAAGGATGATGCTTTGGAGTGGTTTATAGATAACAACTTGGCAAGGGGACTCTCATAGTATATCTTAGTATATAAACAAATAAGCCTGATAAAGCTGTAAGAAACATGGGAATGAGGAATGTCTGCATAATTTTTAACCACATCCAGAAACACTATTACTGGCATGAAACTGAAGGAAGGAGTTTAATAAAATGAAGTAGTATTTAGTCCACATCTGGAACTTGTTTGCCTGAGAGGTTGTACTGACTGGGAGCATAAATAGGATCAACAAAGGCTTTGGTAAATCCATGGATGACAGATCGGCAGTTGGGTATGAAGGCCAAGTTCAGTGCAGGCTCGTCATCTTGGGCTTGGCGGAGCCAAGGATCACCACCGAGGTTTCCAACCCGCACAGCGCCGTCACTGGCGGGGACTGGGGGGCAGAGCGGTAGGCAGGTTAACCAGAGATTTGCCCCCATGCAGCATTTTGTAAGCTCCCATGTCTTCCCTCAACATGGACTGGAAACAATGTGGGCTTAAAACTGAACTGACTCAAGCTCCTTGCTACTAAGGAGTAGCTTTTAAAATTTATGTAAGTCTGATGTTTTCTTAAAATGAACAAGTATAAATACTCACAGGGGCTTTTCATACCAGTGATGATAAAGAGATCATAACTTTTAATATAGCTAGTTACTTCTCTCTAGAAACTTTCAGAGCACTGTTTTCTTTGCAGTTTACTTCTGCTCAAGAATCACCAAAAGTAATTTGTAAAATGACATGTAAATCATTTTCATGTTTCTTTTTATTGTGAAGTTGCTTTTGGGACACTGACACTTGTTCGGATTTTGTATTGGTTTTGGGTGGAGTGTCCTTTAGACATAGCTTGGTTTCACATTCTTAATGCAGTGATATGCAAATTTTGTAAGTAATGAGTTACATATGGTCTTTCATTTCTGAACTACATCTAACAAAAGATCATAAGATTTTAGGCATCAAATTTCTTTGCTTCCACTAATTTTCATTTATAGCAATTATGCAGTGGGATTGATTGGTATCACAGCAAAGAAGAATTTTGTTTTGGCCTTCTCTAACTTAAAGAACAGATTATTTCTGTTTGTTTGTTTTTAGTCACTAAGTTGTGTCTGACTCTTTTGTGACCCCATGGGCTGTACTGTCAGGCTCCTCTTCCATGGCATTTCCCAAGCAACAATACTGGAGTGAGCTGCCATTTCCTTCTCTAAGGGATACTCCCAACCCAGGGGTCAAACCTGCTTCTCCCGGATTGGCAAGCAGATTCTTTACCACTAAGCCACCCTGGAAGCCCAATGAAAAGACACCTTTTTGAAATACTGTGGCATTTATACTTAAATCATTTCAGCATTTAAACCAGGAGCTTAAATATGTTAATGTACTATGATACATTATGAGGCTTCAAGAACTTCACGTAGACTATGATTTCTGCCTTTAGGGTGCCTGTGGTCAAGCAGAATATGTGGACCCCTAAACAGGAAAGCCTGCACTGCAACTGAAGTAACCGAGAGAAAGATATCCAGACGACCACGAGGGCAGAGCTGTAGGGAGGTCAGCCCACTGAGGAAAAGGAAATGGGAATGAAAGCAGAGCAGTGTCTCTGGGGAGAGTTCCAGGAAGCGTAAATCCTGACCTGAGGCTTGTACAGAGAGTGTGAGTCCTTGAGAAGAAGGAGCAGGCATGAGGCACCATCAGTACAGACATCTGAAAAATATCATGGGATATGTGGAAAGGAACGGGCAGAAGTGACTGGAAAAGGAAAAAAAAAAAAAAAAGGCCACAGTGTGTGACAGAATACAGCCCTGCTTTTCAGGAAATGGGAGTCCATCGACGCATGCCCAAGCAGAAGCAAGGCATATTCATATTTGTATCTTAGATGAAATCTTCCATGGCAGCACGGAGGATGAATTTGAAGGCAGTCGGAAGTATGTGCCGGGTCACTTCAGTCGTGTCTGACTCTTTGTAACCCTGTGGACTGTAGCCTGCCAGGCTCCTCTGCCATGGGCTTTTCTAGGCAAGAATACTGGAGTCAGCTGCTGTGTACTTCTCAAGAGGATCTTCCCTCCCCAGGGATCGAACCCTTCTCTCTTATGTGTCCTGCTTGGCAGGCCGGTTCCTCGCCACTAGCGCCACCGGGGAAGTCCCGCAGGCCAGGCTAGAGGATGAATATCCACGGAAGATATCAGGACTTGTACTGATGTAGCTACAGCAAGGAAGGAAGGGACAAACAACCGAAACAGTTTAGAAGTCAAATCAGCGGCTCTTGCTAATTGCGCAGGCATGGGAGCCACAGCGATACGGGTTCCACAAAGAGCCTTGGTTTGCTGGTTGCTACCCAACATAACAACTTGAATTGTGAAATTCTTGGAAATGGAAACGGGTTATTTGCAGTTGGACCCACACAGCCTGACTCATGTGAAGCATCAACTGAGTTCAACCGAGTTACATAAATCTTCAAGGAAGGATTTCTATGGCTTGAGAGTTTAAGATTAGGAGATGAAAACTATTATATACAGAATGGATAAACAAGGTCCTACTTGGAACTATATTCAATATCCTGTGATAAACCATATGGGAAAAGAATATGGTAAAGAATGTGTGTATGTGAATATATATATATATATATATATATGAGTCACTTTGTTGTACAGTGGGAATTAACACAGCATTGTAAGTCAACTATACTTCAATGAAATAAACTGGAAACAAAAAAGAGAAAATATTTCTATTTTTTTCAGGTTCTGTCACGGTCATACCTCTATAATAGAAACGATGGAAATAAATGATCAGACTACTCAGTAATAGCTGTTCCCAAGAGGGGAGGAGGAGAAGGGGACGACAGAGGATGAGATGGCTGGATGGCATCACCGACTCGATGCACATGAGTTTGGGTGAATCCTGGGAGTTGGTGACGGACAGGGAGGCCTGGCGTGCTCCGATTCATGGGGTTGCAAAGAATCGGACACGACTGAGCGACTGAACTGAACTGAACTGAACCAGAGAAGAGAGGCAACAGCTTCGGTATTTAACGCCAGGTGGTATTAGTCTTTCGATGAACAGGATTGAGTGTCTCTAGGCAACAGGCACCTATGAATACATTGTAATACTAGCTCTCCGTCTCCAGGGGGAGCTGAACACAGAAAGAAGACGGTGCTACAACCGAGTAGACACTGAAAGAACCCTGGAACACAGAGGAGAGGAACCCAGCAGTGTGGACCTGGGGAATCAGCAGGGAAATACTAGAAGGTGAAACCGAGGATGAGGAGGAAGGCCTTTGCAGCGGGCGGGGAACGCAGGAGGGAGGGGCGGAGCTGAGAAACAGCAGGAAAGGACGCCAGGACAGTCAGCTGGGCAGGAGCGCCTCTCAGCAGAGCGAGGGAAGAGCAGAGAGGCGAGAGAGGGAAGGACGACTCCATTCTCTAATCCAGGTGGTGATCTGTACATCTCAGAAAACATACGGAATTTCTGATCACCTGTGAGCAGCGTTTTTGCCTTTTATACTTTTCCCTAAAAGACTCTAACTTAGAGGTTAGAAGGTCATTTTAACAAGCATGTGGCAAAACAAAGTAGTGATTCTGGTGGGTGTTGTTACAGGGCCTGTGCCTTTCTCAGATACCACTTGCAAAGAGACTATTCTTGCCGGCCAGTGTTTCACATGCTAAGTATTATTAAACTCTGCTCCTCCACTGGCCATTTTAAAATGGCCCTGGGCTCTCTTCCAGAAGCCCTACTTGTCACCGTGAGAAAACCAAGACCCCAGTTTTCCTCCAAGGAAAACAAAACAGCAAAAACAAAAATCATAAAAGCAAAGACAGGCTGTAACTCACAAAGTGTGTGACATCAAATGAGATACTAGATAAAAACGTACTTTGGAAGTCATGAAGCAGTAAAGGAAAAAAAAGTGAAATGGTAGCATTATTGGTGATTGAGCTATAGCAATAAGTTCTTTCATGAAGCCCCCCTCAAGAATTTTTATTGTATTTTCCCACTGTGCATTTTAGGAAAGAGCAAAAGTGTAGTAAAACTTGACCTCAGAATTGCTCCCAAATCTTACTGAAAGAACCCTGGAACACAGAGGAGAGGAACCCAGCAGTGTGGACCTGGGGAATCAGCAGGGAAATACTAGAAGGTGAAACCGAGGATGAGGAGGAAGGCCTTTGCAGCGGGCGGGGAACGCAGGAGGGAGGGGCGGAGCTGAGAAACAGCAGGAAAGGACGCCAGGACAGTCAGCTGGGCAGGAGCGCCTCTCAGCAGAGCGAGGGAAGAGCAGAGAGGCGAGAGAGGGAAGGACGACTCCATTCTCTAATCCAGGTGGTGATCTGTACATCTCAGAAAACATACGGAATTTCTGATCACCTGTGAGCAGCGTTTTTGCCTTTTATACTTTTCCCTAAAAGACTCTAACTTAGAGGTTAGAAGGTCATTTTAACAAGCATGTGGCAAAACAAAGTAGTGATTCTGGTGGGTGTTGTTACAGGGCCTGTGCCTTTCTCAGATACCACTTGCAAAGAGACTATTCTTGCCCGCCAGTGTTTCACATGCTAAGTATTATTAAACTCTGCTCCTCCACTGGCCATTTTAAAATGGCCCTGGGCTCTCTTCCAGAAGCCCTACTTGTCACCGTGAGAAAACCAAGACCCCAGTTTTCCTCCAAGGAAAACAAAACAGCAAAAACAAAAATCATAAAAGCAAAGACAGGCTGTAACTCACAAAGTGTGTGACATCAAATGAGATACTAGATAAAAACGTACTTTGGAAGTCATGAAGCAGTAAAGAAAAAAAAAGTGAAATGGTAGCATTATTGGTGATTGAGCTATAGCAATAAGTTCTTTCATGAAGCCCCCCTCAAGAATTTTTATTGTATTTTCCCACTGTGCATTTTAGGAAAGAGCAAAAGTGTAGTAAAACTTGACCTCAGAATTGCTTCCCAAATCTGAGACACATTCCAATTTCAATCTGCAAGGAATGTATGAATATTAAAATATGCTACATTAACTTACCGTATTAACCCCCAGGCCATTAAGCATGTAGATCAAATCCTCTGTGGCTACGTTTCCAGAAGCACCTTTTGCATAAGGGCAACCGCCTAGTCCGGATACTGCAGAATCCACTACATTAATGCCCATCTGGAAAACAAACCCAAACGCCCAAGCTTGTCTCTTTATGGTATGTAAGTTGTTGCGTTTCTATTTAACCTGTTCCAAAGAACAATTAAGGAAAATCTGAACCATGATCCGACTCTATTCCCTTACCTACCTGCTGCTGGAACAGTCCCCAAGGTGGACTTCTTTTCAGACTAATCTCATCTTTCAGGCCAACAGAAACTCTTAAAAGACCTCAGGAATGGCAATAGTCTTAGATCAAAATTGAAATGGTGTTCTGATTGATAACAGAACAAAGGTAGGGGGTGAAGCTTGAAGTAAGGTCAATTCATACCTAGGGTGTATTCTCCAATCTGATTTTGAGCTTTATTCTAACAGCTTTGTATAATCAATATGAAATGTCTTCAACAGCTTGACTCCAAAAAATCAAGAGGCCTTAGAAGACAAGTTGGGGATGTCTCTGTGTTTGAAGCTGTGTTTTGTGGGGTCAGTTCATCTACTCAGTTCACCCAGTGTTTATTGACCGATCACTTTGATTACTTTGCACACAAAACCTGGATGTTTGGGGAGAAGTGAAGAGCCATCCGCCATCAACAACTGCACCAGTTCACATTTACCGGGTTCTCACTAAGTACTAGATATTATTAACGCCATATGATGCTGATTCATAATCCCTACAAAGCCCCATGAGGTGGATACTCTTCCATCACTCTCAAATCACAGATGAAGAAACTCAAGCACAGAGGGATCGCATAATTTGTCCCAGGTCACCTCTGTTTCCAGAGGATTTGCACTCTGCTCTGGTCTGTAACCTCTGGAAACATGCAAGTTGGTTCACATTATACATCTGGGGAGATCTGAGACAGACAGTCTCCATGAGCTGGAAAAGCTGTGAAAAACATGAGCACAAATGGGTCTGAAAAGGAACCCCTGAGATCAGACTCTAAGAACTCAAGAAGAGAGGTGAGCAGAGAAGCCCTCAATGGAAACTGACAAATGGGTAATCAGGAGCCACCTGAGGTCTGATCTGATTCTTTGCTCCTGGACATTGGCAAAAATGGCCATGGCCTCATCTACAACAAGAAGCACTGGGAAGCAGAGCCCTGGTCAACCTGCTGGGTCGGGGTTGTAAATCACGGAAGCAGAATCACAGATTCTTGCTACAACTTCAGTTTATGATTCTGGAGGTCTGAGCTGGGCCTTGAAAATCTGAATTTTTAACAAGATTCCAGATGCTCTTCTCACTGATGTTCTGAGGAATTGCGCTTTCTTTCTCCTTTTCTTTTTTGATAACGTTTTTGTTTTAGATTTTCAGACAATTTGGGAAGAAAGTGCAAAGCATTCCCATACATTACATACAATTTCCCCTACAGTTCACATCTTACATCATTACTTGTCACACCTAATAAACACATCTGATACTATCAACCAAAGTCCACACATGACGCAGATTTCCCTAGCTTGGAAGCCACTGTCGTTTTTCCTGTTCTGGGAACTCATCCGGGTACCACGTGGCATTTGGTTATCTTGTCTCAGGATGCTGTGGCTGTGACATCTTCTCAGCTTTCCCCATTCTTTGTCCTCATTGACCTTGACCATTTGAGTTGTACCTGTCATGTGTTTTGTACAATACCTTTCAGTGTGGGTTCTGTCTTATGTTTTCTCATGGTTAGACTGGATTCCTAAACTTTTGTGAGGAGGGCAACACAAATGAGATGCCAGTCTAGACACATCACATCAGAGGGACACGCCACATGGTTACGGTTTATGACTGATGATGTTCACCTTGAGCCCATGCCCCGTTTTCCACGTGGTGCTTTTTGGGAAAAATAAAGTCACTGTGTGCAGCTCAGATTTAGGAGTGGATAATATCTACCTAAATTATTTATAAGCCAGCCATATGAGAGATGTGTCTATTCTCCCATCATCATTTATTTCTTCAAACATCTGTTTGTATCAGTAGAGACTCACAGGTATTCATTTAGTGCTTTGCGTTGTGTTCCAGTGTTCCTTTACATGCCTCGTCACTCATGCTTGAGATCTGGCCACTGGGGGCTCTTCAGCTGGTTCCTTTGACATGCTAAGGGGGCTGTGTGTTTTTTTAATTGAAGTGCAGTTGATTTACAATGTTGTGTTAATTTCTGTACAACAACATTCAGATATATATATATGCATATATATATATATTCTTTTTTATATTCTTTTCCATTATGGTCTAAAGAGCTGCCCATTTTTAATAAATTTTCTAGATATCCCCTTGTGAGATCTAGGTTGTTTACCCATTTTCCCAAGAGCAGAACCACAGTCCAAAACCATGGATGTCTCTGTGATTAATGCAAGTTTACAGATATAATTTGTTTGCTTCTGTATGTCTGTCTCCACTTGTTATCCTCTGCAACATGGGAAGGTCTACATGGCTCTTCCTCCATTACCACGACCTCTCTCCAAGTTTAATTGTACTCGGTGTTAGTAACTGACCAGCTGAAGTACTGGTCCATTTAGAAGCGTCCACATTTGTGGTGAATATAAATAGTAAGTACAAGGACTTATGCTCTAGGAGTGAAAGTGGTGAAGTTGTCCAGTAGTTGGCCAGTGCAAAGGTTAGGACAGAGGCTCATCTCTGGGAGTCATTGAATAGACAGAGACATTCTTCACCCAGGGTTAAAATTTATCTATTCCGTTGAAATGAACCTGTCCCTCAAGGAGACACAAGTTTCAGTGATTTTCAGTCCCTACCAATTATAACCACCTGGGTCCCTTTTGAAAATAACACACAAGCTGCTTCTCCCCAGGATCTCTGTCTGGAAGTGAGTCAGCTTTGGTATTTCCTTAAAGCTCCCCCCTGGTGATTCTCTTGAGTAATTACCTGTGGGAACTCCTGAGGCAAGGTTCTCATCCATCTCAGCCCTTATCAGCTGTGGGTATGAGTGAGATTTCATTGTGAAGATGCTCTGTACCCTGAGGCAGCAGAGTTAATCATGATGGATCACCTTTTCAACAAATCAGTTTTTGAAAGAACACTCTCAAAAGTATGTGAAGTAGTGAATGTAAGTAGTACCTGCATAATAGCTGGAAGATAGCTTCAGCCTACCAGGAGAGCTTATGAACTGTACAATTTTCTGTATGTGTATTCAGTTCAATCGCTCAGTCGTATCCAACACTTTAATGACCCCATGGACTGCAGCACTGCCAGGCCTCCCTGTCCATCACCAACTCCTGGAGTTTACTCAAACCCATGTTCATTGAGTCGGTGATGCTATCCAACCATCTCATCCTCTGTCGTCCCCTTCTCCTCCCGCCTTCAATCTTTCCCAGCATCAGGGTCTTTTCCAATGAGTTAGTTCTTCACATCGGTGGCCAAAGTATTGGAGTTTCAGCTTCAGCAATGAATATTCAGGACTATTTCCTTCAGAACAGACTAGTTGGATCTCCTTGCCATCCACGAGACTCTCAAGAGTCTTCTCCAACACCACAGTTCAAAAGCATCAGTTCTTTGGCGCTCAGCTTTCTTAATAGTCCAACTCTCACCTCCGTCCATGACTACTGGAAAAACCATAGCTTTGACTAGATGGACCTTTGTTGCCAAAGTAATGCCTCTGCTTTTTAACATGCTCTCTAGGTTGGTCATAGCTTTTCTTCCAAGGAGTAAGAGAATGTATATTAGACTTCAATAAATAACAATGACAAAAAGGAAGTATTGTTGGAACTGAAGATAAACAGGAAAACTTAAAACTGGTAGGAAGATGAATGAGAATTATTTTTCTATTGTGCAATTAATTTATAATTAGTCTTAATTACCAATATCTATCATGCTAGATATTCCTGTCAAAACAGTTCTTTTTTGGAATAGTTCACAAATCCTAATAATGAGGCAGAAAATAGAAACAAACAGATGTATATGGACTTCCCTGGTGGCTCAGATGGTAAAGAATCCGCCTACAATGTGGGATACCTGGGTTCCATCCCTGGGTTGGGAAGATCCCCTGGTGGAGGGCATGGCAACCCCCTCCAGCATTCTTGCCTGGAGAATCCCACGGACAGAGGAGACTTGGAGGCTACAGAGGAGCCATGGGGTTGCAAAGAGTTGGACATGACTGAGCGACTAAGTACAGGGTGAGTGTATATGTCTCAAACATGAAACACATCCCCTTATACACAGACTCATTACAGTATATTTTATACGGATAAAAATTAGGAAACCATCCAAATGTCTGTAATTGGGGCTAATTTAAATTAATTAAGGTGTAGTTGTAAAATGGAATGATAAATACTATGTAAATGCTAGGTAAGCAAAAGAAACAGATTATAAAATATTATAACAGTGTATGCAATCATAATCCCATTTTCTAAAAAAAAAGAATTTGGATGATAATATCAAAATGCTAAGAGTGGTGATCAATGAGTTGCATGTAATTTGCTTTATTTTAATTCTTTTTATCTTTGTTTTCCAATGACCCCACAATGAATGTAATTATACATATAATTAGAAAAAGAAAGGCTTCTGCAAACTGTAGCCTGTGACAGCATGACAGTAAATAAATCAGAGTGAGAATAAATAAACCTAAGACTGAATTCCTTGATTAACAACATTATTTTGCAACTAATTGGTCTTTCTAGGAGTTGAGACTGCAGGCTAATGTGTGCACATAATCTCATAAAAGCAGACATGAAGTGGAGGAAAGGCTCTCTGAAAAATGGTCCTTCCTTCTTTCCTGCCATCTCATTCGCTCTGGAACAGATGAGGTTTCTGTGAGCATTAGTCACAAATTAATTGAATCAGTTCTAAAAGCAGTATGTGGATTTCAAGATTCAATAGCAAATTTAAAGAGTTATGAAAGTATACCTTACCTATGAAGACGACTACTAAAATATGTGTTCCTTTTAAAGTCTTTTCAAAAAACAGCAACAATAACAAATCACAGTCATTTTAAACTAGAACTTTCAGGACTTCCACGGTGGTGCAGTGGTTAGGCCTTAGCCTTCCAATGCAGCGGACAAGGGTCCGAGCCCTGGTTGGGAACCCAGGATCTCACATGCCTGCACTCTGCCACTAAGGCCTAACACAGACAATCTTAAAACATAAAAACAGAGCTTTCTACCCACTGTCCCCTCAACTCTGACCTCTATGAAATGTGCGATTCTTCCCCCCTCCAAAAAAAAAAGATCTTCTCAATGGACAGTGTTACCCACACAGTAAGTTAGATGCTTTCATTCATGAACAAGCTACTTTGGAAATTTCTAGTCATAGTCATCTAAGAAAATGTGATTCCACTGTGTATGTTTTCTTTATCTCTGTTTCCGTGTCTGTCAGAAATGGTACACATACAATGTAAACATTCTTAACAGAGCAGGAAGAAAAATATTATTTGTTCTCCTCATCTGTTATTTATGGTAAATAGAGGAAACATATGGTACTTGACTGTTGAAATCATAGTATTATAGTAAACGCATTGCATTTACAACAACATGTATTTGTTAGGAGATGTGCCGCATGGCTGGTTTTACCATACAAGAACCTGCATTAAAAGATTCTTCTTAGATATTTCTTTTCCTATGTCTCCAAACCTAAAACACTGCTTTCAAATTTTCCATTTCCCAGTGTGTGTGTGTCTCTGTGTGAATAAGCACACAAGCACAAATGATTTTCTGCACCATACAATATGTTGCAAAAAACAAAGGACTTGGGTTTTGTTTTAAAAGAAATATTTTCGGGTCAACAACCACAAGATGGCGATGTAACACCAAAATCCACCAAGTTAAAGTCAAGCATTGAAATGCCACTGGGTTCCAGCTCTGCTACTGCTAAGTCGCTTCAGTCGTGTCCGACGCTGTGTGACCCCATAGACAGCAGCCCACCAGGCTCCCCCATCCCTGGGATTCTCCAGGCAAGAACACTGGAGTGGGCTGCCATTTCCTTCTCCAGTGTTTGAAAGTGAAAAGTGAAAGTGAAGTCGCTCAGTCGTGTCCGACTCTTGGCGACCCCGTGGACTGCAGCCCACCAGGCTCCTCCATCCATGGGATTTTCCAGGCAAGAGTACTGGAGTGGGGTGCCATTGCCTTCTCCATCCAGCTCAGAAACGGCAAATATGAAAGTAAATAGCTTTATATTCTGCACATAAATATTTTTCTTACTTTAAAATAAGGAGACTTTTACTAATGGGGTATAACACATCAAATGTGGTTCAATATAATCAATCTGGTTTTGTATTATTCTTTCTTTGACTTCAACATGTTTATTTGTTGATCCTTGTCTGAACCATTCTTGACTGATGGCTGCGAATTGATCTTTTTTCCCCCAGCTCCACCATTTCTTCAGGACTTGGAATCATACACAGTCCTGAAGCACATGGAGACTAGTGTTAGAAATTAAAATTACTATATATTTGGTCTGTCACTGAGAAGTACTTCACTATTAGCAAATGAGAAACCGTTCCCTCTAGAACTCAGGAAGTTAATTCTCCCTAAAATGAAATAGACGCAAATCTCAAAGGATGAAGGCGACCGAGGCTCCCACTTTCCTCAGAGCTGTTAACCCAGTGACACACAGGTTATCCCAGCCTTGTGAGCAGAGTCGTCAGCTCCATCTGCTTGAGCCCCAGACGTGTACTACGACTGTAGGCCGATGAAAATGCAAAGTACGAGAAGCTACTTCTTCTGGAAACTGGCAGATTATCTGTAGATATAGCATGAGCATATCACTCTGTACTGCAATATCATATAAGCTCTGAGGAATGGTAATTTCTTTTTAATTTTGCATAGTGGTTAGATGCCCAGATCACACTGATATGCTAACTGAAAATATCACCTTGACTTTTTCTCAGTGCTGTAAGAACGTATTCTCCAAATAAAACTGAAAAATATGAGAAGACAAATCAAAGATATCTTTTCCAAAATTATAATCTTCCATATGTGTCTGATTTTTCAAATATCTCTGATAGGGAAATGATTCATTTGGGGATTTAAGTTATTCATGGGGAAAAAGACAAACATTCATGTAAGAGAAAATATTAACAATATGCCCATCTTCCTAATATCTGTTCCTCTTCACTTGTTCCCCACAGCTAACGTACCTGCCAACAGAGGATCACAGTTATCCACACGAGTGCTATTTCTCCCCCAGCGGCCAGGCCAGTGTCACTAGTGGGGTCACAGCATTCTTTCCAAGGGGCCCAGATCTTGCCCTGAGATGCTTCCCATCCATCACTCTAAATTAAAGTTACCATATTCAGTTACAGTACCAACTACTTGCCATTCATGTGTATTGTGAACATACCATGTTTTGAAAACCTCAGACAATAACTGTTGGCATACATGAATAAAGCCCACTGTTTTCAACCACAGAAATTATCACCAGCATTGGCATGTAAATCATGACGCCTTGCTGTTGGGGTAAGTAAGCTAATATGATGATTGCCAATGCTTTCATAGACCGTATTTCACCTCTGAAAAGGCTTTCCCACACGCTTCCTTTTACCCTGCCTCACCACATATGAGAGATTATATTCATGATTTCATTTAGTATATTGCAAATTGAGACAGAAAGAAGAGTGGCTACATAGGAAGGCACAAGAAAATGGAAAAATAGGTAAATAAATTCTGAATTTCAGTAGATTGAGAAGCAATCAATACCATCAGCGTTAGCTGTGTGGTCTTGAGGGTGTTACTTTCTCTCTCTGTTCGCCCAGCTGTAAAATGAATTTAATAGCACTAATGCACAGACTTGCTCAGGATACAATGTGATGTTCCATGGAAAACCCATATCCCATAGCTGGGTACATAACTCTTGCGAAGTCTTGGCTTTCACAGGCATATGACAAGGAGGCGTGCCAGTGGAGACACAGGCGAGCTGGAAGCCATAAAGGACAGAGCTTATTGAGCAGGAGTAAAGAATGAGGCTGCCCTAGATGAGAAATCGACAAAAAACACAGTGGGACTGCCCTGGCGGTCCAGTGCAAGCAGACATGGCTTTGGTCCCTGGTCAGGGACTGAGATCCCACGTACTGTCTGGCATCAAGTTCTGGTACAGTGGCTTGCTGTTGCTTTTGTTTAAGAAAAAAAGAAAAGAAAAGAAACAAGCACTTAGGGAAGTAGGGATGAGTTTGAGATTAGGGCAGAAACATGGAGCTAAGCCAGGAAATTCATGGAGAAAACTGTGCTGTGAGGCGGGACAAAAGGAGAGGACAGGCCAAGTGACAGAGACTGGTAAAGGAACAGTGAGCTCAAAGCTTCCAAGGAGAATCAATATTCAGTCTTCTCAGAAACACAGTAACTAAGCTCAGTGGCTGAGAATCCCAGAAAGAGTTGCCCACTGCATTCCAGCTCCAGTGAGCTCTCACAACGCCTCTGTGAGTGCACACAAGTGATGGATGGGACCACAGTGACAAAATGAGGAGGAGGGAAACGAGATGGACGGATGACTAACACTGTGCAAACAAGGAAGATCCTGTATCTGTAAAGGTGGAGCCTCCATGATTTTTTTTCATAGCAATCTACAAATCATACCTTCACAGCCAGAATTAATTTCAAAAATATAAGAGTAGCTCATGCAGCTCAGTTCCAGAAAAGTAAACGACCCCATCAAAAAATGGGCCAAAGAACTAAACAGACATTTCTCCAAAGAAGACATACAGGTGGCTAACAAACACATGAAAAGATGCTCAACATCACTCATTATGAGAGAAATGCAAATCAAAACCACAGTGAGGTGCCCATCTCACGCCAGTCAGAATGGCTGCGATCCAAAAGACTATAAGCAATAAATGCTGGAGAGGGTGCGGAGAAAAAGGAACCCTCTTACACTGTTGGTGGGAATGCAAACTAGTACAGCCACTATGGAGAACAGTGTGGAGATTCCTTAAAAAATCTGGAAATAGAACTGCCATATGCCCCAGAAATCCCACTGCTGGGCATACACACTGAGCAAACCGGAATTGAAAGAGACACGTGTATCCCAATGTTCACTGCAGCACTGTTTACAATAGCCAGGACATGGAAGCAACCTAGATGTCCATCAGCAGACGAATGGATAAGAAAGCTGTGGTACATATACACAATGGAGTATTACTCAGCCATTAAAAAGAATACATTTGAATCAGTTCTAATGAGGTGGATGTAACTGGCGCCTAAAAGAAAAACACCAATACAGTACATTAACACATATATATGGAATTTAGAAAGATGGTAATGATGACCCTATATGCGAGATAGCAAAAGAAACAAACATGTAGAGAACAGACTTTTGGACTCTGTGGGAGAAGGCGAGGGTGGGATGATTTGAGAGAATAGCATTGAAATATGTATATTATCATAAATGAAATATATTGCCAGTCCAGGTTCGATGCATGAAACAGGGCACTCAAAGCTGGTGCACTCGGACGACCCTGAGGGATGGTTGGGGAGGGAGGTGGGAGGGGGCTTCAGGATGAGAAACACGTGTACACCCATGGCTGATTCATGTCAATGCATGGCAAAACCCAAATATTGTGAAGTAATTAGCCTCCAATTAAAATAAATTATCTTTTTATAATCCCAGATGTGCTTGATTGATTTCAGTTTAAAGGGAAGAAACTAAGCTCCAGAGGTCTTCAGGCGTTCCCCAAAAGCCACAGAGGTGCAGAGATTTGTCTGGAACTCAAGCGTTTGTGCCACTAGGCCTGCGTGCTTCTGAAGCTGCACTGGTAGGAGGTAAGTTATTTCCACTTTCAAAATGGATGTTAGTGGGAGGCCTGCCTAATGTTGTGAAAGCATAACTAAATGTTCAAAAAACAAAAAAAAATATAACATTCAGAGAAAAAGAATGGAAAGCACAGTGGTGCTGACAAAGAACTAACCATGTTATTAATACTTATAAACCAGGCAGGGTTGGTGAGTATGGGAAGATTATACTTTTTTTTTTAAATAAGTCAAAGCAGCAAGCAATACATATTAGCATAGTGAGGTCAAGAGATTCAAGATACATCACTCCATAATGCCCTCAGTACATGGCATAATATTGAGAACAGAATAAGTTACTGTTCAAATACTTTTCAAAGAATAACTGAACAAATGATATGCATGGAATAAAAATGTTAGCAGCATCAACCCCCGAGTGCAAGTACGTTTGAATTGAACTTGATCCAATCCAACTAGAGAGACGGAACAAGGTGTCGAGGATAGCAAAATCAATGAGTCGTTTCAGCAGACCAGTACATATTTTGCTTGCTCCCTAAACCTTCTTCTCTTGAAAATGCTTTCTCATAATGACAGGTTTATGGAACCTGCTTATTTGCTCAGTCACTATTAATCTTGGCACAGCTATTGGAACTGAAATTGAGTCAATCATGGGCTCCTCCCCCAGAATGTGGAGCAGAGACAAAGACAGGCTCTATCTTTCTAAGAGATGAGATGTACAACATATGAGCTATAGACAAGGACTGCAAATGTGGGAGACCTGGATTCGATCTTTAGGTTGGAAAGATCCCCTGGAAANGTCCCCATGGAATGTCCTGATAGGAGCGTCCAGAGCCCGGAGCAGCTCTCAGTGGTGACTATTGATAATTCACAGTTAATTGTGTCTGCTTGTCTTGTTCCTTTTTTCCTTGCCCCTTTATCTTTCTTGTATTTTGATGTTTTGTGGTATCAGAATGCTTTAACTTTTTTTATATGTTTTTTTGTATAAGTACAGGTTTTGCCTTGAGGTTATCATGGAGCTTACATAAAAAAGAATAAAACCATAACCCTCTGTTTTAAAGTAACAACATCTTAATCACAATAAAATGTCTAAGTTTTACACTTTTCCCCCTCATATTTTAGGTTAATGTTACAATTTACATTTTTTATACTGTGTAACCAATAACAGATTATTGTACTGGTGTTTATTTTTATGATGTTTTAAAGTGGCGTTGTAAGTGAATTAGGTATCCCCATTACGTTACAGAATCTAACTCTGACTACATATTTTCCATTACCAGTGATTTATACACTTCTTTCTTATGTTTTCACGATGCTAATTAGTATCCTTTTATTTCCACTCAAAGAAATCACTTTACATTTCTTATAAGGCAGGGCTAACAATGATGAATTCCATCAGCTATTGTTCTGAGAAAGTCTTTATTCCTCCATTTCTGAAGGACAGTTTCACTATGGATAGCATTCTTGCTTGACAGCTTCTATTTCTTTAATATTTTGAATACTTCAGCCCATTGTCTCTCCTGGCCTGAAAAGTTTCTGTTGAGGAATCCAGTGATTTCAGCCCTGTGGGAATTCCTTTATCTGTAATGTCTCTCTTTCTTTTGCTGCTTTTATTTTTTTTAATTTAAATTTATTTATTTTAATTGGAGGCTAATTACAATATTGTATTGGTTCTTTTGGACTCTGTGGGAGAGGGAGAGGGTGGGATGATTTGAGGGAATGATTTGGAAACATGTACAGTATCATATAAGAAACGAATCTCTAGTCCAGGTCAGATACAGGATTTTTTGCTGCTTTTAAAATTCCTTCTCTTTCTTTAACCTTGACAACTTGATTATAATGTATCAATATCTTGGTGTCGCCCAATTTGGGTCAAGGTATTCGAGCTCCTTTGGGCCTCTTGGATCTGGATGTTTATGTCTCTCCTCAGGTTTTAGAAGTTTTCAGCCATTGTTTCTTTAAATATATTTTATGTTCTCTTTTTCTTCTCCTTCTGAATTTCCCATATTGTAAAGATTATTTATTTTCATTGTGGCCCATAAATCCTCCAGGCATGCTTCACCCTCTTTTCCATTCTTTTTTCTTCTTGCACTTCTGGCGGGATGCTTTCATGAATACTGTATTCCAGGTCACTGACTCTTCTGCATGGTTGAGTATGCATCTCTCTATCGACCACTTCAGTTCAGTTACTGTATTCTTCAGCTCTCAGATTTCTGTTTGATTCTTTGTTCTTATGCTTTCTATTACTTGGTTGAACTTCTAATTTTCTTCTTTGTTTTTTTTTCTTAAGTCTGTGTAATTGTATGTTCTTCCATTAACTGAAGCTCTTTAAGAGGGTTATTCTGAACTTGCCTGACGTTTCATAGATCCCTATTTCTTTAAGGTCAGTTATTGGAGTTTTATTGCTCTTCTTCGGTGGTGCCGTACTTTCCTGATTTTTCACAATCCTTGATTCCTTACATTGGTGCCTGTGCACTTGACCAGTGTCTCAAGTTCCCTGTCCGAACAGGGCCATTGGCTTTGCTCTGAAGGTGGTCAGCCCTGCCTGCCACCTCTCGGCTGGAGGATTGCTGGCTTTCCCAGTTTCCAGGTGGTCTCACCAATCCCTCCTTCAGGTGGGACCAAGCTCCAGGTAGGAGGGCCACTTCAGACAACTCCCAAATTTTCCTAAATATGCTTTTTTGTGGGTGTGGATGGTCAGGAGCGAAGATCAGTAACAGGTGGGGCTATGATTGAGTACTTCTGCCTAGGTAAGCCAAATCTATCTTCAAGGTTTCAAACTCCATTTGGGGGTATTTACCCAAGTTAGGCAAATCTGGACTCGAGTTAGTTCTCTCAGCAGACTGTGCCACCAACATGGGTCTTGCATTAAAGCAAAGAAGCGATTTGAGATTGCTATGGAGAAGGCAATGGCACCCCACTCCAGTACTCTTGCCTGGAAACTCCCATGGACAGAGGAGCCTGGTAGGCTGTAGTCCATGGGGTCGCTGAGAGTTGGACATGACTCAGTGACTTCGCTTTCACTTTTCGCTTTCATGCACTGGAGAAGGAAATAGCAACCCAGTCCAGTGTTCTTGCCTGGAGAATCCCAGTGACGGGGGAGCCTGATGGGCTGCCATCTATGGGGTCGCACAGAGTCGGACACGACTGAAGCGACTTAGCAGCAGCAGCAGCATGCAGAGTCTTGTAGGAAAGAACCTGGTCTGTCAAAAACTGACCACTGGTTGTTGAAAGCCTCTCCCTCCTTTGTCACAACAGAATTTCTAGTGGTTGAACCACTGGACTCCCTTGTCATCCCTTTGGGGCAAAGTAGGAGCAGGGACTCCCACAGTGTTGCAGGGGAGGTCGATGTCCCCTGGGCTCTTTCCCTTTGCAAGGATCATGGGCTCGGAGGAGACCTCTCTGCATGGGGCTGCATGGACCTGGGAGGGGCAATGCAGTCAGTGTGCATTTGTTCCTCTAACCCTTCCAATGCAATCTGTCATGACCTCTGTGATAATGGGGGCTCTGTGGGGAGCACACAGGGCTCTAGCTTCACCTCCCGTTCTAGGATTCTCTCAGAGATGTCTTGCCTATGAGGTTGTTAGCTGTCCTTCCTGTGAGGGGGGACAAAGCCAGGACTTGTCCCATGACATCTTGATGATGTCACCCTCCTAAACTAATTCTGATGTAGGTTATTGTCTCACGAGACTGTACTGATTGAAAGACAATTTTATCCCACTTAAATCCTTTTAATGGTAAGGAAATGGCAACCCACTCCAATGTTCTTGCCTGGAGAATCCCAGGGACGGGGGAGCCTGGTAGGCTGCCATCTATGGGGTCACACAGAGTCGAACACGACTGAAGCGACTTAGCAGCAGCAGCAGCAGCAGAGAAATTCAACATGTCGAGGGAGAAATCTCCCTCTAATCTCTACCTAAATATACAACTTTGGAAGATGGTGAATTTGAAATGCCCTCCTGTTTCCTCATTTGTCTCCTTCGGTTCCTTATCTTCTGGCAATGGATGGATTTATGCATAACTTTGCATGCTCTTGACAGTCAGTCAAGGGATTTTGATCCCTAGGTCAGGAAGATCCCCTGGAGAAGGAAATGGTAACCCACTCCAGTGTTCTTGCCTGGGAAATCCCATGGACAGAGGAGCCTGGCAGGCTACATTGCAGAGTCGGACATGACTGAGCAACTAAATAACAAAAACAAGGAATTTCAGAGATCACTCAGTCAATGCTCCCGTCTTAGACCTGAGGACACCAAAGTTGTGGATGTAAAAGCCACCTTTGTCTGGCTTGGACTTCATCTATTTATTGTCATTGCCTTTATCTATTTATTGATGTTGTCTTAGCAACGTCAAGCCAGTCTTCGCCAGGCTTGGACTTTATATAGGCATCACTTTCTGTACAACAGAAAAGCTCTTTACCAGACTGTCCACATTCTCTATGAGGGTCTTTACTGTCAGTCACTCTACTATCTGCTAAAAAAAAAGTGGTCAATCCTGTTGTCCTTAATCACACATATGAAACGTATAGAATGGCACCACTTTCCTTACATTATGTTTGTATATTGGTGCTGCAGATACGTTTACACTCTAACACATGTCTGAAAGTATGGGGTATAGTGTATTTGAAACATGGAGTCCTAATAAAATCTGAGCAGGCTAATAAATTTCCTGAACCATTTTCTTTATAAGTCCCCTGCCACTCTCATCTTAACTTTTTCATTTCTATAACCACACGTGATCCTCATATAATCTAATTCTTACTCTCTATCTTTGATATCAGTGCTCTTTTCTTTCCTTTTTATATTTGCATAGCAGGTCAGTACAATGTAGAAACTCATTTGTAGATATTTAATGATTTTCTTTCTAAACTGAAGAAAAGAAAGCACTGCTTCAGTGCACAGAAAGATAACTGCAAAGATACTTTGTAGATACGTTCTATTCCTTGTAGAACATATCTACTTTGTAGATATATCTACTCTACTGTTTTTATTTACTTTAACTTAACAGAATTCAACAAAATTCATTTTAATCTCCAATACCTGCTCATGTAATCCAAAATTCCTCTATTTACTAAAGACCACTATCTCTATTTGAGTCCTGAATTAGTAAGAAGCCCCAAATCCTCTTTACCAATTTACCATGACCTAATTCAACCACCACTATTTCCTCCCTTAAAAACAGATCCAGTTTCTAAAATGCTTGCAAGGGTTAGAAATAAGTGAGACACAAGATACAAAGGAGATCTAAGATCTCAGAGCGTACAGGTTGGTCTGTGTAAGCTGGAGAGACTGGCCCTATTTCTTGGGCTATTTTCAACTTAGTTCCAGCCTATTTTTGTCATGCCAGCATATGAACTCACTTTGATAATCAAGTCAGCACTTTTTGAAAAGCCATAGTGAGGCAGGATTTTTTACAAGAAGGTAATCAATGCTTTTATACCTATTTATCTAACTTTGTGCATCAAGATTGAAGGACAAAAACAACACACATGTTTGCCATAAGAAATTTTCTTACTAATGTCCTCTTTCCAATTGTATATTTCAAGCCAAATGGCCAAGAGAGGCTTTTCTTCTTCTGCCTCCATGCTATAGCACATATAAAATGTCCTTAAGGAAGGAGTGGTTTCATTTTCACTTATAAATTTGGTATGTCTTCCCACCTAGACCACACATGGAATCACCACCTGGAATATCAGACAGGAACGTTTTTCTTGTTCCCTGATTCTATAGTAAGATAGCATGGTTTTTACTAAACACGATAACCACATTACATAACCCAGTAACATTTATAAATCACAATTTTCTCTAAATTTACATGATTTCAGATACATGGGGGCTCTTATCAGTCATCAAGGAGCTTAATGTCTATTTTTAAGCGAAAAGGCAACAATACAGCAGGGTAAACTTCAGAAAGTTGCCTTTATCTATTTATTGACATTGTCTTAGCAATCGAAAAGAATCCCCCCTGTTTTTAATGCTTTTTTAGTAGATTTGTTATGGATAACACTGTTGGTCTTCTTACAGCTCATGTGGATCCTGATTCTTTTCGCTCTCAGGTCTGTTATCTATAAAGTCTTGTGTAATTTCAAGGGGAAATGTTCCAAAATGTCTACATAGAAAAATAAATAAGATTTTTCTTTCCTTACAGAATAGAAACAGTATTCTTTTAATTTGGGCCTTCAATGAAAACAGTGGGTTTTGGTTACTGAAGCGAATGTTTCCTTTAAGAATGTTTACTGAACTGCAAACGTTTTACTAAGAAATGTGAGCTTTATTTAGTTATCTGTTGTTATTACGAGATCAAAGTAAAATAATCTAATTCTCAAAGCATCCTCTTCAAACCTCAACATTTTTTTACCTCAGGAAATTGATGTCATAAACATATTTTCCATATCCTGCACGAAAACTTTTTTCCCAAAGAAACTGCTCAAGGTATTCACATATTTAATATGAATATATTTAAACATTTCAAACACAACTAAATATAAGAATCTACTGTGAAATTTGATGAGATTTATTAATTAATTAATTAATGAGTCTTGGTGAGATTTATATTACTTTCTGGAAGGCAGTTATACCACTCTAGCTCACCACTATACCATTAATGTGAGAGTGATAATTTCTGAATGAAGGGAGGAAGAGAGATTGATAGCACACAGGAAGAAGCAATTCAGAATCAGGAAGAAAAACTGTAGAGAATATTCAATGATTCTCAACCAGGGAGGAAACCAAAATTCGTAGGCCTTCTACATTAAAAAAAAAATCGCTAAATTTCATTTTTATACAAACCAAAATATGAACAAAAGGAAAAACTTGCCAATTTCTTGAATGGGGAGATGATATTCTTAAACCAATCCTCTCTAAATTAGTCTAGATATTTAATAAAATAGATATTTGGGGGTGAGAGTTAGGCCAAATTCAGTTAAAATTCAATTACATAAAATAAATACATAAAATAATTTAACAGGGTTGATAAGACGACTCAGGGGCTTCCCTGGTGGCTCGGAGGGTAAAGAGTCTGCCTGCAGTGCAGGAGACCTGGGTTCGATCCCTGGTTTGGGAAGATCCCCTGGAGAAGGAAATGGCAACCCACTCCAGTATTCTTGCCTGGAGAGACCTATGGACGGAGGAGCCTGGTGGGCTACAGTCCATGGGGTGACAAAGAGTCAGACACGACCGATCGACTTCACTTTCACTTTCATAATAAGACTCATAAAAGGGTCATGCAATACTAGATTTGAAATCTAATATAAAGTCATATTAATTAAAAGTATGGTACTTATACAAAATAAATGACCAAAGAGATAGGAAGAGGTAAGATATATTGGATTGACTTTTACTCCCTTTCCGATAAAGGCTTTGGGCAACTAATCTAGCCTTGGAAAGCCGCAGTTCCCTCGTTTAAAAAATTATAGGTATAAAAAATTAATTTATAAGATTGTTACAAGGACAAAATAAAATAATGCATGTAAAACATAGCTTAGAAGTTCAAAAAATATCAGCTAATGTCACAGCACAGAAACTCTAGAGATCTACTCAAGAAAATAACAAGATAGTCTGTGTCATAGCTGAATAGTTTGTATCTCTGAGGAACTAGTAGGTTATGCAATAAAGGAGTAGTAGTGTGTTTATATAAAATATAGATTCTCATCTTGCCCCATGAATAAAAATACAGTACAGTTGGGTGAAAGATTTGATTATAAGAAATGAAGTCAAAGAGAAGACGTAATCAGGTTATGTAAGTACTAAAATTTTGAAGAACTGAAGCTCCTTCTCAGCAAAATTCTGAAGCCAGAAGCCATAAAGTGAAGACAGTATTATCACTGCTGGTCTTCATTTTCCTTTACCCAGCATCTTGCACTGAGGGCCACCTCCTTTTTTTGATAGACTTCTTCCTTAGGAGCCTCTCACTCAAGACAGTCTTGGTTTCCTCCTATCTCGTAAGTCACTATTCTGTCTCCTAAATATCCACTTTTCTCTGTCTCTTAATCATTAAATATACGGTGTTTCTTTCTTTCCTCTCTATCATCTCAAGAATCCCTTGGAATTGAATTTTATATATGGGCTTCCCTTAGCTCAGCTGGTAAACAATTTGCCTGCAATGCAGGAGACCCAGGATTGATCCCTGGTTCGGGAATATCCCCTGGAGAAGGAAATGGAACCCACTCCAGTGTTCTTGCCTGGAGAATCCCATGGACAGAGGAGCCTGGCAGACTACTGTCCATGGGGTCGCAAGAGTCGGACATGACTTAGCGACTAAACCACCATCAAAATTCTGCTACCTTAGTGACTAAATAACAACAAATACTGCTACTTCTAAATCCATATCTTTAGCATAGACTTCTCTCCCCAAATCAATTCTTATATATCCGACTGCCTACGTGTAAGGGAGGGAGTTATATGAATCATAAAGTGCAGATTTATGTAGTTCAATATGCTATCAATCATTCTTTCATTTTCTGTATATACATGCACACACGCACACACACACATCAGAGACCCTGCAGGTTCCAGACCACCACAAAAAAGTAAACATTGCGTGAAACAAGTCACATAAATGTTTTGGTTTCCTAATACGTATAAAAACAATATTTACCCTATACTGTTGCTATTACATACACAATAGCACTATGTCTGAAAAAAAAATCATGTATATATCTTCATTAAAATATAAAACTGTTGAAAAAATGGCACCAATAGACTTGTTCAACAAAGGATTATCACAAACCTTCAATTTAATAAAATAATAAATAATAAAGCATGCTGCAATAAAATATGATATACATGTGCGCATGCTAAGTCGCTTCAGTTGAGTCCAACACTTTGTGATCCTATGGACCATAGCCCGCCAGGCTCCTCTGTCCATGGGATGCTCTAGGCAAGAATACTGGAGTGGGTTGCCATGCTCTCCTCCAAAGGATCTTCCCAATACAGAGATCAAAATCACGTTCCTGCAGCTCCTGCATTGGCAGTCAGGTTCTTTGCCACTAGCACCACTTGGGAAGCCCATAAAATACACACACACACACACACATATATATATATTCATACATATATAAATGAAAATGACCTATTTTGACAGCTAATACTAATACTCCCTCTGAGGTAGGATTATAAGTCATTCATTTTCCTTTGTACTAATTTATATTTTCCAAATATTTGAAAATCAATACAATTTCCTAACCACTAAAAGCCAATAGGAGTGATGTCATCATAATGATACCATAGGTCATTCCTGACTTTGTCCCCCCCTCCCAAGAACAGCTCACAACTATTCATGGACAAGACAGTTATGAGAATTCTAGAACACAGGGAAAAGGCTGAGCACCTTTGCACCACCCACACTAAAAGAGACCTCATTAATAGGTAAGAAAACTGGCTACACAGGCTGGAGCAGCATTATGCCAAGAGTTCCCCCTGAGCCCATGACACTTCCAGTGGGAAAGAGAGCCCAGGGAAACGTCCAATCTCCACTCAGTGCTGTGGATCATTTTGTGGGAACCCCTGCTCTGACCTTGCTCCACAGGGATTTCAGGAGAACCTTCAGAGATCCTTCACTGGGAATCTGACCATGAGCGAGAAAAGAGGGTGCTTGTTGCTTGCAACAATAGCACTTGGGTCTTGGAAGCTCAAGTTCCTACCTGCAGAATCTAAATAGTAGTGCCAGCCATCAATTTTGCTGAATTGTGGAACCGAGTTCCTGTTGCCATCTTACCAGGGGGAAGGACAGATGTAGGTCTTCCTGAGTCAGATCCTCAAGCAAGGAGTTTGGTGGCTCTAAGGGTTCCAGCAGTCATGTATGGATGTGAGAGTTGGCCCACAAATAAGGCTGAGCACAAAAGAACAGATGCTTTCGAATTGTGGTGCTGGAGAAGAGCCTTGAGAGTACCTTAGACTGCAAGGAGATCAAAGCAGTCAAACTGGACAATATTCAGGAAATCAACCATGAATATTCACCGAAAGGACTGATGCTGAAGCTGCAGCTCCAATTCTTTGGCCACCTGATGCAAAGAGCCAACTCACTGGAAAAGTCCCAAAGCTGGGAAAGATTGAGGGCAGGAGGAGAAGTGGGATGACAGGATGAGATGGTTAGATGGCATTATTGATTTAACAGATGAATTTGAGCAAACTTTGGGAGATGGTGGAGGACAGAAAAGCCTGGTATCCTACAGTCCACGGAGTCACAAAGAGTTGGACATGACTTGTGACTGAACAACAAGAGGACCTGATTTGCCCATCCCCAGACAAGGTAGCTGAGTTACAGTCCAACAAGCTTCAGAGTGTGACCCTAGGACCCACCTGATGAGAAGGGCTAGTGAGAACACTTAGAAGCTGCTTAGCCTAGCAACACTGGAGCTGAGAAGCAGGCAGGCAACGCAGATATTCCAGAGCAGAGCTATTACTGGGCAGGGAGGTTTCCCCTACAATACCGAGGAAGGGAATTAATCCACAGCCTCATCCTTGCCACTTTTATTCAACATAGTACTGGAAGTCCTTGCCAAAGTATTAGGCAAGAAAAAGAAAAGACATCAGAATTGGAAGGTAAAAAATAAAACCATCTCTATTTGCCAGTGATATGATTTTACATATTGAAAATCCTAAAGACTCCACTGAAAACCTGTTAAATGTAATTGTGTGTGCTCAGTCACTTCAGTCGTGCCCGACACTATGCGACCCTATGGACTTTATCTTGCCAGACTCCTCTGTCCATGGGATTCTCCAGGCAAGAATACTGGAGTGGTTTGCCATGCCCTTCTCCAGGAGATCTTCCCAATCCAGGGATCAAACTCAATGTCTTATGTCTCCTACATTGGCAGGCGTGTTCTCTATCACTAGCGCCACCTGGGAAGCCCAGTTAAATGTAATTAATAAATTTATTAAAGTTGAAGGATAAAAAATTAATGTGCAGAAAATCAGAAACATTTCTGTACACTAACAACAAATTATCTGAAAAGTAAATAAAGAACATCATCCATTTTATAATAACATTCACCAAAAAATAGTTAGGAATAAACTTAACAAGGAGGTAAAAGATCTTTACTCTGAAAACTACAAGACACTGACTCAAGAAATCTAAAGATTTCTTAGACACATAAATGGAAAGGTTTCCCATGTTCACAGATTGAAGAATTAATATTGTTAACATAATAGTACTACCAAAACCTATCTATAAATTCAATGCAATTCCTATCAAGTTTCCTATGACATTTCTTATAGAAGTAGGAAAAAGTCCTAAAATTTACATGGAAACAAAAAAGGAAAAACAATCCTTTGAAAGAAGAACAAAACAGAGGGTATCATATTTCCTGATTTTAAGTTATAGTATGAATGCCTAGTAATTGAAACAGTATGGTACTGACAAAAACAGACTAATAGATCAATGGAACAGAATCAAGATTCGGGAATCTGCTGTATGGCTCAGGAAACTCAAACAAGGACTCTGTATCAACCTAGAGGGTTGGGTTAGTGGAGGGAGACAGGAGGGAGTTTCAAAAGGGAGAGGATATATGTATACCTATGGCTGATTCATGTTGAGGTTTGACAGAAAACAGCAAAATTCTGTAAAGCATTTATCCTTCAATAAAAAATAAATTAATTTTCAAAAAAGTCCCCCAATAAACCAAGTATATAAGTTCAACCAATATTTAACAAACAACCCAAGAAGACTGAGTGGAGAAAGGGCAATCTTTTGAATAAATGGCACTGGGACAATGGATATTCACAGGTAATTGAATTAAAGAAGGTCCCTGTCCTACATCACTCAAAAAACTAACTTGAAATGGACTGAAGATTTAAATATAAGATCTGAAAATTGAAATTTCCAGAAGAAAAACAGGAAAAAATGCTTCTTGACATTGACTTTTTTGAAGATGACACCTAAATCCAAATAACAAAATTAAACATACACCCTGGTGTACACAGCAGCACTGCTTACAATAGCCAAGGCATGGAAGCCACCCGTGTCCACTGACAGAAACATGGATAAAGAAGATGGTAGATATACACAATGGAATGTTACTCAGCCATAAAATGAGCGACACAATGCCATTTGCAATACCATAGACGGACGGAGAGATTATCATACTAGGTGAAGCAAATCAGAAAAATATTACATCATAACACTTACATGTGGAATCTAAAAACTGATGCAAATGAACTTACTTACAAAACAGAAACAGACTCAAGGACACAGAAAAAAACAAAGTAATGGTTCAGTTCAGTTCACTCGCTCAGTCGTGTCCGACTCTTTGCGACCCCATGAATCGCAGCACGCCAGGCCTCCCTGTCCATCACCAACTCCCGGAGTTCACTCAGACTCACGTCCATCGATTCAGTGATGCCATCCAGCCATCTCATCCTCGGTCGTCC
Organism: Aepyceros melampus; assembly: GCA_006408695.1. Lineage (NCBI taxonomy): Eukaryota > Metazoa > Chordata > Mammalia > Artiodactyla > Bovidae > Aepyceros > Aepyceros melampus. The sequence continues at coordinate 52,835 of SJXQ01003181.1, forward strand.
CCTTCTCCTCCTGCCCCCAATCCCTCCCAGCATCAGGGTCTTTTTCAATGAGTCAACTCTTCGCATGAGTTGGCCAAAGTACTGGAGCTTCAGTTTTAGCATCATTCCTTCCGAAGAAATCCCAGGGTTGATCTTCAGAATGGACTGGTTGGATCTCCTTGCAGTCCAAGGGACTCTCAAGAGTCTTCTCCAACACCACAGTTCAAAAGCAATGGTTACCAAAGGGGAAAGGACAGGGGAGGGATAAACGGGAGTTGGAGAGTAGCACATACATATTACTATACATAAAATAGATAACAACAAGCACTTACTGTGTAGGAAATTCAGTTTTAGCATCATTCCTTCCGAAGAAATCCCAGGGTTGATCTTCAGAATGGACTGGTTGGATCTCCTTGCAGTCCAAGGGACTCTCAAGAGTCTTCTCCAACACCACAGTTCAAAAGCAATGGTTACCAAAGGGGAAAGGACAGGGGAGGGATAAACGGGAGTTGGAGAGTAGCACATACATATTACTATACATAAAATAGATAACAACAAGCACTTACTGTGTAGGAAGGGAACTATTTGAACAAGAATACACACACACACATATATATATAGGTTTGAATACATATATATGTAAAACTGAAAAACTCATAGAACTCAATAGCAAAAATTTCAAATACTCTCATTTTAAAAATGGGCAAAGATCTGAATAGACATTTATCCAAAGATGATATATGAATAGTAAATGGGGACAGTTACTGCAGCCATGAAATTAAAGGATGTTTCCTCCTTGTAAGAAATGTTATGACAAGCCTAGGCGGCATATTAAAAAGCAAAGACATTACTTTGTTGACAAAGATTTGTCTAGTTAAAGTCATGTTTTTTTTTTCCAGCAGTCATGTATGAATGTGAGAGTTGGACCATAAAGGAGACTGAGTGCCAAAGAAATGATACTTTTGAACTGTAAAGGATATCAAACCAATCAATCCTAAAGAAAATTAACCCTGAATATTCATTAGAAGGACTAATGCTGAAGTTGAAGCTCCAATACTTTGGCCACCTGATATGAAGAGCTGACTCCCTGAGAAAGACTGAAGGCAGGAGAAGAAGAGGATGACAGAGGATGAGCTGTTTGGATGGTATCACCGACTCGATGGACATGGGTTTGAGTGAACTCCAGGTGATGGGGAATGACAGGGAAGCCTGCTGCACTGCAGTCCACGAGGTCTAAGAGTCGGACACAAATGAAGGACTGAGCAACAAAATGAAAAGGTGTTCAAAATCAATGGACATTAGGGAAATAAAAATCACTTTGAGTTATCACTTTAAACATTTTAGACTGATAATCAGCAAAAAAGAGAGAAAGGAAATGCTGGTGCGGATGCGGAGAAAAAGGAACCCTTGTGCGCTACCGGTAGATTTATAAACTGGTACAGATACTACACAAAAAAGCATGGGGAATCCTCACAAAATTTAAAATAGGGCTGCCACGCAATCAGGGGGTTCTACATCTGAAAACAGTTCAAAAGCATCAATTCTTCTGTGCTCAGCCTTCTTCACAGTCCAACTCTCACATCCATACATGACCACAGGAAAAACCATAGCCTTGACTAGACGGACCTTAGTCGGCAAAGTAATGTCTCTGCTTTTGAATATACTATCTAGGTTGGTCACAACTTTTCTTCCAAGGAGTAAGCGCCTTTTAATTTCATGGCTGCAGTCACCATCTGCAGTGATTTTGGAGCCCAAAAAAACAAAGTCTGACACTGTTTCTACTGTTTCCCCATCCATTTCCCATGAAGTGATGGGGCCAGATGCCATGAGCTCAATACCATGTAGCTTTTTCTGGCAGAACTAGAATTCTGACTCACTTACACCTTCTGAGACCAAATTCTAGTCACTGTTTCTTCAGTTGGTATCTCTAATATTTGGGGCAGTATTATTGCTTTATAGGGGCTTCCACAATGGCTCAGCAGGTAAAAAATCTGCCTGCAACGCAGGAGACAAGGAAAACATGGGTTCAATCCCTAGGTCAGGAAGATCCCCTGAAGAAGGAAGGAAATGGTAACCCACCCCAGTATTCCCGTCTGGGAAATCCCATCAACAGAGGAGTCTAGTGGACTCTAGTCCACCAAGAGTCAAGAGGTAGCCATGACTTAGCAACTAAACCACCACCACCATTGCTTCATAGAAGTATAACAACAAAAACTGCATTCCTTCAATACTAATTTACAGTATTATGAACCAAAACATAGGTATGAATACAATTTAAGCTCAAAATTCAGAAACATTTTCCATGTGTGAAATAAACTGTCTACTGAGATCAGTTAGCACTGTCAGGAGTCTACTATCATATTGACAAAAGAGTATGGTTTTGTTTACTACACTAGCTTCTGTAGATCATATAATTTTTTTCCTAGATAGTGTACCTTGATGTTTTTTGCATTGTTATTTTTAATATCTAACTAAAATAAATAACTAAAGAAATACATTTTCTGAAATCTCTGTGAAATCACTGGAAAATGAGTTTTAAATGTATAAATATCTACCAGATCAATGAAACAAACACGTTAGTGAATGTTAATGTCAAAGGAAAGCCTTGAAAATCAGCACAATAACAGAAAGCTAGTCGTAAAAAGGCTTTGCATAGAATAAATATGTTACCAACAGTCATAAACAGAGGATTGTAAACAATGGCCAAGTCAGTCTCATCAGAAACTCAGTAAAAAATGATTCAGTTCAGTTCACTTAAGTCTCTCAGTCGTGTCTGACTCTTTGGAACCCCAAGAATTGCAGCACGCCAGGCCTCCCTGTCCATCACCAACTCCCGGAGTTCACTCAAACTCACATTCATCAAGTTGGTGATGCCACCCAGCCATCTCATCCTCTGTTGTCCCCTTCTCCTCCTGCCCCCAATCCCTCTCAGCATCTGAATCTTTTCCAGTGAGTCAACTCTTCACATGAGGTGGCCAAAGTACTGGAGTTTCAGCTTTAGCATCATTCCTTCCAAAGAACACCCAGGACTGATCTCCAGAATAGACTGGTTGGATCTCCCTGCAGTCAAAGGGACTCTCAAGAGTCTTCTCCAACACCAAGTTCAAAAGCATCAAATCTTCGGGGCTCAGCTTTCTTCACAGTCCAACTCTCACATCCATACATGACTACTGGAAAAACCATAGCCTTGACTAGATGGACCTTTGTTGGCAAAGTAATGTCTCTGCTTTTGAATATGCTATCTAGGTTGGTCATAACTTTTCTTCCAAGGAATGAGCGTATTTTAATTCCATGGCGGCAGTCACCATCTGCAGTGATTTTGGAGCCCCCAAAAATAAAGTCTGACACTGTTTCCACTGTTTCCCCGTCTATTTCCCATGGAGTGATGGGACCAGGTGCCATGATCTTTGTTTTCTGAATGTTGAACTTTATTTATTTATTTTTTTTATGATGCTACCTATTCAATTTATTAAAAATTAAAATAAACAAAATAACCAAACTAATGCTCCAAACTTATGCTGTTCATGTGGAAGACACTACAAGAGAAGACACAATAGAGACTGCCTTGCAATAAAAATACAAATTCCTTCTACAGAGATGGAGAAATAAAAGGACAATTCTAGTTGTCTAAAAGACAATTCACTGTACACATTTTATTTACAGTTTTGTACACTGTCTTAATATGAATGGGACCGCTTTTCTACTTGAGGCCAATTTTTTAACCAAAGCAAAATAACCTAAGTAATACAAAGTGTTAAAATACAGCATAAAGATACAAAAACAGACATACTAATTCTAATTAGGAATGTAATTATGATGTTACATTTTTTATAATCCACAATTAAGTTTAGGAAATCACACAAA
>SJXQ01003181.1:57310-215551 GCA_006408695.1 Aepyceros melampus
ATAAATAGCCTTGATGTACTCCTTTTCCTATTTGGAACCAGTCTGTTGTTCCATATCCAGTTCTAACTGTTGCTTCCTGACCTGTATATAGGTTTCTCAAGAGGCAGGTCAGGTGGTCTGGTACTCCCATCTCTTTCAGAATTTTCCGCGGTTTATTGTGATCCACACAGTCAAAGGCTTTGGCATAGTCAATAGCAGAAATAGATGTTTTTCTGGTACTTTCTTGCTTTTTCGATGATCCAGTGGATGTTGGCAATTTGATCCTGTTTCCTCTACCTTTTCTAAACCCAGCTTGAACATCTGGAAGTTCATGGTTCATGTATTGCTGAAGCCTGGCTTGAGAGAATTTTGAGCATTACTTTACTAGCATGTGAGATGAGTGCAATTGTGCCGTAGTCTGAACATTCTTTGGCATTGTCTTTCTTTGGGATTGGAAAGAAAACGGACCTTTTCCAGTCTTGTGGCTACTGCTAAGTTTTCCAAATGTGCTGGCATATTGAGTGCACACTTTCACAGCATCATCTTTCAGGATTTGAAACAGCTCAACTGGAATTCCATCACCTCCACTAACTTTGTTCATAGTGATGCTTTCTAAGGCCCATTTGACTTCACATTCCAGGATGTCAAGTGTGGGCAGCTGTGATGGCACACAAGTGTGGCCGAGTGGAGCTACCCTATGTCCGAGGTCAGGGGCAGAAGTCAGGAGTACCCCGTACTTGAGGGGCGGCGGCCAAGAAGAGCTACCCCACGTCTGAGGTCACAGGCAGCGGGCCAGAGTGCCAGCCTGCAATGGTGCAGTAACGGGCAAGAGGAGCTACCCCAAGTCGGAGGTCAGGGGCAGCGGCGGGGAAGAGCTACCCCACGTTCAAGGCCAGGGGCAGCAGCCAAGAGGAGCAACCCATGTCCAAGGAGAGGTGACTGCACGGGCACAAGAGGGCCTAGAGGAGCTACTTCATGTTTAAGGTCAGGAGGGTCGGCGGTGAGGAGATACTCCTCGTCCAAGGTAAGGAGCAGCGGCTGCACTTTGCTGGAGCAGCCATGAAGCGATACCCCACGTCCAGGGTAAGAGAAACCCAAGTAAGACGGTAGGTATTGCAAGAGGGCATCAGAGGGCAGACACACTGAAACCATACTCATAGAAATCTAGTCAATCTAATCACACTAGGACCACAGAATTGTCTAACTCAATGAAACTAAGCCATGCTGCTTGAGGCCACCAAAGACGGGCGGGTCATGGTGGAGAGGTCTGACAGAATGTGGTCCACTGGAGAAGGGAATGGCAAACCACTTCAGTATTCTTGCCTTGAGAACCCCATGAACAGTATGAAAAGGCAAAATGATAGGATACTGAAAGAGGAACTCCCCAGGTCAGTAGGTGCCCAATATGGTACTGGAGATCAGTGGAGAAATAACTCCAGAAAGGATGAAGGGATGGAGCCAAAGCAAAAACAATACCCAGTTGTGGATGTGACTGGTGATAGAAGCAAGGTCCAATGCTGTAAAGAGCAATATTGCACAGGAACCTGGAATGTTAGGTCCATGAATCAAGGCAAATTGGAAGTGGTCAAACAGGAGATGGCAAGAGTGAACATTGACATTCTAGGAATCAGTGAACTAAAATGGACTGGATTGGGTGAATTTAACTCAGATGACCATTATATCTAATACTGCAGTTAGGAATCCCTTAGAAGAAATGGAGTAGCCATCATAGTCAACAAAAGAGTCCAAAATGCACTCTTGCAGTACTTGGATGCAATCTCAAAAGTGACAGAATGATCTCTGTTCATTTCCAAGGCAAACCATTCAATATCACAGTAATCCAAGTCTATGCCCCAACCAGTAACGCTGAAGAAGCTGAAGTTGAATGGTTCTGTGAAGACCTGCAAGACCTTTTAGAACTAACACCCCAAAAAGATGTCTTTTTCATTATAGGGGACTGGAATGCAAAAGTAGGAAGTCAAGAAACACCTGGAGTAACAGGCAAATTTGGCTTTGGAATGCAGAATGAAGCAGGGCAAAGGCTACTAGAGTTTTGCCAAGTGAACGCATTGGTTATAGCAAACACCCTCTTCCAGCTAAAGGTTAGGTTCATTCAAAGTAAAATNAAAAGTAGGAAGTCAAGAAACACCTGGAGTAACAGGCAAATTTGGCTTTGGAATGCAGAATGAAGCAGGGCAAAGGCTACTAGAGTTTTGCCAAGTGAACGCATTGGTTATAGCAAACACCCTCTTCCAGCTAAAGGTTAGGTTCATTCAAAGTAAAATTAACTTGCTTACTGTCACTCTTTCAAAAGTTCAGAAATAATTTTTCTCAGTTATTCCATTTACAGTTCCATTTACCAAAAAAAAAAGCACAAAGCCTCATGTTAGTCTGTATTATAATTTACCTCTGCTAGCAATAAGACAAAAAGCTACTTTGAGATTTATAAACGGTACAGTGCCTCTTTAAACCTGATTATATAATACTGACAAGCATTTTTATTTAAGAATCATGTTTCTTCTTATATTTCAAGTAATATCTTTCCTAATGTGTAACTTTTCTCATTTCTTTTCTCTTCTTTAATCCTACTACTTTTAAAATGTTGAGATTGCTAACAATAAGGAAGCACTAGATATGTAACAGATAGATAACAGAACCCAAAGCTATCAATACTTAACAACCCAGGAACACCAAGTACTAAAGGGCAACAGGCGGGAAAAAAAAAACAGAGCTTTGGTTAGTTATAGAGATTTCTGAGAAAACAGCTTGATGAAGCTGTAAACCAAAAGTAAAAAGTTCCACATATTATTTTCAGTATTGACGCCTTTCTTTTTGTTACTCATTAAAACTGTAACTTACAGATATAAGATAATCTTTCAATCTTTAAATATTATAAGATAAAAAACTGTACCTCTTTATTGAATAAAAAATCTATATTCTACCTCTTCTATTCAATAATTAATGTATCAACTGTAGTATAAATTTGGGTGAGTTTACTTTTTTTAAAAGGCTGCTAATCAATTGATTTGTTCATTGGTAGGACTGATGCTGAGGCTGAAACTCCAATTCTTTGACCACTTCATGCGAAGAGTTGACCATTGGAAAAGACCCTGATGCTGGGAAGGATTAGGGGCAGGAAGAGAGGGGGACAACAGAGGATGAGATGGCTGGATGGCATCACCAACTCGATGCACATGAGTCTGGGTGAATTCCAGGAGTTGGTGATGGACAGAGAGGGCTGGCGTGCTGCAGTTCACGGGGTCACAAAGAGTCGGACACGAACTGAAGTGAACCCATGTTTACTGAACACAATATTATGATTAGTAGCTCAAACTATCACTTAACAAACCTTACCTCAAATTAGCACACTTATTTAAAGTTTTTTTATGTAACTGCAGACTAGAAAAGGTACAAGAGTCATGAGTCATACAAAATATTCCCAAGTTACTCTTTCTCCAGATTTTCTAAATGACAACATTTTACTACATTTATTTTTATAATATTTTCCCTCTTTTTGTTGAAAGTTCTATATTTACTGATGTTGGTACTTAGAATCTGAGTTTAGAGAGGGCTTTTAGCAAGTTTAAGGTTTATAATTTTTTATTTGATATTTACTTTGCGTAAGCAGCCCTTTATACTCCAGAGGCACCTGCTTCACTAGGTTTTACATGTGGGATCTTCAAAAATACATCGTGATTGATTCATAGAACTAAAATTGATCCTTCTTGATATAAAATATATCATGTTCTTCGCCATGAGACTGCCCAGCTATGTCAGTAGGCTTATACCATATCTTATTATGCATTATATGACTGCTTTATTTCTATAGGGTGTGGCTTAGGAGCTCAGATCCTCAAGTCAGGTAGCTTGGGTTTGATGCTGACCTGAAAGAATCATGGCTGAAGGAATGTATATTAGTTAAACATCAGGTTGAGGATTTAGCACTGAACTACCAGTCAACCAGGATAAAGAGGTAGCTGTGATTTCCACTCAGTAGTAAGTCTTTTAGTTTGTAAGGGATGTAAGAAAAAGGAAACCTCAGTGTTCCAGCAGAAATGGCTTTGACTGATATCAACACAAGCTTTTAAAGAAAATAAAGAGCCATTCAATGTGTGTCTATTTCTAAAATCAGCCCTGGATAAAAGGAAGAGCAGAACGATCATTTTTCATGACAGAAAAGTTACTTATGCCATGGAATAAAACTTATGATATGCTGGTTTAATACAGGTATTAAACTTGAAGAATTTTAATGGGTCATTCATTTGGCTATAAAAGAGTCCAGAGAAGGAGATGATTCTCAGCCTGTATATCATATATCTCTAGAGGTTCCACTTCCCTGATAGCTCAGTTGGTAAAGAATCCACCTGCAATGCAGGAAACCCTGTTTCGATTCCTGGGTCAGGAAGATCTGCTGGAGAAGGGATAGGCTACCCTCTCTAATATTCTTGGGCTTCTCTTATTGCTGAATTGGTAAAGAATCTTCCTGTAGTAAGGGAGACCTGGGTTCAACCTCTGGTTTGGGAAGATCCCCTGGAGAAGGGAAAGGCTACCCACTCCAGTATTCTGGCCTGGAGAATTCCATAGGTGAAAAGCATCTTGGGAGCTGTTAACAGGGGCAGAAGTAGACAAGACCCAAGTCCTTACCCCTCCACACAAACAAGGATTGAGTCTGAAGAGCTCAAGCTATTGTATGATTTAGTATACACCATCAATACAAACTGAGTATCTAATTGCTCAGCATTTATGGGTCCCATGAAAGAAGACTTTCAAAAGAATTATTTGTCAAATAACAATACAAATATAACCCCATTATTGAAAGAAATATAACATCAATCCCACAAATATACATTTTATAATTACTATCTAAAAGTATACTTCTCAAATGTTAAGCACAGTCTGTCAAGGCCAAATGACTGAAATCCAAAGTATGTTATTTAAATTCTTTGATCCTCAGTTTCCTCACCTGCAATAATACCAGCTACCCTTGTGGAGCTGATTTAAGCTTTAGAAATAAAGAGCTGAGCATTAAGCACAGGAAATGGCACACAATAGGTGCTCAGTAAATGGCAGCTACTATTATTATTATTCACTGCTGTACCTAGATGTCTGACAAAGCAGAATGGTAGATGACTTCAAAATAAGAATTATTATTGAAAATCTAAATAGCGTATCTGTTGACCAGTAGTCACAGACACTCCACCTCACCTCTCACTACTCAGGTCTCCCACCTACTCCTCTAGGCACTTTAACTCTGCTTCAGTTCCATCGACCCATGTTCTCCCTCACATCAGGTCTTCACAAACACTCTGCTCTCAGAAGACTCTTCCTTTTATTTCCTCCTTGGTCACCTATATTCTTTAAATCTTAGCTTAAACATCACTTCCTCTGGGAAGACTTCCCTGACAAGCTGTTACTACAAATAACAACATTTATTGCTTCTTCTCTTTCAGATACTGATGTCAAGGAGGCTGAGCTATATATATATATATATATATATATATATATAGGTCTATATTGACAATGTANTCATTATTTTATATATTAATATGCAATATAATGTAAAATGTACAGTAAAAAATATATAATATACATATAAGATTACATATATTTATATTGGAATAATAATTCACTGACAAATACAACTATGAAACCCTGCCATTTGCAAAACATAGACAAACCTTGATGGCATTACGCCAACTAAAGTAAGTCACATAGAGGGATACTGTGTGTTCTCATGGTGGGATCTAAAAACCAAAGAAACCAAAACAAACAAAAACCCCACCAGTCTGAGAGAAAAACAGGTCAGAGTCAGTGTGGGGAGAAGAAAACTTGGAGGAAGATAGTAAAAACGTAGCAACTTCCAGGTAGAAGATAAATAATTACTAGGGGTGAAATGTACGATGACTATAGTTACCACAGTTGTATGATATATCTGAAAGGTGCTAGAGTAAATCCTAGAAATTCTCATAACAAGCAATTTTTTTTTCCTTTTTTGCTTTTACTTTTTATATGAGATGATGGATGCTAACCAAGCATATTGATATAATCATCTCACAACATATTTAAGTAAAACTGTTATGCTGGACACCTTAAACTTATGCAGCAATGTATGTCAATAATCTCTCAATAAAGGTGGAAAAAACAATTACTACAAAAATAGTTTAATTTGAAATCTTTCAAAAGAAATATATAATCATATCCTGATTATTACAGTTCTTATAATTTTTGCAAATTTTTAAGTCAGGATAACTTACCAATGCAACCTAGGTGAAAATGACAAATGTAAATTATGTAACAATAATCTGACTCATTTCCTAAGCAATTTGCCATGATTCCCACATTTTTAGATATATGAAAAAGTAATTAATAAATAGGATGATATTTTATCCTGCATTTTTGTCTCTGCAGACAATTACACAGAAGGTATTTGTAGGGAGAGAGCAAATGGTGTGTTCAGGCTCTCCTCTCATTTTATAAATAATGACTGTAACAGCTGAGATCATTTATAATCCAGCGCTGCACACGCACGTCAGGAGGCACCGGCTTGGCACGGGCTGAGTGCAGCACACATGCGTGTGAGCTCCACCTAGAAAGTGGTGGCGTGTTACTGCTGGGTCACGGCTGTGTCCGTGGGGTCAGCCATGCCAGGACGGAATACAGCGCGTCTGCTGCTAGGGTTGCTGTGCCAGCCACGGAAGAATATTGCTGTGGCTGCTGTGCGGCCAGCAGAGCATAAACCTGTCTGCATTCCTATGGCTCCCCGCATCTTCTTCCAGCCTCTGAGCTAGCCCCTCGTCTACCCCGCGTTCAACGAACAGGGTGCACAGTGAGATACAGCAAGACAACCGGCGTCACGAACAGGATGACGTGACTTAACATGATTAATAAACATGATTTATTAACAGCAGTTAATAAATATGTTCTTGGTTAAATAAGCATTCTAAAATAATTCATAAAATAATTATAAGTGGTCATTTTTGATAGACGTAATTCCCATTTTATAGTCTGTTCTACATTGAGGAGATTTATAAATATGTAGGAAAGAAAACAATTTTGTAGCTTTCAGTCTGGGATGCCACAGGTTCACCTTGGTCCTCATCCTCTGCTGTCTTTCAGTCTTCAACCTAACATTTATAGATACTATTAACTTTAATATTCTAAAATGATTATTTAAAAAATGAACCAGTGTGAGCTCATAGTGTATACCACTCCCAGACCTAGAATGTGTTAAAATGCTTCTAACTAGAATATATGGCTGCTGCTGCTAAGTCACTTCAGTTGTGTCCGACTCTGTGCGACCCTATAGACGGCAGCCCACCAGGCTCCCCCGTCCCTGGGAGTCTCCAGGCAAGAACACTGGACTGGGTTGCCATTTCCTTCTCCAGTGCATGACAGTGAAAAGTGAAAGTGAAGTCGCTCAGTCATGTCCAACTCTTAGGGACCCCATGGACTGCAGCCCACCAGGCTCCTCCATCCATGGGATTTTTGCCTTCTCTGAGAATATATGGCAGTATATGAGAAAATTTTTCAAACAATAAAGGTAAAGCATTCTTGAATTTTGGTTAGTATATGTATCAGTGGTTCGAAGTGTGTGTGTGTGTCTGTGTGTGTGTGTGCATGCACATTTGTTTTGTTATTAGTGCTGAGCCTATAACCATTAATTGATTACATTACAATAAACCAAAGGACAGGCATGAAAATAATACTACTTAGACTGGGTTGCCATTTCCTTCTCCAGTGCATGACAGTGAAAAGTGAAAGTGAAGTCGCTCAGTCATGTCCAACTCTTAGGGACCCCATGGACTGCAGCCCACCAGGCTCCTCCATCCATGGGATTTTTGCCTTCTCTGAGAATATATGGCAGTATATGAGAAAATTTTTCAAACAATAAAGGTAAAGCATTCTTGAATTTTGGTTAGTATATGTATCAGTGGTTCGAAGTGTGTGTGTGTGTCTGTGTGTGTGTGTGCATGCACATTTGTTTTGTTATTAGTGCTGAGCCTATAACCATTAATTGATTACATTACAATAAACCAAAGGACAGGCATGAAAATAATACTACTTTATGTTCAATACCAAATTGATGAATTTCAAACCAATATTTTTAAGAAAAAATTGGTGTCAAGTTACATTAATGGGCAAGAGTGTATATATTTATAAAGTTTCCTTGTAAATAGAAATTTTCATGAGAGAAAAATTAAGAAAAGAAACATTAAAAATATTTTTAAAAAGCTTAATGTGTTTTTCTACGAACAACAGAGCAAAACAGGAAGATTTCCAAATTAAAGACAGTTGTATGAGGAAAGATGTGACAAATACTTGGTTGAAAATCAGATATTAAAAACAAGATTAAAACAACTGGATGAGACATTTACAGAATGAATTAGAGAGATGTTCAAAAAGGTAGTGAGTTCTGAAATTTTCATCTCTTATGTCACAGTAAGAGTCATATCATAACCTGGCCCTAATCCCCACCAACAGTAATAAATTTTTACAACATTTGCTTACCTGACCAGCGTGGATTAACTGCCTTGGGACAGACAGAGACTTTTAGGCCATCTGCTCTTTCTTGGTGAGTTTCAGGCTTATAATCTAAGTGTAACCCACTACCCACTACATAAAGATTAAATGCTTTCATGTTTAGCATATTAGAACAAATTCACACATGCTATTTTTAAATATCGATTACCCAAACTCCAGTTTAAAAATGCCATCTATCTCAGAAGCAGTTTTTTCTAACTGCCCCCTTCAATATCTGGATATAGAATAGGAATATTAGATATACATATATATACACATAGGTATATTCCATACCATCTCACCTGATGACCTACAGTGAAAATCACAGAGATATCTATATTAATAAAAAGATGTTGGAGAGAAACAAAACAAAATCATTCATGTTTCCTTATTTTTCATCACTGATTCAAGCAATCCAGCCACTGGCAAAAATAATAATAATAATAGAAAGGAACTTTATTCATCTTTTTTTACTGACGTTATAGCTCAAAGCCCTGATTACACACACTCAAAAGTTGAACTGTGCTAAACTTTTGCTGGACTCCTTGTTCTCTTGTATTTGCTTATTTTGTTTTTAAAAGGACTATTTAATTGAAGTATAGTTGTTGATTTATAAAGTTAGTTGTCCTCTTTCATTTCTTTTTTCCACTTCTTTTTATAAAATATTTTTAAATGGATTCTAATTGCTTTACTATTTATTTATTTGTTTATGATAACCTACACCTCATTTCACCTGAAAATATTTTTCAACATAATACTGTAATGGAGAAAGACAACTGTGTAGCAAAAAGCAAACAAATAAAAAACAAAAGAAATCATCCCCCCCAAAACACTATTTCCTACTCAAAATGCTTCTGGAGGTACTGAGTTAAACTAAAACATTTTTCTCCATAGCAGGACGGCTCAGAGCTTTTATATCTGAATCGAGTATCAAAATGGTGTCTAATAAAATGATATTTGTTGAAGAAATTAATGATGCATTTTGTAAAACCTCTGTAGGGGTATCCAGTTTGCAACTTTTTATTTTCTTTCTTGCTCACTGATTTCTACTTAGCTCTTTAATAGATGTTGAATAAATGAACAATATCTAAAGCGTGTATTTCTAAATGTATACATTTGTAAAGCAATGCTTTGTCCTCTAGCTCTTTGAGTAACAAGGTTATTGTTATTAATATATCAGCAGTAGTAATAGTTTTAATTGCAATGACTGTAATAATATGAAGTATTAACCACATGCACTGTTACTGAGACAAATGTTCTAGAAACTCTGTACCTCATCTCAGTTTTGCAAAATCTGAGGCTATATAAATCACTGTACACATTCTATAGGTGTAGAACTGAGAAGGGAATTTGGAATCTAAAAAATTTTCTTTGAGAACCTCAAGAATCAATTGCATGAGGACATATTTGCTGTTTGGTAGCATTTAAATGTGGTTTAGTGAGAGTCAGTATGAAGAAAAGAATGCTTTATTGTAAAAATTAGGTAAATGATTTGGTTTTTCTAAAAGAGAATAATAAACATATGGAAAACATCATGAAGAAAGGCACATTAGGTAAATGTATATTAAGCTGAAGAAAAAAAAGGCAAATTGTATTTCTTGAGGGAAAAGCTAAATATTGCCTGTTCTACTGTCTTTGCTACCAATTAATGTGGTTCTGTTATTGGTGGTATTAGAACTCATTTGCTGTACTCTGTTTTACCCAGTTATGAAGACTCAAATCATTTGAGTGGGGAAAAACAGAGACTGTGCAACTGTTCAGTATTAAGTAGATTAAATAATTTGTTCACTGGTGTTTTACTTAGGTACTTGGGAATATGCAGAAAGGTGAGACTCACTTTTTACATAACAATTAAGACAAGTATATTGGACTATGTGCGTTTCTTCCATTACTGCAATGCTGTGCGTTTTGTCACCTCATTTTCTTGCTCTTTTGGGTTTGGGTGGTTATAAATATCCCCCACTCAAATCTATAGTCTCAATTATTTCTCTATATTAAAGAATATCTGATAATTATGAATTCTTGACTTCCATACAAGCATGTACAGTCCTGTAAGTCTGTTTAAATAATAAAAAATACAATAAAACCTGGGAACCCAAGAAAGATCCCTCTATTACACGATTAGTATGTGCTTTCCAGACCAAGGGGGGATGTTCCATTTATAACTCTCATTTGTTTCAACCATCGTGGCCAAGTTTCCACTTACTGCACGTCCTCCATGCCATCATCTTAACTTCCAGTTTGGAGCACTGTAAACTGTTTCTCAACCCTTAAATTAAAGCAAATGATATCCACTCCACATGTACCACCAATTTGACTAGAAGCCACTTCAAAGATTTCCATTTTAAAGAATGAAGTATGGCCAGTGCTTCCTGAAGCCAAAGTTTGCCTGCTTCATAATGAAGTGGAACTTTCTCTGATTTCCCTTCTATTTAAACACTGGCAGCTTTTTTTCCTAAGGCATATTTTTTCTCCTCCACTCAAGGTAACCCTAGTTATTGCTGTTGCTGCTGCTTTTATTGGGGAGGAGACAGGATACAGGAAACGGGGAGGGGTCCAGGCTGACTCTGTCTTACTCAGTGCTGCTGGGGGACCAGTACACGTGGGTCTGCAAAGACAGTCCATGTCTAGATGCACACAGACCTCCCCAAACGCTGACAGAGTGTCTCAGCTACACACAGATTCAGAGAGAAAGGAGCGTATACATTTCACACTGTCACTGGCTTATCAAACTGGATGCCAGCGTTGGAAAGGGGACAGCAGCAAAGACGAAGTCTCCACTCTAGTGGTGAGCTCCCCCAGCAGGTCTCTGCTTTCTGACCATTTCCTCAAAACTTCATTTGAACCGGCCACTCAGGCTGCACAGTGCTTCTTATAGAAGCCACTCTGACCCTCTCCTCTGCCTGCTTACACAGGGACTCCATGTCAAGTTCCGGGCTGTGGCCCCCGCCAGGTCCCGAGTGCACTTTCCTCACCCCTCGCCTCCCACATGTACTTAGAGCTTGTGCACAGAGTAAAGGGACAAAACACAAAACACCCAGTGCTTGAGGACATGCTCCCTATCAACTTGTACAAGAACAGAGCAGAATATCCACCCCTCCCCTGACACACATACACACACACACACACACACACACATACACACACAAGCACATGCATACACAGACACGTGCATATATACACACGGAGACACACAGAGACATCCATACACACACATTCCAAACAGTTCAGCTTAAATTTAAGATATGTTCCTTCTGACAAGATTTACATTCTTCCTGACACCTATAGGTATTACTAATCCACAGCCACTCATCTGCTCGGGTCTTTCACATTCTGCAGGCAACATGAATTTGAATCCTAAATCCGCATCAGAGCCAACAAGCCAGGAAGTGTAAAGGGAGCTTGTGTACTTCTCCCTTACTCAGAGCCAAGGCCTTGAGAACGACTATGCTTGCCGCCTTCTCCCTTTGTGAGCTGGGAGTTTTGCTGGTTCCTCCTTTTTGACTGAGAACGTGGTATTTGGTGGGGGTCAGATCCTGACCTTTGCTCCCCACCTTGCTTGGGCCAAGTGCTTTCTCTACACCCGCACCCCTTATGGCTCTTATAGGACGGATGGGCAAATGCTTCAAAAATGGAGTTCTCATCTCTTTTGTAAATGGAGGCTTTGCAGCTCAACTAACACAGCAAATGTTATAGAGCTCAGCTTCCCCCTGAATAACGTTATTAGCTGACTTTCAGCTGGGACATCATCTCTCTCTCCGAGGCCTTTTGCCCAGGTGGTATTTCATCTGCTTGAACATTCTTTCCACACACTGATGCCCCACCCCTCACACGCCCCTGATTGAGGTTACTTTCTTTTCATTCTTTTTTTTTTTTTTCTCTGTTCTGCCAAAACCCCCAGCATGTAAGATCTCAGTTCGCAGACCAGGAATTGAGCCTGTATCCTTTGCAGTGGGACCATGGCGTCTTAGCCAGTGAACCACCAGGTAAGTCCCTCTTCTCATTCTTTGTATCTGATTTTAAACTCCTCAGATAGGCCCTCCTAACTGTCACAATCACAATCGGGCAACAGCAATATTTCACACTGGAGCATTTTCAAGAGGCATAAACTTTAAATATTAGATGTTTGGGTTTCCAGAATTTCCACTACAGCCCTGGATTCCCTCAAACTAAGGTATCACTCATTATGCAATAAATATGGTACATGAATAAAATATAACTCAAAGCATTACCGTAGAGAGGATATATCCATATATGAAATGAGAGAGACACAGAAAAATGCGCGCGCGCACACACACACACACACACACACACACACCAGACCTCTCCAGGAACTTGCTGGTGAGGAACACTTAATAAGTTACAGTTGCAGCTGAACACAGAATCCTGAAGCAGTGCCTAGTTCTCTATTGTTTTAGAAACTAGAAAAGAGAAGGAAAATTGTCAAAATTCCCACGCCCCAAAGTCCATGGGATATCATTTTTTCTTCTAATTCAATACAGTGTTCCTTGCCTGCTTCCAGAGGATAAATAAGGATTTGTGCACATATGTTACAAAGTCCAAATAAGCCCTTGTGGGGCTTGATCTTCACAGGGTTATTTTAACTTCTGCCAAACAACTGTGCACTGTAGGACAGTGACATTAAGCTTCAGGCATTGATTTTCAGCCTCACCAAAAAGCTTTCAGGCACTCTTATCTTTAGTTGTCAAAATCTTAGGTTCAAAGAACATCCAGTGAATCTATTTTTAGTCAAGCTTAAGAAAATAACATTGATTTAACAATAAATATTTTAAAATGCAATTTATGTGTTCTTTTCAATTAATACATTAAAAAGAACTGAGGTACCATTAGAATTTAATGAGCAATTCCTAATCCTCCAACTTTCTAAATCTCTTGATTTTGATTAGAATCTACTTGATAAAAACCAGGGGTAATTTCAAAAGGATGGTTGCCAACACAGGAAAACATCTTAAACAAAATAGTCTATATTTCAGCACCATATTTTCTCATCACAGAGCACCAAATTTTCCAAAAGAGCACACGTTACATGATTACAACAGTATGTGCTACTATCTCTGTGCTTTGCACCCTCCACAATGCCATCATTTTTCAGTAAGGCCGAGCACAAGTGAAAGTTGAAAGAAAATAGCCCTGAGAATATTAATGCTTTTTAAAAGAACAAGTTCAGGGATCTTACCAAATCAAATGAACTGTAATAAGAGACACCATTGCCCAAAGAAGCATGTGCAAATTGACAAATATTTCCTGAGTGTGTGCTGTGTGTGGACTATTGTTTAAATGTTATATTCTTAGCAATTTATAAATATTATCTCACTAAAGTTCTTAATACATCTGTATGCCAAATGAGTATACACACCTTTACACACACACACACAAATAATACAAAATACCTGAAGGGCTGTGAGGATATTTGCTAAGGCTTGTCCGTAGGTGTCATGACAGTGAACAGCAAGAGCCCTGGGTGGGATTTCTTTCATGACACTTTCCAACATCTTCTTCATGCTTCCTGGAGTTCCCACTCCAATTGTATCTCCCAGGGATATCTCGTAACAGCCCATGCCATACAGTCTCTTAGACACCTACCAGGAAAAGCAAGCAAGTAAAACAATGGAAATCAATGGACTCAAGTCCCGTTGTTCCTTAGCAAACATAATCTAGAGGTCAACATCACAACTAAGGTCACATGCGTATTCATAGAAAACATATATTTTAGTTTTCTAGTCTTTTTCCTTGCTCGTGAATCCCAAACATTAGATAAAACTTGGAATGACATTTCCGTTGTTGCTCAGTCACTAAGCTGCATCTGACTCTGCAACCCCAGGAATTGCAGCACACCAGGCTTCCTGTCCTTCACTGACTATCTCCCAGAGTTTGCTCCAACTCATGTCCATTGATATTCCTACAATTATCTAACATTCAAGTTTGCCTTAGAATCATATCTATCTGTATAACTGTATGTTCAATGATAAAATTATGTTACAATTTCAATAATGGGAGGCTTATTTTCTCAGCCCTTTAATCTAACAAAAGTATCAGAAATTTACTTTGAAACTATTAATAGTATTTCTCAAGCCATTAAACTAGCAGTCAAGAGATATCAATCAAGTAACTTTGTAATTGATACAGACACTTAATATTTTTGTCTTAAAATTTCGAGCTCATAAACAGATGATCTTGAGCCTAGTAAATTTCAAGTTCCCTTCAAGTCAAACAATAATATTACTTTCAAAGAGAAATATGAATTTGCTTTAAGGCAGCATGGTATGTTGACAAAGACACAGCTTGTGCAACCACACAGGCCTAGATTTAAACCTCATCTATGGTCCTCATATAACATTGGGCAGAAGATGAAGTTTTTGAAGCCCCAGTATCTGTTCTGTAAAATATAAATAATAAAATATCTTTATACAGCACATTTTCTAAGCCTTACTACTTAACTTTTTGAAATCATAGTAATAAGGTGAAGTTAGTGTTGAAATGTTTGGCTGTAAAAGTGAGATGAGAATATACAAAAATCACTTTGTGCAAAATCAGACACCTGGTCACCCCCGACCTCATGCCTTATGTTTGTCTTCAGTGCCTGCTTTACTCCAGACGCTGCCCTGAGCGGTGGATATGACGCAGACGTCCAGGCTCACGGTATTATGGAGTCTGGAGCCAAGTGAGGACGACCCTAATCAGTTCCACTGGGGAATGTGTAAACACAGCTAAAATAATAATTTTAGAACAAAGAAACAAGACTGTAAGAGCGTGGAGCAAAGGAAATTGACCTGGATCTGTCAAACAGGAAGGGCCTCAGTGCAGCTTGAGATAAAGTCAGCATCAACTTGTTGGAGAGGTGGCAAAGGAAGGATGTGAGAAGAGTATTCAGGTGGCATCTGAGGCAACTAAAATATCAAATATGAAGGGCATTCCAAGTAGGAAGGAAAGTCAAGGGAATTCCCTGTTGGTCCAGTGACTGGGTTCTGTGCTCCCACTGTAGGTGATATAGGTTCAATCCTTATTCAGGGAACCAAGATCCCACATGCCAGGAGGCAAGGTGGAAAAAAAAAGTCAAATGCAAAGGACAGCTGCAACAAGAAAGTAAAAACTGAGGGGCAACAGGGCTCCATAACACTGGGGAGGAAGGCCCAGGACAGAGCATTTAAAAATCACAGAGCCTTGCAAACCAACCAGGTTTAGGATTTGGGTTGAGGATTCTATCATAAGAGCAGAAGAAAACCTTGACTGAATGTGGAGTGGTGGTGATATACTTGGATTGATGTTTCAGAAAGGCAGTATCAATCAACATCCAAAACAGGTTGAAGGCACTCAGAAGGGCTACCTAGTCCAGATAGGAGACTATTACTGGATGGAAACTTGGATTAAAAAGCATAATGCTGATCCTCCTCTTTCTTCTCCTTTAAGTATATCCATTCAACTGTTAAATATCCAAGTCTTTGGAATCATATAGAAAGTATATAGGTGACTGGATTTCTCTCTTTGATTCCATCGGGATTTTTTTGGCCTCATGTAGATACAGTCATTAATTATACCAAAAGCCTATTAAATGGTGGAATTTCTTAATGGCCATGTAAAGAAAAGTGAAGGAAAATTCTAAGCATGGAGTCAGGGGAATCCCAGGGTTACAAGAATGGCAGGCAGGAAGGAATGTCACCACCCCCAAATTATGCTGAGAAGTCAAGGGAAGGTTGAATAGGATCTCGCATTTCTTAAAAAAAAAATATGGAGTACAGTTGCTTTACAATATTGTGTTAGTTTCTGCTATACAGCAAAATGAATCAGCTCTATTTATACATATATCCCCTCTTTGGGGGATTTCCTTCCCATTTAGTTCACCACAGAACACTGAGACCGGTTCCCTGTGCTATATATGTTGAACCAGAAAAATGATACAGATGAACCTATTGCAAAGCAGAAATACAGACACAGACATAAAGAACAAACCCATGGACAACAAGGGGAATCTCACATTTCTTGATCCCAGTGCTAAGTTAACGATCTTACAAAGAGGGATTCCAGCAGCGTGAAGGGTCTAGACATCACTGGGGACATGACGAAGAGCTGATGCCACACAGATAGGTGGGCACCACTGATGCAGACAGCCCTTTGGAGTGTAGCTGTGGTGGGATGGAGAGGACTGTTGATAACTAGCCAGCCAAGGATGCTGACTAAAGGAAGGAAGTTTTCAATTGGAGCGTGTTTGTGCATGCTCAAGTGTCTACAGGAAGGGCTCTGCAGTTGCACATGCAGGGGAGTGAGTGAAGGGGAGGATTTAGCAGAAGGGACACAGTTTGCCGGAGTCATTTTGGACAGTGAGACCAGGAGCTGGCCCCACCCTGGGGTGGAACAGAAGACCCAGGCAAGGTCACTGCTCATGAATTCCTAACACTTCTGATCTGCCTGTTCCATGATTCTCTTTGGCAGCACCCCAGGCATTGTGGAGCAGGAATGAAGAGCCTGAGGCTGTGGGAGGTCTGTCCAGAGGTGGCATGAGGCAGAAGGCAGAAGAGCAAGGGGTAGGGGTATAGGCAGAGTCAGATTTGGGTTTTGTGGAGTCTGAAGTCATATTCTTTTGGAAATGGTTTTTAAAGAAAAGGATATGTAACGGTGAATACAAATTAATAACAGACCCTTGGGAGGGTCTGATGCCAGCAAAGGACTGCAAAATTTAAGTTGTATGCAGATGAAAAATACTACATATATAGGATGATAAATAACTAGGTCCTACTGTATAGCACAGGGACGTATATTCAGTATCTGATGATAAACCATAATGGAAAAGACTATGAAAAGGAATATATATGTGTATGTTTAACTGAATAAGTCTGCTGTATAGCAGTAATTAACACAATATGGTAAATAAACTGTACATCAATAATTTTTTAATTAAGCTTCATTATTTTACAGTATATCTGCCTCTGCCTCTGGAATATTGGCAACTTGAATCTCAGCAGAAAGAGCTATGGGATATAAAAAGAATAAAAGCATGGAAGCAGCATGAACTCATACAGATGTCAAAATAGGCAGGAGACAGCAGAGGGACGCCACCTAGGCAACCAAGGCAAGCTCAAGGATGTGGGCAAAAACGGCCCTGACATTCCAAAAGAAAGAAGAGAGGCCACTCACTATGTTCTATTCACATTAAAAACAAAATAGATGTTTTTACTCCCTCCATCTTTGAACATCCAAATCATAAGACTCAGATGCTAACTCTGGACAGTGATAGCCACTATCTAGGTCTTTAGCATTCAGTTCAGTTCAGTTCAGTTCAGTCGCTCAGTCGTGTCCGACTCTTTGCGACCCCAAGAATCACCAACTATTAGCTCAGTGATCAAATATGCCTCCCGGTCCACAGTTCTCTTTGGCCTTGTGGTGCAGATGTAATAAACAACAGGAAAAAGAGCCCACTTTTAAAAATAGACATCATTTTACCATAAACCAGAAAAGCAGACGTATATCTTACTTCTGTCACTTTCTGAAGTGTGATGTTTCCTTCATATGGACAGCCCAGGGCACAGGATACGTACCTAAGTTTAAAATACAGAGCCATATAAATATGTGTCTGGTGGATAAGCTACTTGCTAATTTCCATTGTATAAAAATGAAAAAAATAGCCAAAGGTTAATCAGAAAAAAATTATTTTACTCTCTTCCTTCATTATTATCTTATTCTCAGACCAAACAAAAACAATTGGAAACATTTTCAATTTACTCATAGTTTTAATTAAAAATTTTCTAATTACAATTTGATATATGTTATTTGATGGCAGATGGGAATAAGTATTTATCTGCTGAGGTTGCTTACACTATAGTAATAATACAAAAGCAGAAAATAACAGAGAGATATATTTTTATTTTTGTTGTTTTTTTAAAAAAATTTTTTGGTTGTTCCATGTGGCATGTGTAATATTATTAGTTCACTGACCAGGGATCGAACCTGTGCCCTTTGCAGTGGAAGCATGGACCACTAAGGGAGTCCTGAGATGTACTGTTTGATTTAAATAACTACATACATTCAACTGTTAAATATCCAGGTCTTTGGACTCATATAGGCAGCAAGTAGATGACTAACTGAACTTTTCTCTTCATTTCAGTCTGGATGTTTTGACCTCACCAAGATACAGTCATTAATCACCCCAAAACTCTTAGAACTGACCACAGCCTCAAACTTCACCTTGCCTCCCTCTCATGGGTCTACCTAAATCATCCCCAAGACAATCAGAGACTGTCTAGTCGGTGTTTAAATGCCTCCAAATAAAGATATTCCATGAGTTTCTTCAACCATTTAATATAAAAAGTCAAGCCTTTCCTGCAAGAACAATACACTTCCATCTGAAAGTATGAAACTTTAGGAAGTCTCTTTTTAGCTATTTTCAGCTCAACACCAATGCTTTTATTAAAGATTTCTCAGAGACTTTACAACACTATGAATATAATGCATCATATGCCTGGTCATCAGGAATTAGGCAGTTCACACAAGGGAGAGTGGTGGTTGGGAAGAAGACTGGAGATCCAGTTCTTTGGGGCCAAATATGAAAGGCTTTAGATAGCAAGGTCTTGAATGCTATGCCATGGAGTTGAAACTTTAAGACCACTCAAAATTATTTTGAAACACTTATATGACAAGATCCAATTTGTTTTCCAAAATGAAACTCATCATGAACTCTGGAAGTGGGTGCCACAAAAGGGTGGAGGCAAAAATATGAGCAAAGATGATCCCACGTCTCCTTGATATATGTATATATATATATACGTTAACTGGATCACTTTGCTGTACAGCAGAAATTAACACAACATTTTAAGTCAACTACACTTGAAATTTTTTTTAAAAAGATGTCAATTGGAAGATATACTACAAACTTCACAAGGGGTTTTGGATTAAAAACATGAAACAGAGATTCAATAATTCAATATATCCATTGATCCTAAAGATGCAACTGAATTTCAAAAGTATCAATGTGTAAATAAAATTTGGGTTTTTAGAATTAAAATAACTAAGCAGTTCCATAGCCAGGCAATCAATTATGAGGACAGAGGAGGAGAAAAGAGGATAAATTTAAGTAAACTTTGGACGCTATACTGGACAGGAAATCCATCTTTCCAATCTTTCAATCACTACAATTTAAACTTAATGCTTGAGTGATTTTTAAAAATTTAACGAAGATATGTGGAAAAGAAAATGTTCTGATGTAAACACAGCCCTGGAGAAGATGGCAAGGGAGGTAAAAGGACACATATTTTCAATTCAGCTACAATGATGATAATGTGTTGAAAATAGAAGTACATTTATTCTGAATCCAAAATATCTAAATATGATGAAAAATGAAATCCAGGCTCTCTAATTACATCCCCCTAAAGACAAAAACCATCCTTGTTTTGCCATCCCACTAAAGGCAAAACCAAAGCAAGCAAGAAACAACAAATGTAAGACAATATAAAACACACACACACCTCAGCTACGTTCTCTTAACTCCAGTGGCAAAGCCTGGCCACAGCTGCCCTTTCACGCCATGCCCCTAACTCTCTCAGGGTGCATTTTCACTCACTCAGGCTTCTCCACCAGCCCTGCCCTGGCCTGTGCTTGACCCAGTCCTCATCCTCCATCGCATGTTATCTTCACACATTCTTCTCCACCTTGTTAGTAACCTATTCACACATGGGCTACATTCTGCAAAGTGAATGCAATGGCTCTCAACTATGTTCCTTAACTGCACTTTAACTCTCTAAAGTAGACGTTGGCAAGGCAAGGTCCAGAGGCCAAATCTTGCTCATCCCTCCATGCAAACAAAAATTTTATTGGAACAAAGCTATACCCATCTGCTCACCTACATTCCATGGCTATTTTGATTTATAATCACAGAATAGTAGCTGCATTGAAGATCATCTGACTCACAAAACCTAAAATATTACTGCTGCTGCTACTGCTGCTAAGTCACTTCAGTCGTGTCTGACTCTTAGCGACCCCATGGACTGCAGCCCACCAGGCTCCTCCGTCCATGGGATTTTCCAGCCAAGAGTGCTGGAGTGGGTTGTCATTACTTCCTGGCTCTTAATAGAATAAGCTTGCCAACCGCTGGTAAAAAGTGAGGCATCTTCATGAATGTGAAGAGGCTTCTGTCAATGGAAAGAGGCTGCCATATCTGCTTTGGTGGCGGATGTTAGTTTCTAGACTTCTGCTCTTCCCAGGCAGTCTACTACAGTGCTTCTCAATCTA
This sequence comes from Aepyceros melampus, assembly GCA_006408695.1. Lineage (NCBI taxonomy): Eukaryota > Metazoa > Chordata > Mammalia > Artiodactyla > Bovidae > Aepyceros > Aepyceros melampus. The sequence continues at coordinate 78,047 of SJXQ01003181.1, forward strand.
GTCTACACAGAATCATCCTAGAGAGCTTAAAAGCAAAAGACACTAATGGATAGGACAAGCCAAACCACTTAAATCAGAAGCTCAGGGGATAGAATAGAACTATCATTATATTAAAATAAAAAAATTACTGCACTGCCAAAATTGAAAACCACTCAAGGAGACCTTCAAGACGGCAGAGGAATAGGATGGGGAGACCACCTTCTCCCTCACAAATGTATCAAGAAATCTCCTCAGCATATGGAATAACTCCCAAAGAACATCTTCTGAATGCTGGCAGAGGACCCCAGACTTCCAGAAAGGCAAACCAATCTGCTCAGAAATGAGGTAGAGAAAAAGATAAAGATGAGAAGGGAGACAGAGGATTAGGGGTTGGGGGCCTGCACCCCTGGGAGGGAGGTGTGAAGGAGGAAACGTTTCCACACACCAGGAAATCCCTTCACACACAGGAGCAGTGGGGAGTTTTGGAAACTCAGAGGGGAGCACAGTGAGAAAGGTGCTCTGAAGGCAAAATGGAGAATTCACCACAGAGATTGTACCAAACAGGACTTCTCTGTTGAGAAGCAGCGCATAGGCTCGCATTCGCCCCAGTGAGGGGGAGCTGGGTGAAGAGGCTCAGATCTGGAGGGCCAGTCCTCAGGAGAGGACCGGGGTTGACTGTGAAGATACTCTGAGGGGACTAACATGTCACCACAGAGGCAGATCAGGGAAAATTCTGGAACCGTCAGAGAAGCAAAAGGCCATCCCCACAGGAAGGCTGTGACACCACGCTCTAACGCTGTGCTCTCACAGGACATAGGACTCCGCCCTGGTGAATGCCGAAGCAGGGAAAGTGGCTGGAGTCTATAGACTCAGAAGCAGAGAAGATGGCTTAAGAGCCAGAGGCAGAGGCAGGGGGCTGCTGTAGTCTCGACCCCAAAGACCACAAGCTGTGAGTGGCTGTGGGTCTCTACCTATGTCTTCCTGGGAGACTGAGCGGCTCAGCTATGCCAAGGTTGTCACAACCAGGGACCAACTCCCCTGGGGAAGTGCACAACCCGCCTAGGACTGTGGTGACCTCCCACAGGCCAACGCCACGGAAGCACTCCCCGCACACCCCAGTGGCGTTTGTGGTAACCCTTGGTCTTCTCAGCACAGCTGAGCCCTAATAAGCAGCTCCGTTCACCTCCTTGTATCTGGGTGGAGAAAGGACACTGGAGAGAGACTTACAAATGGGGTGGGCCCCAAGCCAAGGTGGAACACCAGGTGCTGCATGAGCAAATGAAAGAAGGGGACACCACCCTGGACGTGGCAGGTCCAGCAGTTTACACTCCTGCAATTAGCCTGGGTCTGTGCACTTGAGGAGCAACTGTAGAATCTGAGAGCAAGTGCAAGCTGGAACAAGAGAAGACCTGAGTCCGAGCTGACTCTAAACTGCCCCCAACAGGTCCAGAGGCCTTCCTAGATATGCTGGAGGATGTTCTGAGTGGGCAGCTCAACTGGAGCAGGTAGAAAGGGGAAACACTTGGACATTCCTCTCGCTTCCACTCTCATATATCCCTCACCTCTTCTTTCCTTTTTTCTCTTATTATTATTATTTTTTTTTTACTTTACAATATTGTATTGGTTCTGCCACACATCAACATGAATCCACCACAGGCGTACGTGTGTTCCCCATCCTGAACCCCCCTCCCACCTCCCTCCCTGTACCATCCCTCCAGGTCATCCCAGTGCACCAGCCCCAAGCACCCTGTATCGAACCTGGACTGGTGATTCATTTCTTATATGATATTATACATGTTTCAGTGCCATTCTCCCAAACCATCCCACCCTTGCCCTCTCCCACAGAGTCCAAAAGGCTGTTCTATACATCTGTATCTCTTTTGCCATCTCGCATAGAGGGTTATCATTACCATCTTTCTAAATTCCATATATATGTGTTAGCATACTGTATTGGTGTTTTTCTTTCTGGCTTACTTCACTCTGTACAATCAGCTCCAGCTTCATCCACCTCATTAGAACTGATTCACATGTGTTCTTTTTAATGGCTGAGTAATACTCCATTGTGTATATGTACCACTGCTTTCTTATCCATTCATCTGCTGATGGACAGCTAGGTTGCTTCCATGTCCTGGCTATTATAAACAGTGCTGTGATGAACATTGGGGTACACGTGTCTCTTTCAATTCTGGTTTCCTCCGTGTGTATTCCCAGCAGTGGGATTGCTGGGTCATAGGCAGTTCAATTTCCAGTTTTTTAAGGAATCTCCACACTGTTCTCCATAGTGGCTGTACTTGTTTGCATTCCCACCAACAATGTAAGAAGGTTCCTTTTTCTCCACACCCTCTCCAGCATTTATTGCTTGCAGACTTTTGGATCGCAGCCATTCTGACTGGCGAGAAATGGTACCTCACTGTGGTTTTGATTTGCATTTCTCTGATAATGAGTGATGTTGAGCATCTTTTCATGTGTTTGTTAGCCATCTGTATGTCTTCTTTGGAGAAATGTCTATTTAGTTCTTTGGCCTATTTTTTGATTGGGTCGTTTATTTTTCTGGGATTGAGCTGCAGGACTTGCTTGTATATTTTTGAGATTAGTTGTTTGTCAGTTGCTTCATTTGCTATTATTTTCTCCCATTCAGAAGGCTGTCTTTTCACCTTGCTTATAGTTTCCTTTGTTGTGNAAGGATTGGAGGCAGGAGGAGAAGGGGATGACAGAGGATGAGATGTCTGGATGGCATCACCGACTCAATGGATGTGAGTCTGAGTGAACTCCAGGAGTTGGTGATGGACAGGGAGGCCTGGCATGCTGTGATTCATGGGGTCGCAAAGAGCTGGACATGACTGAGTGACTGAACTGAATTGGACTGTAGCCAACCAGGTTCCTCTGTCTCTTGAACTTTCTAGGCAAGAATGCTAGAGTGGGTTGCCATTTTCTCCTTGAGGGGATCTTCCTAACCCAGGGATCAAGTTTGCACCTCCTGTGTCTCCTGCATTGGCAGGCAGAATCTTTACCATTGAGCCACCTGAGAAAACCTTCAGATACTCCACATTACACATATTTAGACATCTTACTAATATTTTGTCGTTATCTGAATACAATAATCTCTCCTAAATACTTATACCTTGAATGTGTTCTCCAGACAACAGCAACGGCTAAAATATAGTTTGAGCATTGTTAAGTGCTCATTCAAATTTCCTGAGAGTATTGGAATTTCAAGATAATGCATATGAGTGTACATTTTGCAAATAGACTATAAAATTTGTCATTGGGGAATACAGAATTTAATTTTAGAATATCATGAAACCTTTAAAATGAACTTTCAAAATGCCTTCCAATTTTTGAATATTGACATTTCAAAAGGTTATACACTTACAATGTATTTAATACTATAGCATTAAAAATGAAGCAGATGCTGACCATACACATATTACACATTGGCTAGTAGTGGAAGACATGTGTGTGTGTGTTTATGTGTACGTGTGTACATATCAAAAATACAAAGTAATATAAATACCATGTGATCTGAAGTTGTATGAAACACATGAGGAAATATTTTTCTTTGCAACTTAAACTAGAATAATGACCAATATTTAAGCTAACCCTTACCTAGGCGAAGTGTAAATAACTCAGGGGCCTTTGTTTAAAGGAGGAAAATATTTTTTTAAAGGAGAAAAGGCCTTTTTTTTAAGGAGCAAAATCTAATCACTGGTGAACTTTTTTTTTCTCTTCCTAGAACAAGTACAAATATATCACACTGTAAAGTTCAGCAAGTATCAAAGCAGCATTTACTATAAAATTTTTTGTGATGGTCTCATACACATTAATGATACATAATACTTTTATCTTTATTAATTTTAGCTCAGTAAGAGGTGAGTCATTAAGGACACTGCAAACTTCCTGAGTGGAGCTGAGTTATTTTGCATCTTTAAAATTATTCAGTGCATCAAGGTGGCTCTGGTGAAGATGAGGCAATTGTATTGTGTGATGGAGCAGAATTACTCAGAGTTGAAGTTAGTACTGTTTTTAAATGGCAAATGTGTTTAGAGTAGAATCTAAAATTTATGTAAGAAAAAAAGGTAAGATACTCCCTCTTTACAGAATTATCTGCAAAATTATATAACTTAGCCAGTTTCTGTACCACTGGATCTTGTAACCTAAATATAAAATTCTGCTTGGTCTCCTCTCCTCTCCTCTCTGCCCTGGTGGTCCAGGCAATAGGACCGAGTCAAGCACCATCAATGGTGAGCTTTAACCACTTTCCCTCCCTTCCCTCCACTCACTTGCTAAAGAGCTGAAATTACTTCCCTCCCCGCCATCAAATGGGGCTTCCTAGGTGGCGCTGTGGTAAATAACCCACTTGCCAGTGCGGGAGACGCAGGAGACACAGGTCCAATCCCTGGGTCAGGAAGATCCCCTGGAGAAGGAAATGGCAACCCGCTCCAGTATTCTTGCCTGGAAAATTCCATGGACAGAGAAGCCTGGCAGCCTACAGTCCATGGGGTCGCACAGAGTCAGACACGACACTCACACCGTCTAACAAGAGTGTGCCCCTGATTCCTTGTCATCATGAATGAAGTAAAAGGAGGAAGGTGAGAAGAGGTAGGAGAAAGAAAATAAGATAGCCAGGAAAACCTAAGTAATTGAGAACGTCATGAAGTTGGAGAGGGAAGAGATAGGTCCACGAGCTATATTTTGGTGGTAATATTTCATATTGGAGTACAGTTGATTTACAAAGTTTTGTTAGGTTTACAGAAAAGCGATTCCATTATATATATATATTCTCTTCCAAATCCTTTTCCCGTTTAGGTTATTACAAAATAATGGTAGATTTCCCTATGCTATACAGTAGGTCCTTGTTGATTATTTTATATATAGGAGTGTGTGAATGTTAATCCCAAAATCTTAATTTTACTCATGTGTGAACCAGGCACACTTTGTTACTTGAACAACACTGTGTTCTCCAAGAATACTGGTGTAAATATTGTCATATATTTAATATCTATAAAATATATAAAATAAAATAACAACAAATATCCAGTCGTTGTCATTTAGTAGCTGGCAACCCACTCCAGTACTCTTGCCTGGAAAATCCCATGGACAGAGGAGCCTGGTAGGCTGCAGTCCATGAGGTTGCTAAGAGTTGGACACGACTGAGCGACTTCACTTTCACTTTTCACCTTCATGCATTGGAGAAGGAAATGGCAACCCACTCCAGTGTTCTTGCCTGGAGAATCTCAAGAACAGGGGAGCCTGGTGGGCTGCCATCCATGGGGTCGCACAGAGTCGGACACGACTGAAGCGACTTAGCAGCAGCAGCAGCTAAGCCATGTCTGACTTTTTGTGACCCTGTGGACTACACACCCCAGGCTCCTCTGTCCTCTACTATCTCCTGGAGTTTGCTCAAGTTCATGTCCATTGAGTCAGTGATGCTATCTAACCACCTCATCCTCTGCTGCCACCCTCTCCTTTTGCCTTCAATCTTTCCCAGCATCATGGTCTTTCACAATGAGTCAGTTTTTTGCATCAGGTGGTCCAAGTATTGGAATTTCAGCTTTAGCATCAGTCCTTCTAATGAATATTCAGGGTTGATTTCCTCAACAATTGACTAGTTTGATCTCCTTGCAGTCCAAAGGACTCTCAAGAGTCTTCTCCAACACCACAATCCAAAAATATGAATTCTTTAGCACTCAGTCTTCATTATGGTCCAAATTTCACATCTGCACATGACCACTGGAAAAACCATAGCTTTGACTAGATGGACCTTTGTTGGTAAAGTGATGTCTCTGCTTTTTAATGTGCTAAGCTTATCATAGCTTTTCTTCTAAGGAGCGAGTGTCTTTTAATTCATGGCTGCAGTCACCATCTGTAGTGATTTTGGAGCCCAAGAAAATAAAATCTGTCACTGCTTCCATTTCTTTCCCCTTCTATTTACCATGAAGTGATAGGACCAGATGCTATGATCTTAGTTTTTTGAATGTTGAATTTCAAGCCACTTTTTCACTCCCCTCTTTGACCCTTATCAATAATAAAAAGCCTTGGTCATTATTGCAAGATAAAATAACATTCTTTCTTTCTTTCTTTTAATGTGGCTATGACAGGTCTTAGCTGCAGCACATGGCATCTAGTTCCCTGACCAGGGGTTGAACCCAGACCCCTTGCAGTGAAAGCATGGAATCTTAACCACTGGACCACTAGGGAAGTCCTAAGACAGTCTTTCTTAATGAGATATCATTCTTTCTTTTTTCATCAGGTCAATATACTTCATCCTAAAATATTCATAATATACAACTCAAAAGCTCTTCTTAGAAGATGTTCTCAACAGCCACTTGGTTTCCACATCTGTTTTCCACCATAGTTCTCCCTGTGTATATCTATCTATAGTCACTCTTACCAAAGTTTGTATAATTTATACTGATTTATGTATTTCTCTCCCTGACTAAATTCTTCTTCTATGAAGACTTCACATAAAAGGGACATTTAATAATTGGTTGTTTAATTGAACTGAAATCTCTTCTCCTTGCCCTTTATTCTAGTTTACATTCAATTTGACTTATATGCAGAATACATGAGAAACGCTGGATTGGAAGAAGCACAAGCTGGAATCAAGATTGCTGGGAGAAATATCAATAACCTCAGATATGCAGATGACACCACTCTTGTGGCAGAAAGTGAAGAGAAACTAAAGAGCCTCTTGATGAAAGTGAAAGAGGAGAGTGAAAAAGTTGGCTAAAAGCTCAACATTCAGAAAACGAAGATCATGGCATCTGGTCCCATCACTTCATGGGAAATAGACGGGGAAACAGTGGAAACAGTGTCAGACTTTATTTTTTTGGGCTCCAAAATCACTGCAGATGGTGACTGCAGCCATGAAACTAAAAGACGGAATCCCAGGGCTGATCTCCTTCAGAATGGACTGGTTGGATCTCCTTGCAGTGCAAGGGACTTAGATGTCAAGATATCAATAATTCTGGGAATCACAGTGGTTTCATTCTCAAAGACTGCCACTTAGGCTGGCAGGAGAAGAAATCAGTGCATCCAAGAGGCCCTCAGTTCAATATGGGAAGCCTCACTTTATTTTTATCCAGAGGTGACTCCAGATTTTGTGGATCTGAAATTATTGCAATTTGGAAGGGAACCTTTTTCAAAAATCTCTAATGTTAGTAAATTTTACTAAAACACATGACTAGGAAATCAATCCTAAAGAAGTCAACCCTGAATACTCACTGAATGGACTGATGCTGAAGCTAAAGCTTCAATACTTTGACCACATGATGCCAAGAGCCATCGCACTGGAAAAGACCCTAATGATGGGAAAGACTGAAGGCAGGAGGAGCAGGGGACGACAGAGGATGAGATGCTTGGATGTCATCGCTGACTAGATGGACATGAGTTTGAGCAGGCTCGGGGAGATGGTGAAGGACAGGGAAGCCTGGTGTGCTGCAGTCCATGGGGTCATGGAAAGTCAGACATAACTGGGCAATTGAACAAAACAAGATCACATACGGAAATTCTAAATAAAGTTACCTTAAGGGTAAAATTAAATAACATTTTGGAGACTCCTAACACGGATGAAATTGCCTACCCTTGATCATAGCAACTCATCATCAAGGTAGTTAATCTATCTAAAATAAAGACTTCAGGGAGTTCTTTTCCTTAACACTTGAGATCAGTTTGGCATAAACTGATCCTTATTCTTAGTATAACTGAGAATATCTTATTCTTAGAATATCCATCATATTTCTGGGTAAATTTATTTTTATAAAGTCTCTGTTTAATACACCATTTTAAATTTTGCCAGGAAATATACTTATGGATCTATAACCCTCAATAATATGCTTTGTGGAATAATTTCTTAGAAATATATTTGAAGGATTCCTTTTTACCCCACCATCACCCAGGCCAGCATTCAGATCTTCACGAAATGAGCAGACAGTATCAGAAGGTATTCGCCTACGGTCTCCATTGGCAGTGAGATATCCCTGATGGTAACACTTTTCCTTATACAGCAGGAGGGATGGATACAGGATGTGCCATTTCTTCAACACATGCTACAGATTACTATACAAATGTAAATAACGTGGTTCCAGACCCTATAACTCAAAACTCAATTTGAGCAGTAACTCCTCTTAAAGGTAACACATTCGTAAATTCAGTAATGAGGAAAAAATGGGACTAGAGCCCTTCCTGACAACTGTGGGTGAAAACACTTTACCCAGCCATGAACAGCTTTTAGACTGGGTCCTCTAGCCCTGTCTCATTCACAGACTCTTTCCACAAACCCCATATATCTTAGCCTCAGTAGCACAGAGGAAATCTTGGTCTGCTTGAAGAAGTAAGACAGTTTTAATAAATCACAGTCTTACAATAATAAACACAGGAAATCTCTGGAAAATTGAACATCTAGTTTTATTTTTTTTTCTACCCAATACCCTGTCTTGGCTGCTGCTGCTAAAATGGTCTGACACCATACTCACAAAACTTCTTAAGTCCAGAAGCCTAAAAACTAATTTGGGCTGGTGTACAATTTCCTGTGTTTCCTTATTTAACATCATCTTTGTGTTCTCAGGGCCTCTGTAGCGCCCTCTAAGGAAAGGAATGCACAAGCTTCTCAAGAGTGATCTGAGCAAACAGCATAACCCCACACTCTTCTACTGTGAATGCCTGCAAGCCATTTTCATCATTATCTATTAATGCCTACAAATACTAATTTTTAAATTATAAAATAAATCCAATCCACCCAATGGATTTCTGTGTTATAAACTGGGAGACCGATGCTCCAGACAGAGAAACCAGAATCACCTTATTCATTAACACCCCACCCCCACCCCACCTCCCACTGCTGCTACCATTTCCTAAGGCAAATATAACAAATATGCATTAGTGAGTCTGTTCAGGTCAATTACTTTGGGGACCACCCTCCTGGTCTTCCCATGTCAAAACAAGTCTCAAAGTTCTCAGTATAATTTTCTTTTCATTCAACTGTGTTCTCCTCATATATCATGACTTTGTGTTTGTTAATAACACTGTCAACGGTGTTATTTCTCATGCATGGGTGCAGAAATGCCTTTTAAAATATTGTGCCTAATTGTATTCATTCTGCTGCTGCTGCTGCTAAGTCGCTTCAGTCATGTCCGACTCTGTGCGACCCCACAGATGGCAGCCCACCAGGCTCCTCTGTCCCTGAGATTCTCCAGGCAAGAACATTGGAGTGGGTTGCCATTTCCTTCTCCAATGCATGAAAATGAAAAGTGAAAGTGAAGTCGCCCAGTCATGGCTGACCCCTAGTGACCCCATGGACTGCAACCTACCAGGGTCCTCCGTCCATGAGAGTTTCCAGGCAAGAGTACTGGAGCGGAGTGCCATTGCCTTCTCCTGTATTCATTCTGGATGACTGTAAATGGAGTTGTTCATCTATACTTACACTTCCTCCTGGAAGCCCCTCTGCCCACAGTGGAGAGCTGTGCTGATAAGAGGGGAAGACTGGGTTGTTTGAGGGACATCATCTTAAGCAAAAGGGTTCTTAATACCCTGGCAAGCAATGCCATCAGGACAATAGCCTATAAAATCAAACTGCAATGATCTGGCCTCATATGGATCTGAAGATCCAGTAAGCAGAAGAGAAGACAGACCTTGAAAAGACTGAACAGACAACCTCTTGAACACAAACTGCGTAACATATTCTGATTACTAAGTTCTAGTTTATTACAGTTCACTTACAGATATCCACTTGATTTGAGTGATTTTATTTCCATTACCCTTTTTAACTTTATAATTGGTTTATTATACAGATAATGTTATCAACCATACATTATTCAACATCTGAGTTCAACAAAGAATTCAATTCAAAAAAATATTGAATTGTACCTTCAGTGTGAAAACAATAAAATCTAACTAGTAGATTGAATTCATGAGTTCCTGGGAGCCTGGTCCACAGGACACAGTGTTTAATAGAGACAAAGCAGTGGATGGATGAATAAATGAATAGAAAGAATCCAAGCCATAAAGAAATGAAATACTTTGCCAAATCGTATCAGAAACAAGAGTCAGCTCTCAGACATTCTACTGGAAAATATGTATGTTGTTATTTCTAAACAGATACAGTGTTGTCACTGAAAGCTCAAGAAAACCTGAAACCTGGAGGACTTGGGAAGAAATAATTACTTGGGGATTACTAAGAGATGTGTTTCTTATTATAATCAGACTTGACTAAGAACAGTGTTACAATTTCCTCATGGTTCCACATCACAATAGTACAAGGCCTGGAGTAAGTAGTATTAATTTTCTCAAGTTGTTAGCATGGATTTGCTTCAATATGCTGATATCTCAAAGAATGGTTCATTTAGGAGTTTGAAAAGCAAATAGGAATGTGAGTGCCTAGAACAATTAAAGCAGCGTAACTATAACCTATGACCTGTTGCCATTATAAATTTGAAGCTGCCCAAGATCTTTATAAAATGAACAGCATTCATCAAAACAACATCCTATATACTGACAATGAACAAACATCCAAAATTTATAGACATTATAAAATATTCTATTATTCTAAAAATATAATTCTAATTAGCCTTCAATTTGATAAATGGAATATTCAAGATAAATGAATTTGGATTAAATTTCTAAGCATATAAAAGTAAATGCTTTATATTTACTCTAAGTGAAAAACTACATATTTATATTCCTTTCACTTTATCAAATGTGGAAGAAGTGAAATGTTAACATATGTATGTCTCATTAATGTGTAAGTTTGAAATATAAAACTTACCTACTGCTTAATATGATTTTTGGAATGTAATGCTACTTTTAGCATTCAGATTTATCTGATTTCCTATGTTCACTACATATTATTCCTGTAGAACTTTCCAGCAATTTAACCAGGCAATATTAGATTTGTGTGCATGCTATGTGTGTATTTGTGCATATCTAAAAATTAAGAAAAAATACTTAATGTTTATTTTTAAAAATTATGTATGTCTTTTAAAACCATAATCAATTTAAAAATAATTAGTATATGGTTCATTTTCAGTGTTCAATGTCAAGGATCATGAATTCTTAAAAACAAGTGCTGCTGCTTGGCAGCCTTAAAACTGATGATTGAAACGGTCCACATTTACTCTTAACACTTTAAACCTGGTTTTCACTAATGGCCGCGACTCATCCCATGAGAGTGGCAACCAGAAAGTGCACGAGTTCCTGGGAGCCTGGTCGACAGGACACACTGCTTCTCTTCAAGTGGACGAGAGAGGCTTAGCCAGGATCCATACCAATGGAGTTAGTTTACACTAAAATAAGACTGATAAACTAATCAAAATAATAAAGAAAATACCACTGAAAAGTTAGAATCCAGTCTTTCTGTGCCAAACTGTATCTCTATTCAGCTTTTATGTAATTTTATTATATGCTAGACCTTTCAACCTGTCGATGCATACTGATAAGTCTATGAAGCTCAATTTCAATGTAATGTTAATCACATACAAAAATATAATTTTCATATGCTCAAAATGCTTTTGAAAGTTTCTTTCTTTCACGGATTAACTTAGAGAAAATTTGATACACTCAAATAAATAAAAAGCAAGATAAAGTATTTGAACGTTTTGGGTCCTTTTTTTTATGAATCTAAGAACCAAAAACAGACAAATTGTTAGTCAAAATGTAGTTGATAAGATTAAGTCATTAGAAAAGCAGTGTATGCCGAGCATAGTAAATCTTTGAGCAGAACCATAGCTTTTGTCCTCATGGAGAAAAAGTAAAAAAATATTGAATTGTAACTTCAGTGTGAAAAAAATAAAATATAACTGGTAGAATTGCAACTTTATTGCTTTTACTTGTAAGCTTTGCTTTTTGCTTTGCACACAGAAGTGGAATTACATCTTAGGTAGAGAATAAGTTATTGGCGAATGCCAAGTAATATGTACAAGGCTAACAACTCGTTTTCCCCCAATTGTTTTGCAAAGTAAAAACTGAAAGCAAAGTAAAAAAGAAAAAAAATATTAGTGCCCACAATCCTAATAAATTTTTTTCATATTTCTAATTTTTTTTCCTGAGAGAGTCAAAAGTGTTAAAAAAATCTGTGACTATGCTTTAAGCAATCTGCATACCCTCTGTAATAACCGTGGCCAATGAGGTAACTGTAGGATGAAACAAGTTTAAAATGTTGCATTTCAGGTTAACCACTCCAATACCAACAAGAATCCCACGTGATGCACCACAATTGTCTATTGGGAGTGAGCAGGAGTCAGGTAAGTACTAGCAGCCCTGAGAGTGCTAAAATCTTTTGGAATTTGGGGGTTTCAGAATGCCAAGCCTGCTTTTCTCTCAACTCTGTTCTTTCCTTATTCATAAGGAAAAGCACATAAGTAACTAGTTAATTATTAGATTATTTTTAAAGACATAAGTGTCACAGATTACAAAAGTGCTCCAACGATATCCCCCTACACATGTATTCCTCTGCAACACCCCACCCCAATCAAGAGGTGGCATGGATCCCACCTTTGAAACTGAATGCCTTTGTAGCTCCATCAACTCATACAGTATGGAAAAGTGATGCTAGAAAATTTATAAGGCTTGGCTATAAAGGGCATACCATTTGTGCTTGCCTCTTGGAACCTCTGCAACTCTAAATCACCATGTGATAGATATAAGGCTGCCACTCTGGGAGGAAATCCAAACTAGCCTATGTGGGTGAAAGGCCTCCTGTGACCCCAGGAAATGGGAACTGCGGTCCTATAAATTTCATCCTCTCTGGGCCGAAGGCAGAGGTCAGCTCCTCTGGGAAACATGGATGAGACTCGCAGAAGATGCAATTACCCTGCCAGGACACTGTGCCTTATAAACAGAGGAGTTTGGAAGCTCTCCCCAAAAGCTCTTCACACAAGCCCTGCCACTTCCCCTCTTGCCCTGGATCTCTCTTTCTCCTCTCTCTCTCTCTCTCTCTCTCACACACACAGACACACACAACTTCCAGGCTCAATTACCCGCTTCCCTGCCTCTTCCCCACACAACCATCCCCCTCAGAAAAGAACAGAGCAAGAAAAAGCAGCCAGGGGGCGCGCAGGAGCAGAAGCAACAACCACCCGCATCCATCCAAGTAAACCTTAAACTTCAACCCAGTAAATGTGTTTTCATTCCTAACAAAGAATTAATTGTCTCACACACTAAAAGGAGGACAGGGGAAAGTTTACACATTCCTTCTTGCTTACACTGTGTTTGGGCCATATTTTTAAGTGTTAGACTGATTTGTAAATAACTGTTACAGCCTTTAATGTGTATTTCTTTCTACTTTTATAGAGAAAAGCTATTTCTGCCCTTTACTGACCCACCTATTCCAACAGTTAAAAATTAACTAAACAGGGAACAAATATTTATAACTGAGACTTTGCATGTGACAGATATAAACATACAGTGTCTTGTACCTTTCAGGCATTTTTATTTTTAAATAAATGGTTTTCACTCATATGAAGGAACATGTTTAAAATCAAATGGCTACCTTAAAGATAATGGAAAACTCAAGTTCACTTTCAAAAATTATTGCATTTATAATGATTTAAATAGCTCATTACTGAGAGTTCCATTCCAAAGTTTCAGTAAACCCATAGAGTTTTATAAACACATTTTTTTCCCTACTGTTACCGCTGTTCACTCTGTTGAAGTAAGGAGCTATGTGGACTCATTTCAAATGTCCTTAGATTATATGTCACTCCAAGGAAACCCTTTTTCCAGATAAGTTGTAAAGAACATGTATTTTTTAATGACAGGTATTTTATCATCTCTGGCCATTGAGATTATAGGTGTGGGATCCTGTTTTATATGGCAGCCTGCTACCGTGGAACTTTTCTTTCAGCTGCTTTAGTTAGAAAAGCTGCTGCCAAACAAAACAGTAGGAGGGAAGCTGTAAAAATGCTTTAAAATGCTAAAAAAAGAAATAAGTGAGCAAGCAGCAATCTAAACATAAACCAGAGGACTCTTCCCATGACCCTCGTTTAAGGGAAAGAAACAGAAGATGCAGAGAATTAACAGTATACCAATTTCCAGCCACACTCAAGATCTTTAGAGGAATTAGAAATTATTCAGACAATTACACATAAGCTGGTACACTAAAATCACCTGATACAAATCTCAGATGTTCTTTTGAGCTAGACAAGCCTGGTGTCATGATATTTTCTCAAAAAAAAAAAATGAGAAGTTATAGAATCTGGGGAAAAAAAAAAAATATATATATATATATAAACTGAATCCTGTGCTATACACCTGAAACCAACCCAACACTGTAAATCAACCATACGGGAATAAAAATAAATTGCTTTCAAAAAATGAGAGGTTATAAAATAAAACTTCAAATTATCATTATAGGTTATTTCTCTTGATTTAAGGCCTTTTTCATTAACATCAGAACAATGAAATCTACTTACATGATGAGATAACCTCCAACAACAATAATGGAAATGCCAGTGCAGGAGACATGGGTTCAGTCCCTGGGTTGGGAAGATCCCCTGGAGGAGGGCACAGCAACCCACTCCGGTGTTCTTTCCTGAAGAATCCCATGGACAGAGAAGCCTGGCGGGCCAAGGTCCATGGGGTCACAAAGAGTTGGACACGACTGAAGCGACTTAGCGTGCACACACACACACACACACAAACACAACAACAACAGAAAAGGCTCCATCACACAAACTTAGTAAAATCTAGAATCCAAACATGACTATGGGAGATCAAATTGCCAAAGTGGTATGGTCTCAGTCCTGCCCTTTGAAAAACTCTTGATATATAGTCATAAGTAACCAGTATAACTTTGAAAGTTCAATCTGATATTATCTTTGATCCAGGCACACTGTTCTTTTACAGATAGAGCAGTGATTTATTTAATAAAAACACTCTTTTTTTTGTTTGTGTGGAATGTATATAACCAGATGAGTATTAAAAGTGACATATATAGCATATTCTTTAATATTTGAAGGATGAGTATCTTTACTTTTTCAGACTGGAGTCCAACCCAATATTTAAACTAAACACATTACTTCAATCTTTAAGAAAAAGGCAGAAAGCAACTGACTTAAAAGGAGCTGCAGATAAGCCAGTCAATCGTCTGTCAGTTAGACTTTGGCTCAGATAACACTGGCGAGCGTAGGGGAGCCAGGTGCCCTGGGCTCTGGCGCCACAGACAGGGACCCACTCGCGGGCTATATGCGTAAACCCGCCTGCGCCGGAGGCATCATTGCCTGGACTGCCAGGGTTCAAAGAGGTTCAGTCACTCACTCCAGCTCCAGGCGGGGCGCAGACTGGACTCGGTGCAGAGGAGCCTGTGCTCCGCACAGCTGTCCTTGCGGGCCGTATGGGGAACTCTGTCCTTTATCCAGTAATACTCTGAGCCAAATGCTGAGTTCATGACCTCTCAACAGCTTAAGTCCTGAATCCACCTCAGAACCAAGCCCAGAATGAATCGTATTATTTTACGGTCCTATCACAGGTATCTACTTCCTGTGAGGCCAGAAGGCATTTTCCCATTACTGCTCACAGAGGGATGGCCCTCCCTCTGTTTTGCTCCTTTGTTCTTATAAGGAGCTGAGTAAGAAAAAGAGCAGCCTCCATGCAAGAGGCTCTCACCTTCTTCTCAGTGGCCCTGGGTGTGTCCCAGATTAGGCTCAAGAATAACCCACCAAGCAATTTCCAGTACAGTGGAATGAGATAACTTCCTGAACATCATCATAGTCAAGAGACAGCCTTATAAAACCATTGGGAAATAACAGTCTCTTGAAGAGATACTGATGTTGTAGTTGGAGGTTATCTTATCATGTCAGGCTTCCCTGATTGCTCAGTTGCTAAAGAATCCACCTGCAATTCAGGAGACCCCAGTTCAATCCCTGGGTTAGGAAAATCCTCTGGAGAAGGGAAAGGCTACCCACTCTAGTATTCTAGCCTGGAGAATTCCATGGACTATACCGTCCATGGGGTTGCAAAGAGTCGGACATGACTGAGCAACTTCCACTTTGACTTATCATGTAACTCTGAAGATTTCACTGTTCTGATGCTAATGAAAAACACAAAATCTAAAACATCACCTTGGTGGGTCATCATTAATGTGACCTGTCCTTCCTAACTTTACTCTAAAATTATACCAGCCTATCTAGTTTCTCTCCAACAATAACCAAAACGTGAAAAGAGCACTAACTAAACAAAATACGTAGGCAATGTCATGCAGACTTAAAAGATGATAAAAAGTCTCACATGATAGTAAATAAAATAACAATAGCTCACAGTTTGCAAAATGACAATGTCGAGGAAATAAGCGTAGTCTCATTAAGCTGTTTGTGTCTTCGTAAGGAAATTATCTGTAGCCTTTGTAACACAAGCTCAAATACACGAACAAAATTTAAGAGTCACTTGTCCATATCAAAGGATGGAGTCATGTGTTATCATGATTTCAGGCTAACAGCTTCATTATTCATTTCATAGTATTCATTAAGTACCTACTTAATAGGCACCAAGCAATGAGGGCACAGTGACAGTCAACAGAGGCACGGTCAAGATTTCCTAGTAGTCTGGGAAGCAGATCCTGAGAGAGCATTTATAAAATATATATATGATTATAAATGGTGGCATTTGGGATGAAGAAAAGTCAGTTTATTTTAAGGATACATAAAGTAACCCTGATATTTGAATATTGAAGCTGTGAAAACTGACGGATTACTATTAATAATACTATTCATCCTTTTGTGGTCTCTATTGTTTCCAACACCTTCCGTTCCGTTCTGTTCAGTCACTCAGTCGCGTCCGACTCTTTGCGACCCCATGAATCGCAGCACGCCAGGCCTCCGTGTTCATCACCAACTCCCGGAGTTCACTCAGACTCACGTCCATTGAGTCCATGATGCCATCCAGCCATCTCATCCTCGGTCGTCCCCTTCTCCTCCTGCCCCCAATCCCTCCCAGCATCAGGGTCTTTTCCAATGAGTCAACTCTTCGCATGAGGTGGCCAAAGTACTGGAGCTTCAGTTTTAGCATCATTCCTTCCAAAGAAATCCCACGGTTGATCTCCTTCAGAATGGACTGGTTGGATCTCCTTGCAGTGCAAGGGACTCTCAAGAGTCTTCTCCAACAACACAGTTCAAAAGCATCAATTTTTCGGCGCTCAGCCTTCTTCACAGTCCAACTGTCACATCCATACATGACCAAGGAAAAACCATAGCCTTGACTAGACGGACCTTAGTCGGCAAAGTAATGTCTCTGCTTTTGAATATACTATCTAGGTTGGTTATAACTTTTCTTCCAAGGAGTAAGCGCCTTTTAATTTCATGGCTGCAGTCACCATCTGCAGTGATTTTGGAGCCCAAAAAAATAAAGTCTGACACTGTTCCAACACCTTAAAAAGTACTTAAAAGCTTTTAATATTTTAAGACTTTTACACCATCTTGCTATAACTGAAAAGCAAAGCAGAAACGGAGATGTACATAGGAAAGCATAAATGAAGAATGATTAGATACTGAGGCAGGACATGAGCAGGAACAAGAGGCAGTTTGGTTTGGTGGAAGCTTCTGCAAAAGGAAGTAGGACCACAAAGAGAGGCCTTGAACCCCAGGCCAGGTTCCCAAACTTTTTCAGCAAGGAGAAGGGAGCTTATAAGAGCTGAGAATATGAGTTTGAAGAGGCTGGCATTTCTGGGAGGTTTTCTTGGAAACAATGGGCAAAATGCAATAAAGGGAGAGACAGTGCTTACAAATATCATTTAAGAGAATACGCCAATAATTAATCCATAAGGGTATGGATTACTAACTCATCCATGGAGTTGAAAAATAAGAGATAGGTATAGGCTACATAAAAGCAGAGGCATTACTTTGCCAACAAAGATCCATCTAGTCAATGCTATGTTTTTTCCAGTACTTTTGTATGGATGTGAGAGTTGGACTATAAAGAAAGCTGAGCGCCAAAGAATTGATGTTTTTGAGCTGTGGTGTTGGAGAAGACTCTTGAGAATCCCTTGGACTGCAAGGAGATCCAACCTGTCCATCCTAAAGGAAATCAGTCCTGAATATTCATTGGCAGGACTGATGCTGAAGTTGAAACTCCAATACTTTGGCCACCTGATTCAAAGAACTGACTCATTGGAATAAACCCTGATGCTGGGAAAGATTGAAGGCAGGAGGAGGAGGGAACAACAGAGGATGAGATGGTTGGATGGCATCACCGAACGGGCATGGTTTGAGCAAACTCTGGGAGTTGGTGATGGACAAGGAGGCCTGGCATGCTGCAATCCATGGAGTCGCAAAGAGTCGGACATGACTGAGCAACTGAACTGAACTGATAGGCTATATTGAGGAGGAAGAATTTTGCGTCAGTAACTGACAAGATATAAAAGACTCTTGAGAATTCAAATCCAAGATTCCGAAAGGAACAATGGGCTATAAGCATAAAGTAGGATCAACGACAAGCATGGTTTTGAACCCACTGAGTTTCAGGTGCTAATAGCATGCCTAGCTGAAGCTCGTCAGAAAGGACAGAACTGGAAACACAGACTCACCATCCTCTCAGAAGTGACTGTTGATATTGGAAGGGTCAGAAAAGAAGCGAGCAGAGGCAGGGGAAATTACTAAAGAATCTTGAGGGAACTTGGTAGTGGGGAAATGTTGAGAAGCCTAAAGGAGCTTCAGGGTGGCAAGTGAAGGATGATTGAAGAGGAAACCAAAGGAACAGGATGAAAAAGTACTCAGCAAAGTTAAGTTCTGGGGAGAGACTAGGGGACTCAAGGAATAAGAACAGGATTCAAGGAATCCTAGGATCCAGGGAATGAGAACTGGACTGGGAAGGGAGAGGGGTTCACTGGTAGCTAATTATTAATCACATTTCAAACATCAGAGCCAAGTCTCAGAAGAGTTGGCTGCTCCATATGCCAGCCAGCTCTGGATAACACTATATTCCCTTCAAGAGAAGATTCTAGATAACTCCCCTTTGTCTTTGATGAATCTATGCATTTTTGTCAATTATATGAATATATATAAACTAGCAAATAAAAGCATTAAAAAGAGTGCATATCTATTACACATTTCTTATTGCTTAAAATGGGATTATATGGGGAAGATGTCAGGCCACACTTAAATTAACTTCCTTCTAACAGACAAAAATGGTAAATCAGCTGGAGATATTAAGATCACTCATAAAGTCAGCAAAATGGTAGGTTCCAATAGGTTATCTTAGAAGCAATGGGTGAAATGCATAAACAAGGAGAGACAGTGCTTACAAATATCATTTAAGAGACTATCCCAATAATTAACTCATAAGGCTGTGGGTTACTAACTCATCTATGGAGTTGAAATAAACAGACAGCCATACGTTACACTGAAGAGAAAGAATTTTGAATCAGTAACTGACTAACAAGTCAATCTAATCAAACAGACAACAGCCTGGTCTAACTCAATCAAACTAAGACACGCCCTGTGGGGCCACCCAAGATGGGTGGGTTATGGTGGAAAGGTCTGACAGAATGTGGTCCACTAGAGAAGGGAATGGCAAACCACTTCAGTATTCTTGCCTTGAGAACCCCATGAACACTATGAAAAGGCAAAATGATAGGATACTGAAAGAGGAACTCCCAGGTCGGTAAGTGCCCAATATGCTACTGGAGATCAGTGGAGAAATAGCTCCAGAAAGAATGAAGGGATGAAGCCAAAGCAAAATCAATACCCAGTTGTGGATGTGACTGGTGATAGAAGCAAGGTCCGATGCTGTAAAGAGCAATATTGCATAGGAACCTGGAATGTTAGGTCCATGAATCAGGGTAAATTGGAAGTGGTCAAACAGGAGATGGCGAGAGTGAACGTCGACATTCTAGGAATCAGCAAACTAAAATGGACCGGAATGGGTGAATTTAACTCAGATGACCATTATATCTACTACTGTGGGCAGGAATCCCTTAGAAGAAATGGAGTAGCCATCATGGTCAACAAAAGAGTTCAAAATGCAATACTTGGATGCAATCTCAAAAATGACAGAATGATCTCTGTTCGTCTCCAAGGCAAATCATTCAATATCACAGTAATTCAAGTCTATGCCCCAACCAGTAATGCTGAAGAAGCTGATGTTGAATGGTTCTATGAAGACCTACAAGACCTTTTAGAACTAACACCCAAAAAATATGTCTTTTTCATTATAGGGGACTGGAACGCAAAAGTAGAAGGTCAAGAAACACCTGGAATAACAGGCAAATTGGCCTTGGAATATGGAACGAAGCAGGGCAAAGGCTAATAAGTTTTGCCAAGAGAATGCACTGGTCACAGCAAACACACTCTTCCAACAACACAAGAGAAGACTCTACACATGGACAAAGGAGAAAAGGAAAGATCTAAGCATCTGAATGCAGAGTTCCAAAGAATACCAAGGAGAGATAAGAAAGCCTTCCTCAGCAATCAATGCAAAGAAATAGAAGAAAACAACAGAATGAGAAAGACTAGAGATCTCTTCAAGAAATTTAGAGATACCAAGGGTGGCAAGAATACACAGAAGAACTGTACAAAAAAGATCTTCACGACCCAGATAATCACGATGGTGTGATCACTCACCTAAAGCCAGACATCCTGGAATGTGAAGTCAAGTGGGCCTTAGAAAGCATCACTACGAACAAAGCTAGTGGAGGTGATGGGATTCCAGTTGAGCTCTTTCAAATTCTGAAAGATGATGCTGTGAAAGTGCTGCACTCAATATGCCAGCAAATTTGGAAAACTCAGCAGTGGCCACAAGACTGGAAAAGGTCAGTTTTCATTCCAATTCCAAAGACAGGCAATGCCAAAGAATGCTCAAACTACTGCACAATTTCACTTATCTCACATGTTATTAAAATAATGCTCAAAATTCTCCAAGCCAGGCTTCAGCAATACATGAACCGTGAACTCCCTGATGTTCAAGTTGGTTTTAGAAAAGGCAGAAGAACCAGAGATCAAATTGCCAACATCCGCTGGATCATGGAAAAAGCAAGAGAGTTCAGAAAAACATCTATTTCTGCTTGATTGACTATGCCAAAGGCTTTGACTGTGTGGATCACAATAAACTGTGGAAAATTCTGACAGAGATGGGAATACCAGACCACCGGACCTGCCTCTTGAGAAACCTATATACAGGTCAGGAAGCAAAAGTTAGAACTGGACATGGAACAACAGACTGGTTCCAAATAGGAAAAGGAGTACATCATGGCTGTATATTATCACCCTGCTTATTTAACTTCTATGCAGAGTACATTATGAGAAATGCTGGGCTGGAAGAAGCACAGCTGGAACAAGATTGTCAGGAGAAATATCAATAACCTCAGAAATGCAGATGACACCACCCTAATGGCAGAAAGTGAAGAGGAACTAAAGAGCTTCTTGATGAAAGTGAAAGAGGAGAGTGAAAAAGTTGACTTAAAGCTCAACATTCAGAAAACAAAGATCATGGCATCTGGTCCCATCACTTCATGGGAAATAGATGGGGAAACAGTGGAAACAGTGTCAGACTTTATTTTTTGGGCTCTAAAATCCCTGCAGATGGTGACTGAAGCCATGAAATTAAAAGACACTTACTCCTTCGAAGGAAAGTTATGACCAAAACAGACAGCATATTAAAAAGCAGAGACATTACTTTGCCAACAAAGGCCCATCTAGTCAGGGCTATGGTTTTTCCTGTGGTCATGTATGGATGTGAGAGTTGGACTGTGAAGAAAGCTGAGCGCTGAAGAATTGATGCTTTTGAACTGTGGTGTTGGAGAAGACTCTTGAGAGTCCCTTGCAGTGCAAGGAGATCCAACCAGTCCATTCTAAAGGAGATCAGTCCTGGGTGTTCCTTGGAAGGAATGATGCTGAAGCTGAATCTCCAGTACTTTGGCCACCTCATGTGAAGAGTTGACTCATTGGAAAAGACTCTGATGCTGGGAGGGATTGGGGGCGGGAGGAGAAGGGGACGACAGAGGATGAGATGGCTGGATGGCATCACCAACTCCACAGGTGTGAGTTTGAGTGAACTCCGGGAGTTGGTCATGGACAGGGAGGCCTGGCGTGCTGTGATTTGGGGTTGCAAAGAGTCAGACACAACTGAGCGACTGAACTAACTGACTGGCTGAACTGACTAGATATAAAAGAATTTGGAGAATTCAAATCCAGTATTTCCAAGGGAACAGGGGGCTACGAACATAAAGCAGGATCAACCATGTCTGCTTTTGTAAATGGAAGCAATCGGAAGGGAGGACCCTAAACTAGTATTGAGAGTCTTATCCCCTACTCATTATATTGAACCATACACTCTTGGATGTTTAGGATGAAGTTCAGATAACTTTTAAACAATTAAGTCCAAATAACTTTTTAGGACTTAATAGGTATATTTAATTAAAGATGTTTTTTATTTAATCATATCTAAGTGTATGGGCTTCCCTAGTAGCTCAGTTGGTAAAGAATTCACCTGCAATGCAGGAGACCTGGCTTTGATCCCTGGGTCGGGAAGATCCTCTGGAGAAGGAAGTGGCAACCCACTCCAGTACTCTTGCCTGGAGAATTCCATGGACGGAGGAGCCTGGTGGGCTACAATCCATGGGATCACAAAGACTAGGACACGACTGTGTGACTAACGTTCACTTTCACTTTCATGTGTATAGATTAATATTTTATAAGAATACAGAAAATTGGTAATTATATCAAGATCACAATATATATCTCGCTGTTCACTAAATCTTTCACTAAAGTGAAAAGTACTTGTCACTCAGTCATGTCTGACTCTTTGTGACCCCATAAACTGTATTCCCCTAGGCTCCTTTGTCCATGGAATTCTCCAGGCAAGAATACTGAAGTGTTTAGCTTTCCCTCCTCCAGAAGATCTTCCTGACCCAGGGATGGAACTCAAGTCTCCTGCATTGCAAGCAGATCCTTTACTGTCTAAGCCATCAGGCATATGAACTAAAATTTCATAAGAATATAGCAAACTGGTAATTATAACAGGTTAATATCACAATGCATATCATGCTGGTCACTAAATCTTGGCAATGTTGGATTAAGAATCCAGTTAAGGAATTATGGATTTACATACCTGTGGTATCCACCTAGAAGACACAAAGCTTGTCACTTCTATTACAGACAAGCCAGTTTGGGAAAGTTGATTGATAAATTCAATTTTTATATCTGTAGGAACTATAACCTAAGAAAACATTAAAAATTACATGTTATTTGCATAGAGTCTAAGGCACATAAATAGAAATTAATTCTTAACTGAAAGTAAATACTATTTAAGGTGTATAAATTCAAGTAGCTACTGAGAACAAACATAATCATCTAATATATGAAATCTGCATAAGCCTTAGACTCTGAGTAAATATTTAGATTTAACATTTTAAATAAACTGTGTAAAATAAACATCAAACTACCTTTTCATTCTGCAATCCATCCCTAGGTCCAACTTCTACTATTTTAACATATTCAGGGAAACCGGATAGTTGGGCTGATTCCTGAAATGGAAAATACAAGGCAAGAAAAAGAGATAACTGTTATGTCATCAAAGCTGCTTATATGAAAAGTCAAACAATTCCACTTTGTTAAGATTAAGTTCTCACCCTGGAAAATTAATAAAGGTAAGAAATCATTACAATGATATAATGCAAAATACAAAGTTTATGCTATTAACAACATGAAGTCATTTTTTTCTTAGTATAATTGGGCATCCCTGGTGGCTCAGCAGTACAGAATCTGCCCGGGACACAGAAGGCGAAGGAGACCTGGGTTCAATGCTTGGATCAAGAAGATCCCCTGGAGGAGGGCATGGCAACCCACTCCAGTATTCTTGCCTGGAGAATCCATGAACAGAGGAGCCTGGCGGGTTGCAAAGGGTCCATAGGGTTGCAAAGGGTCAGACACAACTGAAGCGACTGAGCATAGCACAGTAGTCTAATTATGATTAAAACTCAAAAGGTGAACTTCAAAGATAAAACTGTGAAGAAGATGACTTAGGATCTAAAGATCAAATCTGTTAAGTACTTCTGTGTCTGATGATAAACTTAGCATCATTTGAGTTCATTGAAAAAAACAGATCTTTGTATTGACTTTTGCAGTTTCCTTCACTTGCCAAGTGTCAATTCAGATTTCTCGCCTCTGCTGGTGAAGATGTGTTGTTTATTTCTTTTCTGTGTCACACAGCATGACCAGCACCTAAACACAGCTTCCTGAAGGTCAGACTCCCCCACTGCCGCCAGGATGACCCAACCCTGGATATTCCCGCCTGTCCCTAAACTAAGGGTTATGGACATACTATGTTTAGAAGGACACTAGTTTAAAATAGAGGAAATAGAAACAGACTTTCTCAACTTCATATTGCAGTTAAAATTAGAATAGGCAACATCTTTCCAGACAGAACAAACACAACCTCCTGGTATCTCTAAGCACAGTTAAGGTCCAGTAATCAATCATCAGAGTCTTCGAGCTAACAGAATGGAACCAGATCAGCATAACCTGTGCTTCGAAGTTTTCACTTGCTTGCTTTTTTGTTTTTTGTCTTGCCTTCCATAAGGGATGATTAATCTGGGCTGACCAAATTGTACTGTGTCTGTCCTGGTAACAGTCACAAGCATACAGAGATGAAGTGGCTATTTTGGGTGTGGGACTCCGTTTGTTTCCATAACAGGGAAGAACATGGCCTGCCTGCCCTTGGAGGATCCATAGCTGTTGCTTGATTTTATTAGCATTCTGTGCTAACTAACTCAGCAAAAGAACCCAGGTGGTTTCTGTTACAAAGTTTACATATCACCCTCTGCAATGTCCACGAAATCACGCAGTTCAATAAGCAAAAATTAACCAAAAGGGAAATGAATTCTCATTCCTGCATCTCCTGAGCAGGTAGTGATGCATGCAGTTGGGAGGGTGGAGGCTTGAGTGAGGACTTGTGCAGTTTTTCAGCCTTAGGCTCAGTTTTGGATGGTGATCATGGAGTCATGTCTCGTTCACAGGGTGGCCATCATTTCAACCAAACAGTACAGGAGAGGGGGGCATGGAAAAGCAGAGTAAATAAAGAGAAGCTCACTCCTCTCTCTTATTACATCCAGCCCTAAAATTACAAAAAAAAAAAAAAAAAAAAAAAACTAGGCAATCTTAAACCATGTGGTCTTATTATTGGTGACTGTTTCCTGAAACTCATTTCCAATAGCAATTAGCTTGGAGCCTACCTACAGGGATGAAGAATATTTCTTTATTAAACAACAACATTTAACAAAGAATATGAACATGGTATTTTTTAAGGTGACCACAGTATGCTGAGTATAATTAAAGGGACCTTCCCTCGCATCACTGTTGTAAGTGGCAGAGGTAATAAACAATCTTAAGAAATTAAAGTACAATTCCCCACCAAATATTATAAAAAAAAAAAAAAAAAAAAAACACTAGGCAATCTTAAACCATGTGGTCTTATTATTGGTGACTGTTTCCTGAAACTCATTTCCAATAGCAATTAGCTTGGAGCCTACCTACAGGGATGAAGAATATTTCTTTATTAAACAACAACATTTAACAAAGAATATGAACATGGTATTTTTTAAGGTGACCACAGTATGCTGAGTATAATTAAAGGGACCTTCCCTCGCATCACTGTTGTAAGTGGCAGAGGTAATAAACAATCTTAAGAAATTAAAGTACAATTCCCCACCAAATATTATTATTGTCTTCTAAGCATGGATCTGTATACCCTCTTCCTGAATACCTGAGAAATCAGAAGAAAGTTATAATGTGTTCAATAAGCTCAAAGAACATTTCCCTTTGAATAGCATGTGTGTGCATGAGTACTAAGTCGCTTCAGTCCTGTCGACTCTGTGCG
The DNA here is from genome assembly GCA_006408695.1 of Aepyceros melampus. Taxonomy (NCBI): domain Eukaryota; kingdom Metazoa; phylum Chordata; class Mammalia; order Artiodactyla; family Bovidae; genus Aepyceros; species Aepyceros melampus. The sequence continues at coordinate 103,820 of SJXQ01003181.1, forward strand.
ACCCTATGGACTCTATTTACTACCCTGTCTCTTATCATGTATATCTAATGGGTACCTAATTGGTACGTTTCTTACTGGTTCTATTTTGGCCTATACCCAACACCTAACACTTAGTTGGGAGAAGAAAATGGCAACCCACTCCAGTATTCTTGCCTGGAGAATCCCAAGAACAAAGGAGCCTGGTGGGCTGCTGTCCATGAGGTCACACAGAATCAGACATGACTGAAGTGACTTAGCATGAATGCATGCATTGGAGAAGGAAACGGCAACCCACTCCAGTGTTCTTGCCTGGAGACTCCCATGGACAGAGGAGCCTGGTGGGCTGCTGTCCATGGGGTCACACAGAATCAGACATGACTGAAGCGACTTAAGCATGCATGCACGCACTGCAGAAGGAAATGGCAACCCACTCCAGTGTTCTTGCCTGGAGACTCCCGGGGACAGAGGAGCCAGGAGGGCTGCCATCTATGGGGTCGCACAGAGTCGGACATGACTGAGGACTGAGCAGCAGACTTACTCTGTACTTCCAAAGTGCCTGTTGATTATATTAGTGAGTCTCTTTTGTCACTGGCTTTATTTAAATTGTCATCCTTTTCCACTCAGTCTATTGCTTCCTAAGTATTCTCCCTAATCTTATTTTCATAATTCAAATCTTTCAGAATCTACCAGTCATTTGGGGAGATCTATCAACCTAAGGTAAAAGATGATGCGTGACTAACTCTCACCTTCTACCACAATCTACTTCAAGCATCCTGTGACTTCAGCCATGCTAGCGTCATGTCCTGCTCACTCTCATGACTGGACACATGAAGTTACTTTTCGTTGGAAAGAGCTTCTATCCATAGGGGAAATTTTCCACCAAACCCGTGTCTCTTCTTCACAGGCACAGGACTGGACTTCATTTCTCCCCTAAGAGTCACATCTGAACAAGTTCAGCTGACAGAACATGAAGGTGAGTGCTATGTATCCCATTCAGGCTTGGCCTATGAAAATACCCCATGTACACACATCCATGCTCCTTCCCTTCAAGACAGCTTGAGGTAGATGAGTATGGCAGACTTGGAATCTGACAAACACAAAAAAAGAAAAAAGAAAGGAAGCTACACTTGAATCACTACTTGAAAAATAATTCTATAAGAAGCAATTGTTTTGTCATAGAAAAATGAATGTCAACTGTGTTACAATATTGAGAGGTATAGCTTTTATAGCTACTAATGGTAAGAAAAAGGGCCTGAAGTTTTACTTTACTTGCAAGCTAACAAGTTGAGCCTGCCATGGATGCTGGTAGAAGACACAGGAACCCTGGGTCAGAGAAGGAAAAAAGATATTATCACTCCTAACAACCACAGTAGAGCATCAGAATTTACGTGGTTCTCCAAGCCCAATTTCCAGGAAGAAAAGGAGACCTTGTAACACTTGCACAGGCAATGGGTTCCATTACAGGAAAGGAACTCCAAGCACATGGAGCTTGAAATTTTGGTTCAGTTCAGTTAAGTCGCTCAGTCGTGTCCGACTCTTTGCGACCCTATGAATCGCAGTACGCCAGGCCTCCGTGTCCATCACCAACTCCCGGAGTTCACTCAGACTCACATCCATTGAGTCTGTGATGCCATCCAGCCATCTCGTCCTCAGTCGTCCCNTTCACCGATCAATGCAAAGAAATTTTGGTAACAGGCAGTAACTTGGATACATCGTGTGTATGTATGTAAACACATAATGGATACATCGTGTGTTTATGATGCTTGGCCATGAGTTCCTGCCTTTTATCCCAGAGAAAGACACTCCCCCTTGGCTCCAGAAGGATATACTAGCTCTATCATTGAAAGCTCCTCTGCATACAAAAATCCTTGGAAAGAGAGTTTGGAACAAATGTATTTGTGCCTCCGCTTGTAAGACAAACAGAAATTCAAGACACCCATGGAGAATTATTTCCCAATAACACCTACTCTTCATTTTTACACCATCTTGGTTTATGGCAAATTGTCACATTAATAAACCATTCTGTTTTGCCCCTTTGATAAATGAACAGGAGCTAGAACCAAATCAGTTCAATTTATCTCATGAAAATATTTAATTAAAGCTAGTCCAGCAGGTGGCTTCCAGGAAGGCACAATGGTAAGGAACCTGCCTGCCAATGCAGGAGACATGAGTTATATCCCTGGGTCAGGAAGATCCCCTGGAGGAGGAAACAGCAACCCACTCCAGTATTCCTGCCTGTAAAACCCCATGGACAGAGGAGCCTGAAGAGGTATAGCCCATGAGGACACAAGAGAGTTGCACACCACTTAGCAACTAAGAAACAACAACAGCAAACAGCAACAATCTCACCAGACCTCCAAGGAACAGGAGAAAAACAGCCTACAAAACAATACAAAAATAGCCACGCCCACTCCTTGAGGGTCCTCTAGCCAACCAACAGAATGAATCCTATGCAGCAGTGGGCCTTGCATCAGAAGCTGGAGTTGTTTACTCTGTATCTATTTTATGACAGTGGGTGTTACTATATTCAGTGCTATTATATATTCAGGCAGCAATGATGGCAATCCAGGGAATGGAGGTTTGATCAGCAGTGTGATTCCAGTGTGCCTCATCAGAGTATGGGCCTCACATGACCCACCGGCAGCCATAATTTATTGCCATAATTCATAGCGCCTCCCCAAGGTGTCTTTAACATCTCAGTCCACAGTTTCCCAAATGGCAGACAAATAAGCTAGGCCAATGACCACAACCCACGAGTCAATAAAAACACGGGAAAGGCCTCCAGCTCCACTGGACGAGTAGAATGATCACAGCCCTTTTCAGTTCTGCATGGCAGCCTGGGAGGTTTCCCAACCGCAGGAGCCCAGTGGTCATCATCGGGTTTCAGCTCAGCTGAAACATCATCCAACCACGCTAAGGAAAGCACCGTGAAGAGAAGGGTCCCCACTGAGCTGGTAGCTTTGTTCCCGGCAGTGGAATGGACAACAGGGGGCAGTGACTACTTTTCGTGTGTAAAGCTGAGATTGCACTGGGGACAGGCCAACCACTTTCTCGAATATACCATTTCCATTTGATTAGTGAGGCCTGTTGAAAATGTCTGACCTCGTTAGCCACCACCTCCAAGCTGAATCCCCAAAATGGAAATATGGGCCAGAGAGTCAGAGAAACCTCCCTGAGTCAAGCGTCCAGTTAAGAAAAGGACTCCATGGCAGGCTGACAACTGATTTTCCAAAGATACCTGGAAGGCTGTGTCAAGGCAGTAATGGATACACAGCCCTCCAAAGTGCCAAAAGGAGGAGGCTTCCTGACTCTGCCAGAAGCTTCAATTTACCAAATCACCAGTCACAGAGTCTTGGAGCTCCAGGAGGTCAGAGATTTTGGGGATCCCCTGAAGGTACGTTCTGCTTCACTACCTGTAGCTCTTTCTATGGAAATGGCTCCTTCTGGCATTTATGGGACAGAAAATCACAATCACAATATGCTCCAATCTTTACTGTCATTCAGATGTGGAAGCAGCAAGGCCTCACCCACAAGGCTGCTTCACCTCCTCTTTGACACTGGGAATACTGCTTAACCCCATCAATTGAATCAGGACACCCACCACCACGGGACTAATAGGATGGTGACTTGGTAAAGGTCCCTGCTCCCCCCACTGGTCCCTAAAACACTCAGATAGATGCTACTCATGCACCAACAATCATCTTTTGCCTGAAACAGCTGAAGGAGGAAGGACAGCAATGATGAGGGGGTGCAGAAGGAAAGACCAGCACAGCAGCTGTTCACTGGCTCAAAGCAATGATCTTGCAACATCTCAGGTCTACACAAAGCCCTAGACCAGAGAGCAAAATCATCATTTCTAACGCCATCTATTTTAACCTTGGTAACTAACCCCTGCACTTAGTATCCATAGCTATGCTGGTTTCCAACAGAGTCATCACCTTGTTCCTTCCGCCTGACAAGGGCTAAACTTGTACATGCTTCCACTGTTAAGATACCATCTCTTAACTCTTTATCCAGTTACAGTATAAGGCCTAAGAGAGTTTTGCAAGGTGGCAAGGCTGACTTTAAAATTCATCCAGAATTCTTTGGGTCCTTTCTCATTTTCCAGTGGGCTGCTTTATAGCACCTTATACATAATCTGGGGCAGTAGCACCCCTGTACTGTTCAGCAGCTTCCTCTCATAATGTTGTCCAAGTTTCTTCTTTCGACACTCCCAGTAACTACTGGTGGACAGAGAGAAGAGACCCTTCAGCCCACCCAGGACTCATCTTAGTCCTAGTTTTTGCAATGGATGGGCTTGAGACTGACCAGTGGATACCTAAGGAAGCTCCCCTTCTCTGGGAAGAGCCAGCACAAGTATGGCACCACTCAATCTTTAAACCTATTAATACTTCCCTGAAACCAGGCAGCAACCATCTTCCCAGTTCCTCATTTTTAACAAGCAACAAAGCAGAGGACCGTCTGTTGCTCCATCAACTATGAAACATGTCTGTTACCAATTGTGTGTGTGCATGCATGCCACAGTCGTGTCCGACTCTATGTGACCCCCATAGACTGTAGCCTGCCAGGTTCCTCTGTCCTTGGAATTTTCTGGCAAGAATACTGGAGTGGGTTGCCACTTCCTACTCCAGAGGATCTTTCTGCCCCAGGGATTGAAACTCCATCTCCTGGGTCTCCTGAACTAGCAGGTGAATTCTTTACCACTGGCGCCACTTGGGAAGCCATGATTTCACTCAAATTCCTTTAACCACCTGACTACCTTCATTCTTTCTTTTGCAGACAGTCATGTCTCTCTCAGCATGCCAGTTTATCCACAAAACTGTCAAAACCCATGAAAGGCGATGGTATTACCGCACATGCTAGCTAATAAGTAGCCCTGCCAGTGTTCTGGAGGCTGGCAGAGGCCATGCAACTCTTGAATCAAAGACAAGACACTTTACTATTCACCTTAATAGCAGCAGCAACGGCACCAACAGTTTTTTGTACTGGTTCCCTGAGCATGACTGGAGCCACGCTTGGGGAACCAGACCATTTCAACATGTCTGCCCTTTGTTCTGAAAAGACGCACTATAACCCAAGGCCACTTGCTGCACAAACACTTTGCAAAGATATTTTCAAAGGAAGCTAGTAAGACATGTAGAAATGTGAGATACCCATGAAGAATCATTTCTCAATGCTTTGATGACCTCAATTACTGTCCTCAATCAAAACACTTAACTCATCATTCAAGATTTAACTTGTTACCTACTCAGGACTTCTGTGACCTCCGTGGAAAATTAAGCACAGTTAACCCTTAAGCAATGTGGGAGTTAGAGGATGTCAGCCCTCCACTCCATGCATTCAAAGACACACAATTCCTTTTCATCCACAGTTCCTCCTACCTGCTTCTGTATCTGTGGATTCAACCCACTGCACATCCCATCAGGTAGCACTATTCAAAAATGCCCACATATAACTGGACCTGCACAGTTCAGACCTTTGTTCAAGAGTCAACCACAACTTCATTTCTAAGAACCCATAACACTTTGTAGAGATGTCCTAAAAAGAGGTCTGTAATTACTTATGTATCAGCCTGTTTCCCATTTTTTATTATAACCTTTCAGGATGGACACATACTAAGTGCTTAATTACACTGCTGAATGCATGAATGAGTGAATAAATTCACATCTAAAATTCAGAAAAGCAAAGCTGACCTTCCATTTATATAACACTTATTAGCCAGCATTATTAGAGTTATTGGATATATGAAAATCAACCAACTGCAGAATAAACTCTGCCCATAACAAGATTACATTTTAAGGGAATAAGGGTCTGTGTGCTACCCTCTGGGAGAGGGGTGGTGGGAACATGGCACTATTCTTATATACTGAATACATAAGAGTTTATGAATGACTTATAAGTTCCAAGGAATTATGCTCTAGTCTACAGAACTGGGCGCCACTGTCCTTAAACAAGTCTATAGATAAATTTATTTTTATAGAATTAAAAGCCCTGTTACTGAGCTCAATGCATCCTGTTTAATGTGGAGTAGTGTCTGATACTAGTGAACAACAAAAGATGTATTATCCAGAATAAGGGTTTCAGAATGCCAGGGTTACATGACTGAATGTATGCCCACATCTGGAATTAGCTTTCTAACAGTTCACTTTCATAGGGCAAAAACTGAAGCATTTATGTGCTGCCTTATTATTCCAAAGGACTTTTCTATCGACATTTCATCTGTGGAGCTACTCTGTGGGGAAGGCAGACTGAAAGAGAGATTAAATGACTTCCTAAGGTTCCCAGCTACGTTTCCTGGCTCCTATTCTAGTTTTCTTTAGGATGAGATTAAATATATCACCAACTATTGAGCTTTGTTTGAAAAAGTAATAACGAACCATTCTTTCATGAAGAACATAAATGGGCTGCTTTAACTCACATTTTTCGATCTTAAATAAAATTAAATATAAGACATACTTTCATGGGAATTTCTCCAAAACCTTTAGGGAGCTTACATGTACAAATATGTTATTATATTTATATGTTTTATATATACTATATAACACACATATATTTTAATTCCAGCCATCAATATAGGTGGCTTCTATATATACAATCAACCTTCCTGGTGGTGACAGATGATTCATTATTTACTCCACAAACACTACTTTTTCTTCCCTAGGAAAATGACACCATCCATAGTAGAAATTTCTAGACAGAATTTAAATGTTCTACTCACTTCATTTCTTGAGGAGTAGTTCTACATGCACATAAAGTATCTGTGCATATGAAGATAACCTATTTTATAGTCCATATTTCCCTGGAGAACTGATACAACGACCAAATCAAATGTTTCCACTGCAGAGATAAAAAGTCTGAATCAAGAAATTGCAAGATTTTCTTTGGAAATTAAATTGGATTTTTTAGAGAGCATCAGATGTCCACCTTCCCAAAAGACGCTCATTTTGCCATCTCATCTGCAACATGCACATAGTGCATTTGGCAGCAATGTACAAGTCTCCACATTCTGCTGTTTGTTGTTCTTTAGATATTAATGTCTCTTTTAACCAAACATAGTTGGAAACACATAAAGCATCATCACTGATGGGGTAGATATTCACAGGAACCTTGATTCTCTGGAACAATCTAAAGATGGTTCTCCTTCTGGGTGCCTTTCTGAAATGAAGGGCTGAATCAACAAAACTGATACCTGAAAACTGTCTTTCAGGATATCTATGTCCCAAGGTCAATTCAAAGGCAGTCTCTGACAATTTAAGAAGAATTTATTTATAGTCAAGTAAAAATACGGAAAATTCTCAATGCGATGGGAATACCAGACCACCTGACTTGTCTCTTGAGAAATCTGTGTGCAGGTCAAGAAGCAACAGTTAAAACTGGACATGGAACAACAGACTGGTTCCAAATCAGGAAAGGAGTACATCAGGCTGTATATTGTCACCCTGTTTACTTAAATTATATGCAGAGTACATCATGCAAAATGCTGGACTGGATGAAGCACAAGCTGGAATCAAGACTTCCAGGAGAAATATCAATAACTTCAGAAATGCAGATGACACCACCGTTAGGGCAGAAAGTGAAGAGGAACTAAAAAGCCTCTTGATGAAAGTGAAAGAGGAGAGTGAAAAAGTTGGCTTAAAACTTAACATTCAGAAAACTAAGATCATAGCATCCAGTCCCATCGTTTCATGGGAAATAGATGGGGAAATAATGGAAACAGTGAGAGACTTTACTTTTGGGGCTCCAAATCACTGCACATGGTGATTGAAGCCATGAAATTAAAAGATGCTTGCCCCTTGGAAGAAAAGCTGTGACCAACCTAGACAGCATATTAAAAAGCAGAGATGTTACTTTGCCAACAAAAGTCTGTCTACTCAAAGCTATGGTTTTTCCAGTAGTCTTGTGTGGATGTGAGAGTTGGACTATAAAGAAAGCTGAGCACCAAAGAATTGATGCTTTTGAACTGTGGTGTTGGAGAAGACTCTTGAAGTCCCTTGGCTTGCAAGGAGATCCAATCAGTCAGTCCTAAAGGAATCAGTCCTAAATATTCTTTGGAAGGACTGATGCTGAAGCTGAAACTCCAATACTCTGGCCACCTGATGCAAAGAATCGACTCACTTGAAAAGACCCTGATGCTGGGAAAGATTGAAGGCAGGAGGAGAAGGGGACAACAGAGGATGAGATGGTTGGATGGCATCACCGACTGTTTGAGTAGGCTCCGGGAGTTGTGAGGGACAGTGAAGCCTGGCATGCTGTAGTCCATGGGGTCACAAAGAGTCGGACACAACGGAGCAACTTAACTGAAGTGAAAATAAATTTGTGACATATGACTAAGCCATCTTAAACTCCATGAACAACACATCTTACTTTACTGACTTGGAAGGTAAAGGAAGATATCCACTTACCTTTTAATTGGACAGGCAGAAGATCATTGTTTTCAACAGCATTTGATCAACTTTTCAACAGATATTGAAAATTAGATCTAAAATGTGAACACTCCTCTGCATGTACTAATATTTATTCTTGGCACAGAATGGAAAATTAGTGTCAGTGTATTTTATTGCATGATTAACTATGAATTCCCTCTGGAAATATGCAAATTTTATGAACACTTAGATAAATCAAGAAAAGTCAGTAAAAAAGCTTAAGAATATTATATAAGGGGCATTTGTTATATATGTCAGATTGAAATGTAGTAGAATATAAAATCATCCAAAATTATTTATTAAAATAGAAGGCTCTTAACATCTGTGCCACATAATTTTCTTCTTAGCTAAATAAATTTTATTTTAAATGTGTCTTGAGTAATAAATGCATACATATGTATTTAATAATCATCCATTATTACTTTAATACAAACACATAACTGCAATTTAAATAAAACAGTGTATGAGAACTGAAAATAGAGAAACTTAAGATAGATTGTGTAAAGAGTTTATGAAATGTAGATGGTAATAGAACAATAGAAATGAAATAAAAGTAAGATGAAGCACATGTTAGAAGAGGAAAATTCTAAAATAGCTTTTAATGCAAGTATTTAATTAACCATCCAATAGAATGGCACTGAAACATGTATACTAGCATGTAAGAAACGAATCGCCAGTCTATGTTCGATACAGGATACAGAATGCTTGGGGCTGGTGCACGGGGATGATCCAGAGAGAGGATATGGGGTGGGAGGTGGGAGGGGGTTCAGGATTGGGAACTCATGTACACCCATGGTGGATTCATGTCAATGTATGGCAAAACAATACAGTATTGTAAAGTAAAATAAAGTAAAAATAAAAATTAAAAAAAAAAGAAGTATTAACATTTACTTAAAAGTTCAAAAGAGAAAAACGTCCATGCATTGATAGCACATGATGAGACCCTGCATGCTTAGTTATGCTTCTTTAAATGGGGACTGTTATTAACATTATCTATTTCAAGAAATAGCATTATTTATTCCTGCTTTTTAAAAATTTATTTATTTTTTATTGAAGGATAACTGCTTTACAGAATTTTGCTGTTTTCTGTCAAACCTCCACATGAATTAGCCATAGGTATACATATATCCCCTCCCTTTGAACCTTTCTCCCATCTCCCTCCCCATCTCACCCCTCCAGGTTGATATAGAGTCCCTGTTTGACTTTCCTGAGTCATACAGCAAATTCCCATTGGCTACCTATTTTACATAAAGCTCAACATTCAGAAAACGAAGATCATGGCATCTGGTCCCATCACTTCATGGGAAATAGATGGGGCAACAGCAGAAACAGTGTCAGACTTTATTTTTTTGGGCTCCAAAATCACTGCAGATGGTGACTGCAGCCATGAAATTAAAAGATGCTTACTCCTTGGAAGAAAAGTTATGACCAACCTAGATAGCATATTCAAAAGCAGACACATTACTTTGCCGACTAAGGTCCGGGTAGTCAAGGCTATGGTTTTTCCTGTGGTCATGTATGGATGTGAGAGTTGGACTGTGAAGAAGGCTGAGTGCCGAAGAATTGATGCTTTTGAACTGTGGTGTTGGAGAAGACTCTTGAGAGTCCCTTGCACTGCAAGGAGATCCAACCAGTCCATTCTGAAGGAGATCAGTCCTGGGTGTTCTTTGGAAGGAATGATGCTGAAGCTGAATCTCCAGTACTTTGGCCACCTCATGTGAAGAGTTGACTCATTGGAAAAGACCCTGATGCTGGGAGGGATTGGGGGCAGGAGGAGAAGGGGATGACCAAGGATGAGATGGCTGGATGACATCACAGACTCAATGGATGTGAGTCTGAGTGAACTCCGGGAGTTGGTGATGGACAGGGAGGCCTGGCGTACTGTGATTCATGGGGTCGCAAAGAGTCAGACACGACTGAGCGACTGAACTGAACTGACTGAACGCTCAACATTTCTCATTATTGGAGAAGGCAATGACACCCCACTCCAGTACTCTTGCCTGGAAAATCCCATGGATGGAGGAGCCTGGTGGGGTCCTCCGTGTGGTGGCTAAGAGTCAGACATGACTGAGCGACTTCACTTTCACTTTTCACTCATTATTAGAGAAATGCAAATCAAAACTACAAATGAGATATCACTTCATACCAGTCAGAATGGCCATCATCAAAAAGTCTACAAACAATAAATGTTAGAGAGGGTGTGGAGAAAAGGGAATGCTCTTGCACTGTTGGTGGGAATGTAAATTGACACAGCCACAACTGAAGATGACATGGAGATTCCTTAAAAAATTAGGAATAAAAGCACCATCAGTTCAGTTCAGTTCAGTTCAGTCGCTCAGTCGTGTCCGACTCTCTGTGACCCCATGAATCACAGCACACCAGGCCTCCCTGTCCATCACCAACTCCTGGAGTTCACTCAGACTCATGTCCATCGAATCAGTGATGCCATCCAGCCATCTCATCCTCTGTCATCCCTTTCTCCTCCTGCCCCCAATCCCTCCCAGCATCTGACTCTTTTCCAATGAGTCAACTCTTCACATGAGGTGGCCAAAGTACTGGAGTTTCAGCTTTAGCATCATTCCTTCCAAAGAAATCCCAGGGTTGATCTCCTTCAGAATGGACTGGTTGGATCTCCTTGCAGTCCAAGGGACTCTCAAGAGTCTTCTCCAACAGTACAGTTCAAAAGCATCAATTCTTNCAATGAGTCAACTCTTCGCATGAGGTGGCCAAAGTACTGGAGTTTCAGCTTTAGCATCATTCCTTCCAAAGAAATCCCAGGGTTGATCTCCTTCAGAATGGACTGGTTGGATCTCCTTGCAGTCCAAGGGACTCTCAAGAGTCTTCTCCAACACTACAGTTCAAAAGCATCAATTCTTCATCACTCAGCCTTCTTCACAGTCCAACTCTCACATCCATACATGACCACAGGAAAAACCATAGCCTTGACTACACGGACCTTAGTCGGCAAAGTAATGTGTCTGCTTTTGAATATGCTATCTAGGTTGGTCATAACTTTTCATCCAAGGAGTAAGCATCTTTTAATTTCATGGCTGCAATCACTATCTGCAGTGATTTTCGAGCCCCCCAAAATAAAGCCTGATACTGTTTCCACTGTTTCCACATCTACTTCCCATGAAGTGATGGGACCGGATGCCATGATCTTCATTTTCTGAATGTTGAGCTTTAAGCCAACTTTTTCACTCTCCACTTTCACTTTCATCAAGAGGCTTTTTAGTTTTTCTTCACTTTCTACCATAAGGGTGGTGTCATCTGCATATCTGAGGTTACTGATATTTCTCCTGGCAATCTTGATTCCAGCTTGTGTTTCTTCCAGTCCAGCGTTTCTCATGATGTACTCTGCATAGAAGTTAAATAAGCAGGGTGACAATATACAGCCTTGACATATTCCTTTTCCTATTTGAAACCAGTCTGTGTTCCATGTCCAGTTCTAACTGTTGCTTCCTGATTACTCAGCCTTAAAAAGGAATGCATTTGAGTCAGTTCTAATGTGGTGGATGAACCTAGAACTTATCATTCAGAGTGAAGTGAATCAGAAGGAGAAAGATAAACACCATACTCTAATGCATATATATAGAATCTAGAAAAATAGTTCTGAAGAATTTATTTGCAGGGCAGCAGTGGAGAAACAGACACAGAGAATAGACTTGTGGACCTCGGGAAAGGGGAGGAGAGGGTGAGATGTGTGGAGAGAGTAGCATGGAAACTTACATTACCATATTTACTCCTGCTTTTAAAGCAACTTAAGAATCAACAAAATAGACATCCGGTTCAAGATGATGGAGTACAGAAGCGTGCAATCACCTCCTCCTGCAAGAGCACCAAAATCACAACCAGCTATTGAACAACCATCGACAGGAGCATGCCAGAACCGACCAAAAAAGATACCCCATGTCCAAAGACAAAGAGGAAGCCACTGCAAGATGGTAGGAGGGGCACAATAACAATAAACTCAAATCCGATACCCACTGAGTGGGTGACCCACAAACTGGAGAACAATAGTCTCAAAGAAGTTCTCCCACTGTTGGGAAGGTTCAGAACACCATGTCAAGCTTCCCAGCCTGGGGACCCAACAAAGGGACTGGGGATCCCCAGGTATCTGACCTCAAAGGCAAGTGGAATTTCGCTTCCACAAAACTTCCACAACACTGGGGAAACAGACTCCAGTTTTTGAGGGCACAAACAAAACCTTGCATGCACCAAGACTCAGAGGAAAGGAACAGTGACTCCACAGGAAACTGAACCAAAGCCACCTGCTAGTGTCGGAGGGTCTGCTGTGGAGGTGTGGGTCGGCAGGGGCTCAGGGACTAGGAGGTGGGCAGCAGTAGTCTTGGAAGGTCCCTTAATCCTCTTGGGGGTCACCATTAACCCAACTATAGAGCCCACAGGCCCAAGGGCTGAGTCCTCTCAGGCCAAAAGACTACGAAGGAGGGAGTCAAACCCATCCACCAGCAGATTAAAGCTTTACTGAGCATTGCCCTGCCCATCAGAGCAAGACCCAGTTTTTTCCACCACCAGTCCTTCCCATCAGGAAACTTACACAAGCCTCTTAGCCTCCTCTATCATAGGGCAGACAGAAGAAGCAAGAAGAACCACAATCCCACAGTGACTAAAACGAAAACCACATTACTGAAGTTAATCAGGATGTGAAAACATAAAGTTATATCCCAGTTGAAGAGACAAGATAAAACCCCAGTTGTTGTTCTTTAGTCACTCAGGTGTGTCCAAATCTTTACAACCCCATAGACTGTAGCACACCAGGCTTCCCTGTCATTCACTGTCTCCCGGATCTTGGTCAAACTCATGTCCATTGAGTTGGTGATGCCATCCAACCATCTCATCCTTTGTCATTCCCCTTCTCCTGCCTTCAGTCTTTCCCAGAATCAGACTCTTTTCCAATGAGTCAGCTCTTTGCATCAGGTGGCCAAAGTATTGGAGCTTCAGCTTCAGCATCAGTCCTTCCAAAGAATATTCAGGATTGATTTCCTTTAGGATTGACTGGTTTGAACTCCTTGCAAGCCAAGGGACTCTCAAGAGTCTTCTCCAACACCACAGTTCAAAAGCATCAATTCTTCAGCTCTCAGCCTTCTTTACAGTCCAACTCTCGCATCCATACATGACTACTGGAAAAACCATAGCTTTGACTATATGGGTCTCTGTTGGCAAAGTTATATAATGTAATGTCAGACACAACTGAGTGAATGAACACACTCGTGGCTATAAGGAGAAGCCCCAACAAGACAGCAGGAGGGACACAATAGCATTTAAAATCAAATCTCAGACCCACCAGAGATGTTCAGAGGATGCAAACAAAACCTGTGTGCACCAGGACCCAAGGGAAAGGAGCAGGGAGCCCACAAGAGACAGAGCCAGACTTGCCTATGCATGTCTGGGAGTCTCCAGCAGAGGCGCGGGTAGACAGTAGCCTGCTGTGGGGTCAAGGGCTCTGGTTGCAGCAACCTGGGAGCTTTGGCATGCTGGCATAAGTCCTTTTAAAGGAAGTTTCCATTACCACCATTAACCCTACTATAGTTTGGCCTAAGGCCAGACTACAGAGGGGAACACAGCCTGACCCATCAGCAGAAAACTGTATTAAAGATTTACTGAGCATGGCCTTGCCCACTAGAGCAAGGTTCTGTTTTCCCCACAGCCAGTTCCTCCCATAAGGAAGCTTGCACAAGCCCTCTTACCCTCATCCACCAGAAGGCAGATAGAAAGAAAACGACAGCCATGGAAAACTAACCAAACTGATCACAAGGATCACGACCTTGTATAACTCAATGAAACTATAAGCCATGCCATGTAGGGCCACCCAAGACAGACGGGCCATGCTGAAGAGTTGTGACAAAATGTGGTCCACTGGAGAAGGGAATGGCAAACCACTTCAACATTCTTGCCTCGAGAGCCCCATGAACAGTATAGAAGGCAAAACAAACAAACAAACAAACAAAACAGAAAAATAACTAAATCAAGTGAAGATAGCTAACTTTCCAGAAAAAGAATTCAGAATAATGATAGTGAGGATGACTCAGGACCTCAAAAAAAGAATGGAGGCAAAGATTGAGAAGATGAAAGAAATGTTGACCAAAAACCTAGAAAAACTAAAGAGCAAACAAACAGAGATAAGTAATACACTAGAAGGAATCCATAGCAGAATAACTGAGGCAGAAGAACGGATAAGTACCCTGGAGGGCAGAATGGTGGAAATCACTGCTGCAGAACAGCATATAGAAAAAAGAGTGAAAAGAAATGAAGACAGCCAGAGACATCTGCGAAAACATTAAACACAAGAACATTTGCATTATAGGGTCCCAGAAGGAGAGAGAGAGAAAGAATCTGAGAAAATATTTGAAGAGCTAACAGCTGAAAACTTCCCTAATATGGGAAAGGAAATAATCAACCATGTCCAGGAAGCACTGAGAGTCCCAGGCAGGATAAACCCAAGGAGGAACACACCAAGACACACAGTAATCAAACTGAAAAAAAAAAAAAAAAAAACTGAAGACAGAGATAAAATATTAAAAGCAACAAGGGAAAAATGACAAGTAACATACAGGGAATTCCCATCAGGCTATCAGCTGATATCCTAATTAAAACTCTACAAGCCAGAAGGGAATGGCATGATATATTTAAAGAGATGAAAGGGAAGAACCTACAACCAAGAATACTCTACCCAGCAAGACTTTCCTTCAGATTTGATGGAGAAATCAAAAGCTTTCCAGACAAGAAAAAGTTAAGAGAATTCAGCACTACCAAACCAGCTTTACAATAAATCCTAAAGGAACTTCTTTAAGCAGGAAACAAGAGAAGGAAAAGCCCTACCTACAGAAACTAAACTTAATTAAGAAAATGGTTAATAGAGCTTCCCTCAGAGCTCAGTTGGTAAAGAATCTCCCTGCAGTGCAGGAGACCACAGTTCAATTCCTGGTTGGGGAAGATCTGCTTAAGAAGGGATAGGCTACCCACTCAAGTATTCTTGGGCTTCCCTTGTGGTTCAGCTGGTAAAGAATCTGCCTGCAATGGGGGAGGCCTGGGTACCATCCCTGGGTTGGGAAGATTCCCTGGAGAAAGAAACAATTAAGAAAACAGTAATAGAAACATACATATCACTAATTACCTTAAATGTAGATGGGTTAAATGCACTAACCAAAAGACATTCATTGGCTGAACAGACGAAAACATGTGCATGTATGCACTTCCACTTTACCACATCACTCTGTTTGACCCCCCCCCCAATTGTATGTAATTATTTTATACTGTTAGGTTAATCATGTTACCATCATGATTGGGTCATGTCATATATGGATCATGTATGATCACATCAATTATGGATGTGAGAGCTGGACTGTAAAGAAAGCTGAGCACTGAAGAATTGATGTTTTTCAGCTGTGATGTTGGAGAAGACTCTTGAGAGTCCCCTGGACTGCAAGGAGATCCAACCAGTCCATCCTGAAGGAGACCAGTCCTAAAGGTTTATTGGAAAGACTGATGCTGAAGCTGAACTCCAGTACTTTGGCCACTTGATGAGAAGAACTGGCTCACCTGAAAAGACCCTGATGCTGGGAAAGATGGAGGACAGGAAGAGAAGGGGACGACAGAGGATGAGATGGTTGGATGGCATCACTGACTCAATGGACGTGAGTCTGAGTAAACTCTGGGAGTTGGTGATGGACAAGGAGGCCTGGCATGCTGCAGTCTATGGGGTCACAAGGAGTCGGACGTGACTGAGAGACTGAACTGAACTGACTGAAGCATGTTCCCATTATCGCTTGAAATTATAATTATCTTTTATTTTTTGTCTGGCTATTGATTGTGAAAACTAATAAACATCTTTTACTATTGTGATTGTGTAACTATTACTCAATACCATTGTATCATTTTTGGTCAACAGAAAAATAATGGAATTCTATATCACCAAACTACCATTTAATAGAAAAAGCTGTAATCACTCTTTAAAATCCAGATGCGTATCAGAGTTATCTTGGAAGTTTCTGAAAAATACAAATGCCAAGGAAGTGCTTTTTTTTCTCCAGATCTCTAGATATATGTTTCTAATGAGCAGTCATGTTTAAAAACAACTGGACTATATGAGGATCTTTTTACTTTTATCTAGTTTGTTTGACATTTTCTATTTCATATTTAGTGCTCCCATTTCATTTAGTTTATGCTTTCCAATTTCTCCATCTCTTCACTCTTTTTGATGTTCTTTCTCAAGCTTTTATCAAGCATAGTAGAAAAGCTTTTGTATCAGTTCAGTTCAGTTCAGTCACGCAGTCGTGTCCGACTCTTTGCGACCCCATGAATCGCAGCACGCCAGGCCTCCCTGTCCATCACCAACTCCCGGAGTTCACTCAGACTCACGTCCATTGAGTCCGTGATGCCATCCAGCCTTCTCATCCTCGGTCGTCCCCTTCTCCTCCTGCCCCCAATCCCTCCCAGCATCACGGTCTTTTCCAATGAGTCAACTCTTCGCATGAGGTGGCCAAAGTACTGGAGCTTCAGTTTTAGCATCATTCCTTCCAAAAAATCCCAGGGTTGATCTCCTTCAGAATGGACTGGTTGGATCTCCTTGCAGTCCAAGGGACTCTCAAGAGTCTTCTCCAACACCACAGTTCAAAAGCATCAATTCTTCTGCGCTCAGCCTTCTTCACAGTCCAACTCTCACATCCATACATGACCACAGGAAAAACCATAGCCTTGACTAGACGGACCTTAGTCGGCAAAGTAATGTCTCTGCTTTTGAATATACTATCTAGGTTGGTCATAACTTTTCTTCCAAGGAGTAAGCGCCTTTTAATTTCATGGCTGCAGTCACCATCTGCAGTGATTTTGGAGCCCAAAAAAACAAAGTCTGACACTGTTTCTACTGTTTCCCCATCTATTTCCCATGAAGTGATGGGGCCAGATGCCATGATCTTCGTTTTCTGAATGTTGAGCTTTAAGCCAACTTTTTCACTCTCCTCTTTCACTTTCAACAAGAGGCTTTTTAGCTCCTCCTCACTTTCTGCCATAAGGGTGGTGTCATCTGCATATCTGAGATTATTGATATTTCTCCCAGCAATCTTGATTCCAGCTTGTGTTTCTTCCAGTCCAGCATTTCTCATGATGTACTCTGCATATAAGTTAAATAAGCAGGGTGACAATATACAGCCTTGACGTACTCCTTTTCCTATTTGGAACCAGTCTGTTGTTCCATGTCCAGTTCTAACTGTTGCTTCCTGACCTGCATACAGATTTCTCAAGAGGCAGGTCAGGTGGTCTGGTATTCCCATCTCTTTCAGAATTTTCCACAGTTTACTGTGATCCACACAGTCAAAGGCTTCCGCTGGATCATGGAAAAAGCTTTTGTATACATATATATAAATAATATGTATATTTCAGAAAACTTATGAATTTTTGCCTAAGAAATTTATATTTTGATTCCACTTGTTTGACATAGTAATGAATAGAATGCTAGATTTTTAATTTAAAAAATAGATATGCAACAAGCAACAAAGTTACTGTATAGCAAAGGGAACTATAATCAATATCTTGCAATAATGTATAATGGAAAATAATTTCAAAATAATGTGTATATGTATAACTGAATCACACAAAAAAGAATTCTGCTTTTTGAAACTGAGTAATGTTTTTCTTTTTGTCAGTTTTTGTAAATGTCCCATGGATACCTAATAACAATTTAAGAGATATAAAATTTTAAATACATTTGTGTAAGACATAAGATTGCGTGCGTGCGAAGTCGCTTCAGTCATGTCTGACTCTTTGCCACCCTATGGACCATAGCCTGCCAGGCTCCTCTGTCCATGGGATTCTCCAGGCAAGGATCCTGGAGTGGGTTCCTGTGCCCTCCTCCAGGGGATCTTCCCGACCCAGGGATTGAACTTGCTTCTCCTTTGTTTCCTGCATTGGCAGGTGGGTTCTTTACCACTAGCACCATGGGGAAGCTCCAGGATATAAGCTTAATATAAAGCAATTAAATATAAATCTATTATATTTAAATTATTAATGACTTCATTCAAGATGTTCTTATTCTTATTTTTTCTGCACTTGAGAAAATATTCTCAGAGATGTTAATATGTTTCACTGTGATTAATGATTATACACTTTTCTTTTCCCTCATATTTCTTTTGATTTTTTGCTTTATGTAATTTTGTTTTTCGCTGTTAAGTGTCTAATGTTTTTCCTTCTTTTAAAATAAATAAGTTAACTTTTAAAAGTTCAAGTTAGGTTAAATAACTTACCTAAAAACAATGATTCAGTTCTATGACAAATAAGTCATAATCAACGTCCTAGAGCCTCACTCTCTGAGGTTGGTTCTCCCAGAAATAGTCTAGGCAGCATAGGTTTGTATACACAAGAAGTTAATTAGCGGGTATTTTGGAATCATCACCTCTTGGATGCTGGGAGAAGAGCAGTGGAAAAAGCAGGTAGCAAAGAGAGAAAGTAAGCAGCCATTCAGATGTCAGAAGGCCTCCATCCCCCTTAGAACTGTCCTGCACAGAGGCAAGGAGCCTGGGCCTTTGTATTCCGACATCAAAAGTCATTTGCTGGGCATACACTCCAAGGAAACCAGAATTGAAAGAGTTCAGAGATGTTAATATGTTTCACTGTGATTAATGATTATACACTTTTCTTTTCCCTCATATTTCTTTTGATTTTTTGCTTTATGTAATTTTGTTTTTCGCTGTTAAGTGTCTAATGTTTTTCCTTCTTTTAAAATAAATAAGTTAACTTTTAAAAGTTCAAGTTAGGTTAAATAACTTACCTAAAAACAATGATTCAGTTCTATGACAAATAAGTCATAATCAACGTCCTAGAGCCTCACTCTCTGAGGTTGGTTCTCCCAGAAATAGTCTAGGCAGCATAGGTTTGTATACACAAGAAGTTAATTAGCGGGTATTTTGGAATCATCACCTCTTGGATGCTGGGAGAAGAGCAGTGGAAAAAGCAGGTAGCAAAGAGAGAAAGTAAGCAGCCATTCAGATGTCAGAAGGCCTCCATCCCCCTTAGAACTGTCCTGCACAGAGGCAAGGAGCCTGGGCCTTTGTATTCCGACATCAAAAGTCATTTGCTGGGCATACACTCCAAGGAAACCAGAATTGAAAGAGACACATGTACCCCAATGTTCATAGAGGCACTGTTTGTAATAGCCAGGACATGGAAGCAACCTAGATGCCCATCAGCAGATGAATGGATAAGAAAGCTGTGGATTGCAGTATTGTAAAGCAAAACAAACTAAACAAATAAAAATTAATTAAAAAAAAAAGTCATTTGCACATGCAGGGCAGTGAGGGAAACACAGACTCGTGGACACAGTGGGGGAAGGAGAGGGTGGACGGATGGGGAGAGCATACGGAAACATGCACGTTACATAAGTAGAATAAACGGCCGGGGGGCTTTGCTGTATGACACAGAGCTCAAACCCAGTGCACTGTGACGACCCAGAGGATGGGGTGGAGGAGGAGATGGGGGTTTCAAGAGGGAGGGGACATATGTATACTACGGCTGGTCCATGCTGATGTGCGGCAGAAATGAACACAGTACTGTAAACCCATTATCCTCCAATTAAAAATAAATATGCTTTTAAGTCAAAAAAAAAGAAGCAGACGAAATCAAGTATGGAAAATTTGCCATTATAAATTTATAGATTTTTCATCACTATTATCAGTATCATTGAAGTTTAGGATAATAATAGAAGTGTTAATTAGAAAATTTAAAAAAAAACTGAATTGAAATACTGTAAAGTATAAAAAGTTTCCTTTTCCTCAAGGTCTTCACTAATAAAACTTTCATGAAACCATTAAGATTATTTTGTTTTTGCAAACACAAAAGCAGTCAAACTGATTGAAAATATATGTATACTTTTAGAAAGTCTAAATCTCAGAGAATAAAATGTAATATGTCATATAATATATCAAGCTTCATCATGGAAATATTTTGAATAAACTTCTGAAAACAGGAGTTTAAAAATGCAACTAACTATATTAAGCTAGTTATACAAGCAGTTTGACCTTATAACCACAAAGTTTATAAAAAACTATTGGGATATATAATTTTGTCAGAGTTTTAGAGTTTATACTCCCAAGCGGTATAGTAGCACTTCTGCTGGGGAAGTTTAGCATAATATTATTTATTTAAGAAGACACAATTCATTGTTCTAAGTAGTTATTTAAATTTGGATTGTTATTACTGACAAAAAGCAATTACATTACTTTACATAACTTCACTTACACTATGTTGGTTATATAACAATAACAAACCAGAAATCATATCACGGATGCAGCATGAGTTTTCAGCTTTATAATGATCTTCATTAAGTTCAGTAATACTATTCACAGGGCATTAAGTAGAGTTCCCTGTGCTACACAGCATGTTCTCATTAGTTATCTATTTTAAGGGAGTCAAAAAGGGGAGAGATATATGTATATGTATGTCCAATTCATTTTTTTTTTAAGTAGAAACTAACAGAACATTGTGAAGCAACTGGACTCCAATAAAAGTTCATTTTAAAAAATAAAAGTATTACCCATTTTAAGGTCAAAAAAAAAAAAATACTGTTCAGCCATCTGCAAAATCCATTTGGGCTCTAAATAAAGTTTTCAGATCTTAATGAAGCCCCTTCATCAAAACACTCCCCCATGTAAAATGCCTTTTCTAATTGGGAAAAATCAACTGGAATGCATGAGCACTGGCATGGCTAAAAGCACCACACCAAAACAGATGATCCAGTTGGTAAACTGTGGTCTCAGCCCTCACGATGTAGAAACAGTTTCTGATATTTGCTAAACTATCGTGTGCTCAAGGTGGCAGAATAAGAAATGGATGAAACTACCATGGATTGTGAAGTCAGGTGAAGTCTGTAGCTTTGGACATTTTTATTTTTTAATTATTTTTTATTGAACTATAGCTGCTATATATTAGTGTTGTGTTAGTTTCTACTGAAGAGCAAAGAGAATCAGCTGTGCGTATACACACATCTCCTTTGTTTTGGGATTTCCTTCTCATTTAGGTCACCACAGAGTACCGAGTGATACAGTAGGTTCTCGTTACTTACCTATTTTATGAAATTTTTATTTCTATTATTAATGGATGTTCTGTTGTGCTGTTCAGATACCCTTTTCAGGACTGAGACATTCCCACAAGCTAGAAGCTTTGGGACCCTTTGGACTGTAGCCTGCCAGGCTCCTCTGTTTATAGGATTTTTCAGGTAAGAATACTGGAATGAATTGCTGTTTCCTTCTCCAGAACTTCCCAACCCAGGAATCGAACTTGTGCCTCCTCTGTCTCCTGCACTGCAGGCAGATTCTTTACCTGCTGAACCACTGGGGAAGCCCACAGGTCTAACAGTCGATGACATGTCACTGGGCCCTTTCTGGGGAGCTGCCCTCAACTAAAGAAAGCCACCTTACCCGCAGTGGTGTCCACCCCCCATGACCATCCCCTGAGGGGTCAATGTGGGACATAAAAGAGCAGCCCCTTCGTTTTAAGGAGGACAGCTCAGCTTAGCAGGTGCCTGTGGAATGGAGTCGGGCCTTCCCCTGTTGGTCCTACTTCCTTGGCTTCCCCACAGGTACAGAATCCAGGGCACGACCTCCTGCACACACATCTTCATCAAGACTCTGCTTCCTGAGAACCAGACCTAAGGAAACTGGTACCAGAAATGAGCTGGGGAAGCAGTCTCTAAAATGGGATTTGGGAGCTACTATGCTGGTTATCTGCTGGTTATTTTCAGTTGGTTCTCAGCCATGGAGATAGCTGAGACGTGAACCCTCCATGGAAGCCTGCAGCAATGATTAAAGATATTAAAAGATGCACTGCTTCTCAGTGGGGGTTCTGCCCTGCAAGGGCAATGTCTGGAACATGTCTGATCATCAGAATCGCCAGGCACTGCTGGCATCTAGTGAACAGAGATGAGGAATACTGCTGGAGTCCTGTTACGATGCACAATACAGGCCTCCAGAACACCATTTTCTGAAGACATTTTCTGGACCTGAAAATGTCTTCAGGTCCAAGCAGGTTTATCTAGACATCTGAAACATACTGAGGATGTAGTTGACCAGTTAGCTTACATTAGCTGCCTCCATAGAAATCCTTTTGCCTAGTTGCCGTATCTGGGCCAATTTTCAGACCAAAAACCAACTGCCTGAAGAAAAATCCAGATTTCCAGATCCTGTACTACTACAGCAACTGATGCTTCCCAAAGGAACCTACAGTCACTTATTTCAGTAAATGAGCACTGCTTCTTCCCTAGTGGCTCAGTTGGTAAAGAATCTGTCTGCAATGCAGGAGACCCAGGTTTGACCGCTGGGTGGGCAAGATCCGCTGGAAAAGGAAATGGCAACCCACTCCTGTATTCTTGCCTAGAAAATCTTATGGACAGAGGAGCCTGGTGGACAAGAGTCCATGGGGTCGCAAAGAGTCGAACACAACTTAGTAACCAAATCACCACACTGTGAGAAGGGGAGGCCAAACATTTCAGTTTCCTGGACATAAGGTACAAGCTGACATTGATACTTGGGACCCAAAATGTCATTATGCCCCTTGTTAGAATGTGGAGCAGAGGGAAAATATAACAAAAGGAGCCCTGGGCCCCTGTGTCCCTCCCCATGGTCATTTCCAGTCCCTGAACATATAGTCAGGACAGATGCAGCTGATAGGTGGAACATCCTGAATCATACATTCATTCCTTGTTCTATAGTGTAAAGACCTCTGATGGGGTTTGCTTTCAGCATATCAAAAGGGCAAGTGGAAACCTCTGAAATTATTCATTCCTCCTATTCAGCCAAGACTCATGATGAAAGGGAGGGAGGAAGGAAGAAGGGAAAGTTAGGGGGAAGGGAAAAATAGAGAAGAAAAGGAAAATGGAAAGAAAAGAAAAAAGCATTTTAGGAGAACTGGAGAAATGGCAGAGATTACTGCCATCCTCAAGTACCTAAATAAAAAAGACACAGAAGTGATGACTCCATCACATACCCACTTATTTTTTCAGCTTTACTGAGGTTTAACTGACAATATTTTCAGACATTAAAGTTTAAACTGTGATGATTGCTGTACTTACACATTGAGAAAGGATTTCCTCCATCAAGTTAAATAAAACATCCATCATTTCATGTTTGCTCCCTTTTTTGGTAAGAATATTTAAGCTCTATCCTCTGAGCAAATTCCTATTACACAACACAATGTTACCAACTACAGTCACCATGTCACACATTAAACATTAGATCTTCAGACTCCATTCATCTTATAACTGAAAGTAGGTACTCTCTACCAACATCTTCTTAGTTCCCCCACCCTCTGGCCCCTGACAACCACTTTTCTGCTCTCTGATAAACCCTCTTTAATCACTACTACAGCATCTATCAAAACCAGAAAGATGTTAAGATTTTGAAGGTTGACAGTGGACTGACAAACTCAACCTGAATCATGCCAATAGAGCTATCTCTGCAAAAACAAAAACACTGCCTCAGAAATATGTATGTAGCCATTGATCAGAAGAGTGGATTCTTTTCTATACCTGATAGAAAAGGAGAAAATAAATAATTTACTTCTTTGGGACAAACAAGATTAGACATTTATAGAATTTTCCCAGGGCTGTAAGAAAGCTCCTGCCATCTGGCATAATATATTTCAAAGGATCAGAACTATTTGGACATTCTTCAGATCATCACACAGACCCATGGCATCAATGAAGAGTCAATCACAATTCCAACAGAATGAAAGGGTACTCAATTATAAAAGTTATTCAGAAGATTTTGGTGGTGTTTTTTTTTTTTTTTTAATGCAGCCATCCAAAAGCAAACAAAACAAAATAAAAATGATTGATGAATTCTCAGTGCAGAACTCAATGCATCATATAGTCTGATGAATACCACAGAAAACCCACCTCTGCATGACACTGTATTGCTTAAAATGTCAGGCATGAATATGATCACTCCTCCATTTCAGAGTCAGGGTAGGAAAGAGTAATCAGACGTGGCAGTTTCTCACAGTGAGTCCAGCTATGGGCTCCGAGCTTCACAATATAGCAATCTCCTCTGGTATCTCTGATCCTGGTAAAGACCATCAGTTAGATGCTACTATCCAGGCAGGTATCACAATCCAGCTCCAGGCACTCATTGTTATCAATGATTGAACCCAGCACCCAAGACAAAAATATCTATTTGCCATCCCTGGTGCAGTAGAAATGTTCCTCTTACCACTAAAAACTTCATTGACTGATCTGTAAAATGGAGAGCATGCTAGCTATACAGAGTCTTGACAGAGTCAAGGGGAGTACTGTACCTGTAGTAGCCATTAGACTCTTAGAAGGTACAGACAATCTTTTTTTGTTCATTGATTCATCATTAATTTTGACTGGACATAATAAGTGCAAGACCCTATACTAGATGGAAGGGTCTAGTTGATTAGATGATGGAAGGTCTTCATTGATTAAAGAAAAGAATGTCCACTTGGAGATGGAAATTAGCTTTAAGAAGTGTTACTCTAGTGATAACTTTCTTAAAGCCCTAGTTACTCCAGCAGCTTTGTTTCTAACACCACTTCGGAAGCAAATCTTAGAAGTCCCTTACAAACGAAGGTGTAAGAACCCAGCTGTCATGGTGGCAAAAAATCCTGGAGGCAACCACCTGGTTCTACCCTGTGCCGATGCTCAGATCTGAGGAAATCATTGAATTGCTCCTCTTCATTTTCCTCTGTTTAAAGTGGGAAGTCTTCTCTGCACTCAGTGGCATTTGGCTTTTTGTTCTTTGAAAATTAAGTGAGGATATGAATATAAAGCATTTCACAGAGTGCTTCGTTAAGGGTTAACACCTGATGCATGTTTATCACTTGCCTTCTTAAGGCTAACTTGATGACATGAAAAGTATCTTTTATTACTAATTTTATTGGAGTATAGTTGCTTTATAATGGTGTGTTAGTTTCTACTTACAGCAAAGTGAATCAGCTATATATATACAGCTGTATATTATATATATATACACACACACATATACATATTTATCCCCTCTTTTTTGGATTTCCTTCCTATTTAGGTGGAAAGTATTTTCTAATACTTTGAAAGACAGGATGGATTAAAATAATTCCATTTATCATTTTGAAATGGTCCTACTTTGCTTGAAATGTGCAATGAAACAACTCATTGTTGATAGCAGAGCAGATTACCTTATACAATCCAAATAATACATGGAAATCATTCAAGGTCTTTTCAACAAGGAGCTCCAAACACTTTGGAGACATTACCCCTTTCTGGAGCCTGCCAACAATTTCCTCCACCTCCAGTGCTGACACCACCAGCTCCACCCATCCTGTTCCACTTGGCAACATCAACTTCAGTTTGAACCTTTAAGAGGCAACAGAGGGGCACTCACTTCATCATGAGGGTAAATAAGAGCTCATGTTCAAAAACCTGGCATCATGGTGACACAAATGAGCGCAACCGTCACAGCTATTTACTTGGAAATATTTTCATGGAAAAAATATGAACTTAAAAGGCAAATTAAATACATGAATAATTCTGATTATGGCATTGCATGCTCCGAGGCAAGAGTACCCAAAAAGCCCTCATGTTCTTCATAAGCTAGATTTTCCTTTCTTCTTTCACCCCAGGTAACTTCATTGCAATTCTGTAGAGTGGTCTGGGGTTGCAGGAGATCTACATCTTTACAACGTAGATCAGAGCCTGCAGATGAATGGTTAGACACTGAAACCTCAGCATAAGGTTCCAGCGGACCCTGATCCTGCCTTCTTCTTACACCCTTTACCAGATCAATCAGCAAACCATGCTCCAGCTGCAAAATAATCATGTCTCCCCTGGATCACTGGGAGAGCTTCATAAGCGGTCTGAAGGCCTCCACCCATTTCTTTGTTTATCTATTTATTTATTTCGGTAGCAAAATGGACCTGCAGAGATTTAATTGATGTAGAAAACAGGATTATCACAAATTGGTTTAAACACCTGAGCTATTCCCAAAGCACACAGAATGAACTGAACAACCATATGGACATTCTTCTGCCCATTCAGGTAGACTGATGCCTAAAACCTGCCTGAGTGAGAGGCAGAGGGTGGAAACAACTGCATCTTAGTTTCTTATTCCAGGACAAAGAAAGGAGGGGTGGGATGGTGGGGAACTGGCTTCTATGTCCGCCTCTACTCTTGATACCAACTTTCCAAGCCTAGTTCTTTTAAAACAGAAATCCAGTCTCATCACTTCCTCTGGTTCAACACCCTCCATGACTCCCCACTGCCCTTAGAGAAAAATCTCATATCTTTACCTTCATGACATTGCACTGAATCTCTTCCCTGAGCTCCTCATCCACCCTTCCTGCATCCTGGCTCCAGCCACACTGAATTCCTTGCACACGTGGGCATTTTACACTACCCCTGCTGAACTGCCCTTCCCCTGTACAACTCTGTGGCTTACTTCCTTCAGGCACCTGGCCACACAGCAGGATGGGAGCAGAGGGAGAGCCAGGGAAGCTTCGTCTGTATTCACAGATCACTCTGCAGATCACTAGCATTACTGCCTGAGGTCCGCCTCCTGTTAGATCAGTGGTGGCATTAGATTCTCATAGGAGCAAGAAACCTACTGTGAACCACACACACGAGAGATCGAGGTTGAGCGCTCCTTATGAGAATCATCCTGAAACCACCCCCTCCCCAGCCATGAAAGAATTGTATTCCACAATACCAGTCCCTGGTGCCAAAGTGGTTGGGGGAGGGGATGCTTCCCTACCGATATAATATGAAAATTTCACAGTGACAGCACCACTCCGTTCCTCTCTCTCACACTTAATCTTTGTAATGATTCTAGCATTCAACACCACCGAGCATATTATATACGTATTTGTTCACTGGTCTATGTCTACCGTTTCCTATGTGACCAGCAGCCCCTTCAGGGCTCACTGCTGTATCTCTGACATTAGGACACAACCTGCTGTATACACCATGCTCAACAAACACTTGTGGAATAAAGAATGGGTATGACTCATCCTACCAGAGTTCACAGGAGTTATATTATGGCTTTCTGAACCAACAACGATCCACTTTATGTAGCGCTCCCAGAAACTCAAAGGAAACCAATTGGAATCATTATCTGCACTCAAACTGTCCAAAGAAGGACTTCAAATTGCTCAGAACAGAAACTGAATCAGGTCAGGCAGTTTTGACACAAGGAAAGTGGGCCACACACCTGGACCACTGCTTTTCTAAAGAATAGAATATCCCGTGACTTAAAGAAATATCCATGTTTTTGTTGTATAGATTCCCTAGGGCAAGATGGGGTACAGTAGAAATTTTCCATTGCTTTACTGGCTCTCTGATATGTTAAGATAATATATCAAGAGTCTTGACCCTGAGAGTCCAAATACCTACCAGTGTGCCAAATCTCCTGGGGCATGGGAAGGAGGTGTTTCCTAAACTGGAAGAGGAAGAGTTGACATCATTTTATCAGTATCAAATTACTGGACTTACTAAGGGCTCCATGGAATTCTGTGACTGTTGATGAGCTGAGCTTTCTTCTGCCCATTCATTTGAAAGAGCTAACATAAAGCATCAGTCATGTCTGACTAAAATAAAGTCACTCAGTTGTGTCCAACTCTTTGCGACCCCATAGACTGTAGCCTGCCAGGCTCCTCTATCCATGGGATTCTCCAGGCAAGAATATTGGAGTAGGTTGCCATTTCCTTCTCCAAGGGATCTTCCCGACCCAGGGATCAAACCCAGGTCTCCCGCACTGCAGGCAGATGCTTTAACCTGTGCGCCACCAGGGAAGCCCAAAATAAAGGATAGAACAACAGACTGGTTCCAAATCGGGAAAGGAGTACATCAAAACTGTATATTGTCACCCTGCTTTAACTTCTATGCAGAGTACATCATGCAAAACGCTGGGCTGGATGAAGCACAAGCTGGAATCAAGACTGCCAGGAGAAATATCAATAACCTCAGATATGCAGATGACACCACCCTTATGGCAGAAAGTGAAGAACTGAAGAACTCTTGATGAAAATGAAAGAGAAGAGTGAAAAAGTTGGCTTAAAGCTCAACATTTAGAAAACTAACATCATGGCATCTGGTCCCATCACTTCATGGCAAATAGATGGGGAAACAATGGAAACAGTGACAGACTTTATTTTCTTGGGCTCCAAAATCATTGTAGATGGTGACTGCAGCCATGAAATTAAAAGACACTTGCTCTTTGGAAGGAAGCTATGACCAACCTAGACAGCACTAAAAGGCAGAGACATTATTTTGCCAGCAAAGGTATGTCTAGTCAAGGCTATGGTTTTTCCAGTGGTCACGTATGGATGTGAGAGTTGGACTATAAAGAAAGCTGAGTGCAGAAGAGTTGATGCTTTTGAGCTGTGGTGTTGGAGAAGACTCTTGAGAGTCCCTTGGACTGCAAGGAGATCCAACCAGTCCAGCCTAAAGGAAATCAGTCCTGAATATTCATTGGAAGGACTGATGCTGAAACTGAAACTCCAATACTTTGGCTACCTGATGAGAAGAACTGACTCATTTGAAAAGACCCTGATGCTGGGAAAGACTGAGGGCAGGAGGAGAAGGGGATGACAGAGGATGATATGGTTGCATGGCATCACTGACTTGATGGACATGAGTCTGAGTAAGCTCCAAGAGTTGGTGATGGACAGGAAAGCTTGGTGTGCTGCAGTCCATGGGGTCACAGAGTCAGACACAACTGAGTGACTGAACTGAATTGAAAATATAGCTGTGAACAGAACAGACAGAAGGCTCTGTCTTCACAGAGCTTACAAATTGTAGCCAAAAGATTTATATACAAACAAAAAAAAGTAAAAGGTGGGAGGAGGGATAAATTAGGAATTTGGGATCAACGTATACACATTATCTATATGTAATATAGATAATCAGCAAGGACTGACTGTAGAGCACAGAGAACTACACGTGATACTATGAAATAACCTATTTGGGAAAAGAACCTGTATATGTAGAATTGACTAGCTCTACACTTGAAACTAACACAACAGTGTAGATCAAACTACCCCAGTATAAAATAAAAATTAAATTAGAACATAAATAATGTAAAATATATAGTGATAAGTATTATAAAGAAATCAAAGAAAATAGGAAAAAGAATTTGGGTCAGGAGCCATGCTCCAATTTTCCATAAAAACATGTGCTTTGGGAAAAGAACAGAAGGAGGTGGGAGATGGCAGTTGGTACAAAACTTGACCAGCATCCTGGGAAAGAGCCTTCCAACAGCCAGTGCAATGTTGTCTGAATTGATTGTGGCAATGCGTCCTATGTGTTAACTCTTCTAGGAAGTGCTGGAGGAAGAGTAAGCAGAGAGTGAAATGAAAAGATAATAAGGACCTATTGTATAGTCCAGGGAACTCTACTCAGGACTCTGTAATGACCTGGGAATGTAATGACCTGACTCTGTAATGACATGGGAAAAGAATCTGAAAAAGAGGGGATATATGTATATGTATAACTGAATCACTTTGCTGTACAGCTGAAACTAATACAGCATTGCAAATCAACTTACTCCAATAAAAACTAATTTTAAAAATGATAAAGGGACCAGAAGCACCAAGAAAGCCTAGATAGACTCAGCCACGGGCAGATGAAAAGGGTCTGGAGGTTTCCAGAGCAGAGATATGATCTAAGACGAGGGTCCCCAACCTATGGGATGTAATGCCTGATGATTTGTGTGGAGCTGATGTAATAATAATAGAAATAAAATGCACAATAAGCTAATGCACTTGAATCATCCCAAAACCATCATCATTCACCCAGGTTCATGGAAAAATTATCTTCCATGAAAATGGTTTCAGGTGCAAAATGGTTGGGGACCACTGCCCTAAAGGACTTTGTACTGGGCTCGCTCCAGCTGCCACACTGAGAACAGGCTGAAAAAGGCCAGTGTGCAAACAAGGAGAGAAAAATTAGGAGGTGACAGCAATAATCCAGATGAGAGATGTTGGCAGCCTGGATTAGGATGGTTTGGGTAGAGATGGAAGAGGAGACCCTTGGGTATTGAATTCTTCACCTTGACAAATCAGTCTTACTGGGCCAGGCAGGACAGGTGAGAACCTTACACTTGATTCTCCCTGGACATTTGACAATGTAATATTCAGAAAAATATCAGAATATGTGTAAGACAAAAATCTACAATCTCAAATATAAAAAAAAGGAAAGGAAATTGTTAAATGTATTCAAAATCTGCTTCTCTGTGAAACTCCTTCCTAACTTTCCCCAGAATACTACCAAATATTTTCCTATGAGAAGCTTTCTCACACCTTATAAAGGTAAATTCAATCACTCTAATGACACTAGAATTTTGTTCTACTTTACTCCCTAGCCCCCAAAACTGAAAGTTCACCTGCATCTACAAATCAATACCAGATAGTCTTACACAAAGATTTGTTTTCCATTTACTAAGCTTGAAATACTATATGGCTGTATCAAATCCATTCCCCACTTTAGAGGATGCTCTTTGGCTCACTCTGGTAGCTCAGCTGGTAAAGAATCCATCTGCAACGCAGGGGACTCTGGTTCGATTCCTGGGTCGGAAAGATCCACTGAAGAAGGGATAGACTACCCACTCCAGTGTTGTTGGACTTCCCTGATTCTCCAGGTGGTTAAAAATCTGCCCTCAATGCAGGAGACCTGGGTTCATTCCCTGGGTTGGGAAGATTCCCTGGAGAAGGGAACAGCTACCCACTCCAGTATTCTGGCCTGGAGAATTCCATGGACAGAGGAGCCTGGCAGGGGTCATAAAGAGTTGGACATGACTGAGCGACCTTCACACAGACTTTTTTTTTTTTTGGAAGCCAAGCCACACACGCACTTGTCTCATGCTTTCTGTAACAGCTAAACCAGGCTGGCTCACAGCAAACAAGCCACATGCCAGGGAACCTCCATCCTCCAGGACAGCACTTGCCATCAGCACTCCCAGCTCTTCCCTGGGTAATTAACCTCTAGGCTTCTCTCCCATCGACTGCTGGAGTGCTGCACGTCTTAACGTAACTGATGCCTACTGGCCCTGATTCCAATCAAAAAGTCTACAAACAGCAAATGTGGAGACGGTGTGGAGAAAAGGGAACCCTCTGACACTGCTGGTGGGAATGCAAACCGATTCAACTACAGAGAACAGTATGAAGGTTCCTTTAAAAACTAGGGGGATGAAACCACCTACCACAGGACCCAGCAATGCCATTACTGGGCATACACCCTGAGGAACCAGAACTAAAAAAGACACATGTACCCCAATGTTCATTGCAGTACTATTTACAATAGCTAGGACATGGAAAAAACCTAGATGTCCATGGATAAGGAAGTTGTACATAAACACAATGGAATATTACTCAGCTCTAAAAAGGAATGCATTTGAGTCAGTGCTAATGAGATAGATGAACCTAGAGCCTTTTATACAGTGAAGTAAGTCAGAAAGAGAAAGACAAATATCATATACTAATGCATATATATAGAATCTACAAAGATGGTGCTGATGATCCTATGTGCAGGGCAGCAAAGGAGACACTGATATAAAAAGCAGACTTTTGGACTCAGTAGGATAAGGAGAAAGTGGGATGATTTGAGAGAAAAGCATTGAAGCATACACATTACCATATGTAAAAAAGGTAGTCAGTGGGAGTTTGATGTAAGACACAGGAAACCCAAAGCCAGTGCTGCCTGACAACCTGAAGGGATGCGGTAAGGAGGGAAGAGGGGGCTGCGTCCAGGAGGGAGAGGACACATGTATGCCTATGGTCAACTCATGTTGACATATGGCAAAAAACATCACAGTACTGTCAAGTAATTATCCTCCAATTAAAATAAATTAATTTTTAAAGAAAACATATGCTGTGCTTCCTCGGTGCCCTATGCCAGTTAATGAGTTCACAACAGGCTTTAGTATCCACGCTTTTCCTTCCAGGTACCCAATTTCACTTAGAGATGCTCTATCTTGAACCCCAGACGTGTCCCTCAAGTTGGGGCTGTGAGCAGGCTAGTGAAGGGTGGTCTGGGGCAGCTGAATTTCTGGTCTTCCTAAATCACATTGTGGGTATGTTGGTTCATTCTCTGTAAGCTGAAACATCTACTCATGCTGGTTAATCAGTTGTGTCCAACTCTTTGTGACCCCACGGACTGTAGCCCACAGGCTCCTCTGTTCACGGGATTCTCCAGGCAAGAATACTGGAGTGGGTCGCCATTTCCTCATCCAGGGGATGTTCCTGACCTGGGGATCACACCCACTCTACTGTGTCTCCTGCACAATTCTTTACCACTGGGCCACCTGCGAAGCCAAGCTGGAATCTTGTCCTCCTTAAATGCCCTCCATGTGCCAAGGGTAGGGCGGCTGTTGTTCAGTCACTGAGTCATGTCTGACTCTTTGCAAACCCATGGACTGCAGTATGCCAGGCTTCCCTGTCAGTCACCATCTCCCACAACTTGCTCAAATTCATGCCCATCGAGTCACTCATGCCATCCAACCTTCTTGTCCCCTGTCATCCCCTTCTCCTCCTGCCTTCAGTCTTTCCCAGCATCAGGGTCTTTTCAAACGAGTAAGCTCTTTGCATCAGGTAGCCAAAGTATTGGAGCCTTAGCTTCAGCATCAGTCCTTCCAATGAATATTCAGGACTGATTTCCTTTAGGATGGACTGATTTGATCTCCTGGCAGTCCAAGGGACTCTCAAGAGTCTTCTCCAACACCACAGTTCAAAAGCATCAGTTCTTCACTGCTCAGCCTTCTTTAAGGTCCAGCTCTCACATCCTTATATATGATTACTGGAAAAACCATAGCTTTAACTAGGCAGACATTTGTCAGAAATGTAATGTCTCTACTTTTTAATATGCTGTCTAGGTTTGTCATAGCTTTTCTTCTGAGGAGTAAGTATGTCTTTTAATTTCATGGCTGCAGTCACCATCTGCAGTGATTTTGGAGCCCCCCACCCCACCCCAACAAATAAAGTCTCTCATTGTTTCCATTGTTTCCCTATTTGCCATGAAGTGATAGGACTGGATGCCATGATCTTACTTTTTTAATGTTAAATTTTAAGCCAGCTTTCTTAAATCTCCTCTCACCTTCATCAAGATGTCCTTTAATTCCTCTTTGCTTTCTCCATAAGGGTGGTGTCATCTGCATATCTGAGGTTATTGATATTTCTCCCAGCAATCTTGATTCCAGCTTGTGCTTCATCCAGCCAAGTATTTTGTAGGATGTAGTCTGCATATAAGTTAAATAAGCACAGTGACAACATACAGCCTTGACTACTCCTTTCCCAATTTGGAACCAGTGCATTGTTTCAAGTCAGTTTCTAACTGTTGCTATTTCTCAGGAAGCAGGTAAGGTAGTCTAGTATTCTCATCTCTTGAAGAACTTTCCACAGTTTGTTGTGATCCACAGAGTCAAAGGCTTTTGTGCCCACAATGAAGCAGAAAGAAAGAAAAGAAAGTGAAGTTGTTCAGCCGTGTCCAACTCTTTGCGACCCTGTGGACTGTAGCCCACCAGGCTCCTCTGTCCACGGGATTCTCCAGGCAAGAATACTGGAGTGAGTTGCCATTTCCTTCTCCAGGAGATCTTCCCGACCCAGGGATCGAACCCGGGTCTCCCACATTGCAGGCGGACGCTTTATCCTCTAGGCCACCAAGGAAGCCCCACGAAGCAGAAGTAGATGTTTTTCTGGAATTCTCTTGCTTTTTTGATTGTCTACAGATGTTGGCAATTTGCTCTCTGGTTCCTCTGCCTTTTCTAAATGCAGCTTGTACATCTGGAAGCACAAATAAAACCTTGTATGCACAGGACCCAGGAGAAAGGAGCAGTGACCCCATAAGAGACCAAGCCAGACTTGCCCGTGAGTGTCCAGGAGTCTCTGGCAGAGGTGTGGGTCAACAGTGGCCTGACTCGGGGTTGGGGGCACTGACGACAACAGTCCTGGGAGCCACTTAAGCCCTTTTGAAGGAGGTTGGTATTGCCTCCCTTACCCCTAACAGACCGGAGAGAGCAATGGCACCCCACTCCAGTACTCTTGCCTGGAAAATCCCATGGATGAGGGAGCCTGGTGGGCTGCAGTCCATGGGGTCGCTAAGGGTCAGACAAGACTGAGCGACTTCACTTTCCCTTTTCACTTTCATGCACTGGAGAGGAAATGGCAACTCACTCCAGTGTTCTTGCCTGGAGAATCCCAGGGATGGGGGAGCCTGGTGGGCTGCTGTCTATGGGGTCACACAGAGTCGGACACGACTGAAGTGACTTAGCAGAGTAGCAGAGACCCCTAACATACAGGGAAGGAATACAGCCCCATCCATCTGCAGAACATTGGGTTAAGGATTTACCAAGCATGGTCTTGCCCACCAGAGCAAGACCTGGTTTTACTCACAGCCATTCCCTCCCTGCAAGAAGCTTCCACAAGTTTCTTATCCTTATCCATCAGAGGGCAGATAGAATGAAAACCACAGTTACAGAAAATTAAGCAAACTGATCACATGGACCACAGTCTCGTCTAATTCAATGAAACTATGAGCCAGGCAATATGTTACTAGAGATCAGTGGAGAAATAACTCCAGAAAGAATAAAAAGATGGAGCCAAAGTGGAAACAGTGCCCAGTTGAGGATGTGTCTGGTGGTGAAAGTAAAGTTCGATGTTGTAAAGAACAATATTGCATAGGAACCTGGAATGTTAGGTCCATGAAGCAAGGTAAATTAAAAGTGGTCAAACAGGAGATGGCAAGAGTGAACATCAACATTTTAGGAATCAGTGAACTAAGATGGACCAGAATGGGAGAATTTAATTCAGATGACCATCACATCTAGTACTGTGGGCAAGAATTTCTTAGAAGAAATAAAGTAGCTCTCACAGTCAACAAAAGCATCCAAAATGCAGTACTTGGGTATAATCTCAAAAACAACAGAATGGTCTCTGTTCCTTTCCAAGCCAAACCATCCAATATCACAGTAATCCAAGTCTATGCCCCAAGCACTAATGCCAAAGGAACTAAAGCTGAATGATTCTATGAAGACTTACAAGACCTTCTAGAACTAACACCCATAAAAAATGTCCTTTTCATCATAGGGGATTGGAATGCAAAGTAAAAAGTCAAGAGATACCTGGAGTAACAGGTAAGTTTGACCTTGGAGTACAAAACGAAGCAGAGCAAAGGCTAACGAGTTTTGCCAAGAGAACACACCAGTCACAGCAAACACTCTCTTCCAACAACACAAGACAACTCTACACATGGACATCACCAGATGGACAATACCAAAATCTGATTGATTATATTCTTTGCAGCTGAAGATGGAGAAGCTCTATACAGTCAGCAAAAACAAGACTGGGAGCTAACTGTGGCTCAGATCATGAACTCCTTATTGCCAAATTCAGAGTTAAATTGAAGAAAGTAGGGAAAACCACTAAACCATTCAGGTATCTCCAAATCAAATCCCTTATGATTGTACAGTGGAAGTGAAAAATAGATTCAAGGGATTAGATCTGATAGAGTGCCTGAAGAACTATCGATGGAGGTTCATCACACTGTATAGGAGGTGGTAATCACAACTATCCCCAAGAAAAAGAGGGGCAGTGTGAACTCAGTAAATTATGTTGCCTGAATAGAGCACAGCTGGTCTCCATACTGTATCTGACAGAACTTCATATCCTTAAGACTGTGCTTAATTCATTCCACAACCTTCTATTCTCAAGTTGAGCAAGGGAGCAACAGGATTCTTAGATAAAAGTGTAACCTGTTGGAGTCAGTCTAAAACACCCGTGCCTCACTCAGGAATTGGCTGGTCCCCATCTAAAGACACAGGGAACTTAGTAAAGGCCTGCAAAGTGATCTGCAAAGCTTACAGAAAGAGTGAGAAGGGGTTGAAAGCACTGGGGATATTTAGTTTTGAGTATAGAGACTGATGGACAATGTTCTAACTTGCTTCTTACTTTGTAGGGTGACCCTACAAAAACTAGTGTCTCTGTTACTTTTTATTTAACACAGGAATTGATTGAAACAGTAGGTTGAATATGAAGATGAGATTTTCTGAAAGCAAGGGCTGTGATTAAATACTGGGACACTGATTGCTAGAAAAATGCATTAACACTGTCTTAAAAGTAAGGTGGCAGTACATCCCTTTTGGTTTGAGGTCGTCCTGATATAGACCCGATATATGAGGGAAATTAATCCTATCCCCTTTTACCTAATGTGCCCCGGTTTTGACCATACAATGTGATCATCTCACTTCAATTTTCCTGTAAGTTTTCCTTGAAGAAATATAGACAATTATACTCCACACCCCTCCTCCCTCTACAGAGTACACAGTTTTCACAGTGAAGATCAAGGTTCCCATCTCCCCCTCCATATAATTCTCATGTGACCATGATGACCCAGAACAATCACGAGTAAGTAAAGCCATCCCTCCCAGAACCCCTGTATCCCAATGCATGGACCCCTCTCCCTGAGACTAAGCCCTTTACAGTCTCTGTGTTACTATAGAACATTTCTCTGGAAATGAGAATAAGCTTCAAGAAGTGGGGGAGGGGGAAAGAGCCCTGTTCTCAACTTTGCCTCCTCAAGATCTGCTTCTTGAGTCTTCATTTATATGGAGAACAGTGTGGGGATTCCTTAAAAAACTGGAAAAAGAACTGCCTTATGATCCAGCAATCCCACTGCTGGGCATACACACCAAGGAAACCAGAATTGAAAGAGACACCTGTACTCCAATGTTCACTGCAGCACTGTTTATAATAGCCAGGACAGGGAAGCAACCTAGATGTCCATCAGCAGATGAATGGATAAGAAAGCTGTGGTACATATACACAATGGAGTATTACTCAGCCATTAAAAAGAATACATTTGAATCAGTTCTAATGAGGTGGATGAAGCTGGAGCCAATTATACAGAGTGAAGTAAGCCAGAAAGAAAAACACCAATACAGTATACTAACACATATATGTGGAATTTAGAAAGATGGTAATGATAACCCTCTATGCGAGACAGCTAAAGAGACATAGATGTAAAGAACAGACTTTTGGACTCTGTGGGAGAGGGTGAGGGTGGGATGATTTGAGAGAATGGCACTGAAACATGTATACTATCATGTAAGAAACGAATCGCTAGTCTAGGTTCAATACAGGATACAGTAACCAGAATTGAAAGAGACACCTGTACTCCAATGTTCACTGCAGCACTGTTTATAATAGCCAGGACAGGGAAGCAACCTAGATGTCCATCAGCAGATGAATGGATAAGAAAGCTGTGGTACATATACACAATGGAGTATTACTCAGCCATTAAAAAGAATACATTTGAATCAGTTCTAATGAGGTGGATGAAGCTGGAGCCAATTATACAGAGTGAAGTAAGCCAGAAAGAAAAACACCAATACAGTATACTAACACATATATGTGGAATTTAGAAAGATGGTAATGATAACCCTCTATGCGAGACAGCTAAAGAGACATAGATGTAAAGAACAGACTTTTGGACTCTGTGGGAGAGGGTGAGGGTGGGATGATTTGAGAGAATGGCACTGAAACATGTATACTATCATGTAAGAAACGAATCGCTAGTCTAGGTTCAATACAGGATACAGGATGTTTGGGGTTGGTGCACTGGGATGACCCAGGGAGATGATATGAGGTGAGAGGTGGGAGGGGGCTTCAGGGTTGTGAACTCATGTACACCTGTGGCGGATTCATGTCAATGTATGGCAAAACTATACAGTATTGTAAAGTAAAAAAAAAAAAAAATGTTCTTTCTATCCCTCAGTGGGCCTGCTATCCTCAGAAATATCCAAATGGTGGCTCCTTCTCAAACCTCATGAGAATGTGGCTGACCTGGTCCATAATCTGGCAGGACTATGACCTTGGTTATCTCTCTGTCAGGACTACACTTGCAGGGAAAGCTGAACAAGGTTGGGCAGGTGGGCATTCCCATCTCTTTCACCTGCCAGTGCAACCAGCTGCAAGAAACACGAGCAATCAGGGGCCTCCTTAGGTTTTGGCTCCTAACAGCTACTCGATGAAATGACTGTGCTCTGGGAGTGTCCGTCTAAAGACCCAGATGTTCCCCAAGACTGGCCAGGAGGAGAAGCCAGAGGTATTTAAGGAATTTCTATGGGAGTTTTTCTTCCAAGTCTTATTGAGAAGCAAATACTATATCTACAATCCTCCATTTCATCTGCCCAGCTAGTTTGTCCTTCAGTTCAGTTCAGTTAAGTCGCTCAGTCTTGTCCGACTCTTTGCAACCCCATGAATCGCAGCATGCCAGGCCTCCCTGTCCATCACCAACTCCCAGAGTTCACTCAGAGTCACATCCATTGAGTCCGTGATGCCATCCAGCCATCTCATCCTCGGTCGTCCCCTTCTCCTCCTGCCCTCAATCCCTCCCAGCATCAAAGTCTTTTCCAATGAGGCAACTCTTCACATGAGGTGGCCAAAGTACTGGAGTTTCAGCTTTAGCATCATTCCTTCCAAAGAAATCCCAGGGCTGATCTCCTTCAGAATGGACTGGTTGGACCTCCTTGCAATCTAAGGGACTCTCAAGAGTCTTCTCCAACACCACAGTTCAAAAGCATCAATTCTTCAGCGCTCAGCCTTCTTCACAGTCCAACTCTCACATCCATACATGACCACTGGAAAAACCATAGCCTTGACTAGACGGACCTTAGTTGGCAAAGTAATGTCTCTGCTTTTGAATATGCTATCTAGGTTGCTCATAACTTTTCTTCCAAGGAGCAATGTCTTTTAATTTCATGGCTGCAATCACCATCTGCAGTGATTTTGGAGCCCCCCCCCCCAAATAAACTCTGACACTGTTTCCATTGTTTCTCCTTCTATTTCCCATGGAGTGATGGGACCGGATGTCATGATCTTCGTTTTCTGAATGTTGAGCCTTGAATGTGCCCAATTAGATGTACACTGTTTTATCATCCAGAAAAAGATCTTTCCTAGAGCCATGACAGCAATGTCAAACACCTGGCAGAGCTGGCCTGCAGATGCCCTGCCAGCCTTCATCTGGGGGGACCATTCAAGTGAACTCCAGACAGTGGGACAAAGCAAAGCATGCCACTTCACTCCAAAGTAGTAAGAAGTGCCTGGGCCTTTCCCCTGGTCTGTCTCCCCCTTCTCTAAATGGCAAGGACCAGGACTTGCCCAGTGGTGCAGTAGTCAAGAATTGTCCTTGCAATGGAGGGGACATGGATGAGATTCCTGGTCAGGGAACTAAGATCCGCATGCCTAAGAGCAACTAAGCCCACACACTGCAGTACTGAGCCAGTGAACTTTGGAGCCCATGCGCCACAGCTAGAGTGGTCTGCCACAATGCAGAGACCCCACCTGATGCAACCAAGATCCTGCATGCTGCAGTCAATACGTGATACAGCGGTAACAAATAATTAAAGTATTTAAACAAATAAATAAATGGCAATGACCTACAGCAGGGTGGGGCCGCAGGAAGAAAGACTTTGGGTCACTGAATGGCCAAATTATCCACTCTGGACTCGAGTGAGAGATCATTTGTGATGATTTTGAGGCAGGGAAACGTGGAGTTGTGCCTTACAGTGTTTCTGCATCCTGGCTCATGAAACGCAATTCTTAGATTTCGAACTTTGAGTAGCTACGGAGCCTTGTGTTTGCCGAGTCTCCATACACAGAGATTAAAAGACTTGAAGTGATTTCTGGGAAGGATGACTGGGTGGGAGTAGGGGTGGAGCCAGGCACTAGTTTTTAAACCCTGCCTTGTCTTTCTAACTTTTCCAGAATTCAAATATCTAGCATCAAGAAGAAAAACTTGTGTTCAGAAGAAACCTGAATTTGTTTTGATAAACCTGAGTCTCTGAGGGAGGCGTAAACTAGCTTTCATCATCTATCAGAGAATTTTACACATTCATTCATTCATCCCTTTATTCCCTAATCCATTCATTCATCCTTTTATCCTCTAATTCATTCACTCTTTCCTTTATTCACTCATGTATTCATTTCTTTATTCACTAACTCATTTATTTGCAGCTGGGAGTAGGGAACTAAGAATAGGCAAGAGGCATGAGCAGGAAGATGTGACTGCATAAAATAATTTAAAGAAATGTTGTCTTTACACATTATGAACCAATCAGCATCAAACTGCTCAAGTTAAACCCCTCATTTGATCAAAGCCTTGGATCTCCATTTTCCAAACTCAGAGCTTTCTTAGTTAGGGCTTTAAAGCACAGCCAATATAATCAGAGTAAGACTGTAAAGGTTTACTAGCAGAATGCCTTTCCAACTCTAAGACATGAATTCCAGTGGCTCGAAATAACAAGATATCATCACTGTCCATTACTGCTCAAAAAAAACAAGTGATTATGTGAATCTGTGTTATGTGAATCTCATCTTCTGTATCATGTGACACCTCTAAGCTGTTCTGTCCAAATTCCAATTCCAGCTTTTCCTAAGTTCTGCTGTGATCTATAGTTCATTCTATTAAGTCTTTTCCATAATCCCTTTATGCCATGTTATACACACACACCTTCCCTGCTCCTTCCCTCCCTCAAATCCAAAAACCTTCACTTAATCACCTCTTAATCATTTGCCTGAAAAGTAAACCCTCCAGCCTCTTATTGTTTCCTTCCAGATGCTGCTGGGGAATGACTCCCCACAGACTTCACCGAACATTCCATCATGGTCAATTGGCTGGGCAGACTGTAAGTCCAGTCCTCCAAAGCTTTTACGCTCTTTCTTTCCAAGAAAACTCAGAGCTAACACCATTGTTTCCTCACAAAAACAGCTAACATCTGCAGACTGGAACTCAAAACAAAGGAAAAAAAATTGTGCAGGGTTCTGCTGATGTTGGATGCAAACTTTCTTGGCCATTTTAGGCAATAAATCAATATTCTTCTTTTCAATTTCTATTGAAAAATAAACCATACTGGCTGATTGTCAATTTCTCCTCAGAGGAATAGTTAACAAACAGGTTACAGGCAATGACTAATTAGTCCTTCTGCCTTCCAGCTAAGCAAACTCAGCTTGTATTTGGAAATGGAATCTCTAACAAAATTCATCAGATTGCTCAAAGAATGTTTAATTTTATTCTGCGTTTAAAAAGCTTGTTTCAGCTTCATTACTTTAATCAATAGATACATTGGTATAGCTCAACAAACTGCTTATTCCAAACTAATAATGTACAATGTTTATTAAAGTTATTAACTCCAGGACTTTCCTGGTGGTCCAGTTGTTAAGATTTAGCCTCCCAATGCATGAGACATGGGTTCAATCCCTGGTTGGGGAGCTAAGATTTCACATGCCTCACAGCCAAAATACCAAACCACAACAGAAGCAATATAGTAACAAATTCAATAAAGTCTTTAAAAATGGTCCACATCAAAAAAAAATCGTAAAAAAAAAAGAATTACTAACATCCCAAACTTTGCATTGACAAATTTGAATATAATTACCATATTATCTTATAAAAATCACTTTAAAAACTTTGATCTTAGTTGTTCTACAATCTCGGTTAATGTACGTTCCATTTTAGAAATAAGAAAGTATTGCCTCTCTAGTAAAGATGGAGCCAAATCCCTCTTATTCCAGCTGTTTCCTGTATAGATCATAATGGCTTTTAGTAATTTCTTTAGACAATTCCTTTAGATCAGTGTTTCTCAAAATTTAATGTGCCTACAAACCCCAATAGAACTTGTTAACAGTTTCTTGGGCCCATCTCCAGAGACTATGATTCATTGGGTCAGGTTGGGTCAATGAATTTGCATTTCTAACCAGTTCACAAATGATGGTGATGCTGCTGATCCAAGGACTAAAATTTGAGAACTTCTGTGTATCTTAAGCTAACTTTCAAAAAACTGTATGAATTAACTGTGAAACAGACTCACAGACTGGAGGAGGGATGGATTGTGAGTTTGGAATTAGCAAATACAAACTATTTATTTATAAGATAGATAAACAAGGTCCTCCTGTATAGCACAAGGAACTGTGTTCAATATCCTGTGATAAACCATAATGGAAAATAATATGAAAAAGAATATATACAACAACAACAATGTAGTTGAATCCTTTTGCTGTATGGCATAAATTAACAAAGAATTGTAAATCAATTATACTTTGATATAATTTTATATATATATTATATATATATCCTATTCTTAAGTAACAGCCCATCACCATCGATGATAAAATTGATAACCCCCTCTATAAATATACCAAACTGGTAAAAATTAAAATTCCAAATCGTTACAGTAATAATACCCAATCTAATTCTGTAGCTTGAATAGCACTCTCTAACTCCTTCCTTTCAAATAACACTACTTTATTTCTAGGTGGAAATGATTTCTCTCTCTTTATTTGGACCATTCCAAGTGGGTCTTCGAGGCATACACTAGAGTTAAAAATAAATGAGATTTTAAACCATAATGACAGATTTTCAAATTCACAAGTCATGTAAACATTTAATTCCTCTTTAAGTAATCAGTGGTATTTCTGAAATACCAATACCAGGAACATCTATGTATATTAGAGATGCTAAAAGAAACACATACACACAATAGACACGTTTAATGTTAAACATTCAGAAAAGGCTCGGGATCTGCTGCTCCCACCAGCAAGGCCCCTGTCCTCGAGGGGTCTTCTCTCATTCTTCATGGACGGGAGGTACTAGGACCTCAAACGTTAGGTGAATTCAGCTTAGCAATAATAAGAGTCCAATAGTCACATACTAGTCACATTCATAGTCACATACTACGAATCTGATGGCTCAAAATGGTCACCAGAAAACTTACTTGAGATAATACACTGAAACCTCAAGGACTCTCAAGGGTGACAGCAGAAGAGGCTAAGCAATCACTTCAAGGTAGGCAAGAGTAAAAGAGCACTGTGAACAATTCCACATACAGGTACATAGTGACAGGATTCCCCTGCATCAAGTGAACTTCCACTTCTTTTTCTTAGCAAGCTGCACTGACTAAAGTATTAATATAATATCAAATAGAAGCAGTTACAATAAACATCATTGCTTTGTTTCTGATCTGAAAGAGAACCATTAACATTTTACCTTTAGGTATGATATTTGCTGCAGGATACTGTTTCCCAATAGAATGAGAAAGACTAGAGAGCTCTTCAAGAAAATTAGAGAAATATCAAGGAAACATTTGATGCAAAGATAGGCACAATTAAGGACAGAAATGGTATGGGCCTAACAAAAACAGAAGATATTAAGAAGGGGTGGCAAGAATACAAAGAAGAACTCTACAAAAAAGATCTTAATGACCCAGAAGTCAAGTGGACATTAGGAAGCATCACTACAAACAAAGTTAGTGGAGGTGATGGAATTCCAGTTGAGTTATTTCAAATCCTAAAAGATGATGCTGTGAAAGTGCTGCATTCAATAAGCTAACAAATTTGGAAAACTCAGCAATGGCCACAGGAGTGGAAAAGCTCAGTTTTAATTTCAATCCCAAAGAAGGGTAATGCCAAAGAATGTTCAGACTACCGCACAACTGCACCCATTTCACATGCCAGTAAGGTCATGCTCAAAATCCTCCAAGTTAGCCTTCAACTGTATATGAGCTGAGAATTTCCAGATGTACA
The DNA here is from genome assembly GCA_006408695.1 of Aepyceros melampus. Taxonomy (NCBI): domain Eukaryota; kingdom Metazoa; phylum Chordata; class Mammalia; order Artiodactyla; family Bovidae; genus Aepyceros; species Aepyceros melampus. Next base: position 147,781 of record SJXQ01003181.1, read on the forward strand.
AGCTAGATGTAGAAAAGGTAGAGGAACCAGAGATCAAATTGCCAACATCCATTGGATCATAGAAAAAGCAAGATAATTTCAAAAAAAACTTGCTTTATTGAATACGCTAAAGCCATTGACTGTGTGGATCACCACAAACTGTGGAAAATCTTAAAGAGATGGAAATATCAGATCACCTTTCCTGCCTCCTGAGAAGTCTGTATGCAGGTCAAGAAGCAATAGTTAGAACTGCACATGGAGTAACGGACTGGTTCCAAATCTGGAAAGGAGTACTTCAGGCTGTATATTGCCACCCTGTTTATTTAACTTCTATGCAGAGTACATCATGTGAAATGCCAGGCAGGATGAAGCACAAGGTGGAATCAAGATTGCTGCAAGAAATGTCAATAACCTCAGATATGCAGAGGACACCACCTTTATGGTAGAAAGCAAAGAGGAACTAAAGAACCGCTTGATTAAGGTGAAAGAGGAGAGTAAAAAAGCTGGTTCAAAATTCAACATTCAAAAAACTAAGATCATGGCATCCAATCCTCTCACTTCATGGCAAATAGATGGGGGAAAATATGGAAACAGTGAGAGATTTTATTTTCTTGGGCTCCAAAATCACTGTGGACAGTACACACTTCCTCGTTGGAAGGAAAGCTGTGACAAAACTAGACAGCATATTAAAACACAGAGACATTACTTTGATGACAAAGGTCCACCTATTCAAAGCTATGGTTTCTCCAGTAGTCATGTATGGATGTGAGAGTTGGACCATAAGGAAAGCTGAGCACTGAAGAATTGATGCTTTTGAACTGTGGTGTTGGAGAAGACTCTTGAGAGTCCCTTGCACTCCAAGGAGATCCAACTGGTCCATCCTAAAGGGAATCAATCCTGAATATTCATTGGAAGGACTGATGCTGAAGCTCCAATACTTTGGCCACCTGATGGGAAGAGCCTACTCATTGGAAAAGACCCTGATGCTGGGAAAGACAGAAGGCAGGAGGAGAAGGGGACAACAGAGGGTGAGATGGTTGGATGGCATCACCAACTCAATGGACATGAGTTTAAGCAAGCTCTGGGAGATGTTGAAGGACAGAGAAGCCTGGCGTGCTGCAGTCCATGGGGTCACACAGAGTTGGACATGACTGAGTGACTGAACAATAACCGTTCCTTTACAATCCTTTCAAAATGTGTCTCCTTTGCTAAGTTGTGTCCAGCTCTTTTTGACCCCATGGACTATAGCTCGCCAGGCTCCTGTGCATGAGATTTTCCAGGCAAGAATACTGAGGTGGGTTGCCATTTCCTCCTCCAGGGATCTTCCTGACCCAGGGATCAAACCCGCATCTCCTGTGTCTCCTACATTGTCAAGTAGAATTTTTGCCACGGCCCCACCTGGGAAGCCCTTCATAATATATACATATGTCAAATGATCGCACTGTACTCTTTAAATATCTTACAATTATATCTGTCAATTATACCTCGATAAAGATAAAAAAAAAAGAAAAAAGAAGCAGGTGTTAATCCCATTTTACAAATGGAGGAAAAAAAAAGATTCTATCCTAATGAATGTCTTGTCCTACATGCCCACGTTTCAGGGGTCCCTCTCAGCTATTTTCATGTCAATCAATCAATATCTTATCAGTCTCACTGATAAGTCTCACTCACCCAGAGTGTCCTCAAATGCCTGTCTGAATTTCCTTGAGTGCTCTAACTCCAATACTTATGCTTTGATATGTCCCTGTCCATACAACAGTAATAAAAATATACTTACTTATATTCATAGATATAAATCTACCTCCTTGAAGATCTACATCCGTCCCTTCTCAAACATGTTTGGATGTGGATGGTGTCTATTTCAAGGAGTATACACACATGCAAATTTGATGAGTGTATTTACAAGAAGTTCATGAACCATAAATGTTTGCACTCACAAAAACTGGAGCAACTAAAATTTATCAATATTTGAAAAGTATTCAAATTTTTCACTCCTAATAATTAATAAATAATAGTGTTCTAAGAAAGTATTGATAGCAAGAACTTTTAAGCTGAATGGACAAAATAAAACACACCCTATAAACCAAATATACTTATGATCAGCCTCAAGAGTAATACAAATAGCAAAACTGTACACGAATATGTTCCATTTTTCTGATTTTTCAATTCCTGTGAATTTTGTGGTACATAAGAGTCATATGTTTTACTAACGGTAGTGGTTCAGTCGCTAAGTTGTGTCCAACTCTTGCGATCCATGGACCTCTGCCCACCAGGCTCTCTGTCCATGGGACTCTCCAGGCAACAAGACTGGAGTGGGTTGCCATTTCCTTCTCCGGTTTTACAACGATTAGGCACAAATTCAATTTTCTCACACATTTTTCCTTCTGGAAATTAATATGATACCATTTTATAGCATGCCTCAGTTCACTTTAATCATTTTAAACTTTCTAAAACAGTTCTCAGAACAGACTTGGGGTTGCCAAAGGGGAACGGGTTAGGGGAAGGATGGAGTGGGAGGCTGAGGTGAGCAGATATAAGCTACCTTATATAGGAAGACAGACAACAAGACCCTACTGTAAAGCACAAGAAACTATATTCAATATCCTGTGATAAGCCACAATGGAAAAGAATATAAAGAATGCATTTGAATGTATCTGAATCACTTTGCAGTACAGCAGAAATTAACATAAATTGTAAATTAACTATAATAAAAAAATAAAGTTCTCAGCTTTCATTTTTTACTGTCTCTACTAGTTAACAGAAAATGCCTCCAACAACAATATGAATCTGAAAACAAAAGAAGGTTATTATATGTAGTTTAAGTATTTAATCAAGTTTTATACGTGGCTTCATTAAAACTAGCTAAATAGTAGTTCACACAAATTGAATGACAAAGATCGTATTTGTCTTCTCCTTCCCAAGTTTGAGAAGAGGTTGCTTGTCATCTTTCATTCTCACTTTTAGGAAAAAGAAAAGTGCGGCATCTATCTGGGGACTCTTGCCATCCACAGAGGTGGGTGGTGCAGCCTCAGTGTCTGTAGCTGCTGGGAACCACGGCAGCCTCATGGAGAGGGTGAGGGACTGTGGGAGCTCCTGGGCACTTACCAGTCCGCACGCTGGCCCAGGCTTGAGACATGTGCACCAGTGATGCAAGGATGGCAAAACTGCAGGAAAGTGCGGAGTGAGAGTCTAATTTCAGCTCCAGTGTTCAATCCTAACAGGGCTCTGGTTCCTGAGCCGTTCAGAGTGAGGTTCTCAAATGGAAGATACTGAAATCCTTCTACTTAAGAGCACAATCTGGGTATAGAACAACTGCTTTGTCATTGTTTTTCTTTCTCATCTATAGTCTTTTTGTTCTATGATCATTCTGTACAACGTGTTTCATGAGCTTTACTACTACGCTTTTGACAGAGAATTATCATTGTTCAGGCTTCAAACCACCCATGAATTATTAATAAAAAATTGTATTAACCTCACAAGAGTACTTCAGCACATTTTAGGTCACTGAGACCTTCTAAAAACTTCATTTATTGTATTGTAGTGCAACTTTTTACTACACACTATGGTACTCAGAAAAAAATGAATAAAGAGCCAATGGTTGCAGTAAACAGATTTTCCCAAAAGAAGCTATGCAGGGTCTTTCAGTATATATATGAAATCTGCATACACAATATTTGATGTGTATGCAACAATACTTTTTAAAAATATCTGACCTTTTGGACAGGACTATATGTGTCCATTTGAGCTACTTACTAAAAAACTAAGAAAGGGTGTATGTCTCAGAAATACCCTCTAAAACCATTAACCTAAGCTCACGAGAAAGAGAAGTGTAGCTGGTACGTCAGAATGAAGGAAGGAGATCCTGCAAGGTCGCACACATCTATGGAATCATCATAAAATATCTGAATAACTTGTCTCTGAATAAGAGTGATTCATTCAGGTCCATCCACCTCAGGCTTTAAATGAATGCAGGCTCAAAATAAATTACAGTTCAAAACTAAGCTGTATCCTCCTAAGCCATTTCCAACCAACTGCAGTAATAGATGAATCTAGAACTTTACAAATGTGTTAAAAGAAAACACGTTGCAAAAAATGAGCACAAAGTAATTTTATAAATGAAGTTCCTAGTTTTGGCAATGGCAACCCACTCCAGTACTCTTGCCTGGAAAATCCCATAGACGGAGGAGCCTGGTAGGCTGCAGTCCACGGGGTCGCACAGAGTCAGACACGACTGGAGCGACTTAGCAGTAGCAGCAGTGTTCAATCGACTGACATGATATAGTGAAGAAATACAGGCTTTGGAACCTGACAAAGATTCAAACCCAGTGTTTCTACTAGGTGTTTGACCTAGAAAAAATATTATTCACTTTCTTTCCTCAAGGGTCTTGGTGACTCAGACGGTAAAGCATCTGTCTACAATGCGGGAGACCTGGGTTCAATCCCTGGGTTGGGAAGATCCCCTGGAGAAGGAAATGGCAATCCACTCTAGGACTATTGCCTGGAAAATCCCATGGACAGAGGAGCCTGGTAGGCTACAGCCCACGGGGTCGCAAAGAGTCAGACACGACTGAGCGACTTCACTTTCACTTTCTTTCCTCATATAAAAAGTGAAATAACAGAATTTTCTTTGCAGAATTGTTAAGAATTCAGAAATTATGTAAAGCCTTTACCAAACTTTGCTGATAAACACTGGTTGGTGCCTAAGGTCCATCAACAGATCAATGGATAAAGAACATGTGGTACATATATACAATGAAATACTACTCAGCCATAAAAAAGTATGAATTAATGCTGTCTGTGGAAACATGGATGGACCTAGAGATTATTATACCAAGTAAAGCCAGTCAGACAAAGACAAAACATCATATGATGTCACTTATATGTGGAATCCAAACTATGACACAAATAAACTTATTACTGAAACAGAAACAGACTCACAAAAAGAGAACAGGTTTGTGGTTGCCAAGGAGGGTGGTGGAGAGATGGAGTAGGAGTCTGGGGTGAGCACGTTTAAACTTTTAAATACAGAGTAGACAAACAAGGGTGTGCTATATAGCATGGGGAACTATACTCACTCTCCTGGGACAAACTCCAATAGAAAGGAATATGAAAAAGAATGTATGAGTGAGTGAAAGTTGCTCAGTTGTGTCCGACTCTTTGTGACCCCATGGACTATAGAGTCCATGGAATTCTCCAGGTCAGAACACTGGAGTGGGTAGCCTTTCCCTTCTCCAGGGGATCTTCCCAACCCAGGGATTGAACCCAGGTCTCCTTCATTGCAGGCAAAGTCTTTACAGCTGAGCCACAAGGGAAGACCACAAGAATGTATACATATATGTATAACTGAGTCACTTTGCTGTACACAACATTGTAAATCAACTATACTCCAATAAAATAATTTTTTTTAAAGAATGGTTGGTAGTATCATTATCATCATCATATACATTTCTAAACTCCTGTTAATAATATTCTATTAACAGTTGACATAATATATCTCTGATATATTCTTAAATTTAAATATATTCTTAAATTTGCCCTATGCAATAAGTTAGTTGCAAATTTAGTGCAGGTAAGCTAAAATAATACTCCTGCCCCTAAATAACACTTTTTCAAAAAATTAAAACAAATGACTGACATTCTATCTAACAAGTTATCATTATGGCATTCCCATCGAGAGGTCTATGTATATACATGCTTTCAAGAGCAAATAGATTTAAGAGATCCAGCTTTCCAGAGATGAGTGTTTATGCAAGCTTCTGTTCCATTTCCTTTAACTCAAGTTTTCCTTTCGGTATTTTCTAGAGCATACATTCAGCAGAATTATATTAAATTAAATATTAAAAAGCTTTTCATACAGGAATGGAAACTAAGTGACACCAGACATTCAGGAGTGAACGTCTGAATCACTTCATCTGTTTCTCCAGGGGTCCTGCATATGCCTTTTAAACCCAGCCCTAAAACCTGGGCAAAGAGAATTCTAAATTGCCCTCAGCTTTTATCTGTGACTGGGTCCACAGCTCCGTGTAGAATACAAGGCTTGAAATGTGGCATAGCATTTAAAATTCAGAGATGCCTTAGCTCTTAAATAAAAATTCTCAAAAAGTAGAAATTGTGTCTAATTAAAATAAGGTTCATATTTTGACTCCAACATTCAGCTATAATTGGTTTCTATTTCACAGTGAAACACAGATCAAGGAAAGAATTTAAAAAGTGGATGCCAGTCTCTGCACATCCAGTGGGTTACAGATGTACAAACGCAGTGACAGAGAGACCCTCTGCTTCCTTCAGGATCCAAAATCACTTGGAAGGAAACCTCAGGAGGAAAGATGTCTGACAGATACATTTCTCTGGGGCTTCCTGCCTCCTTGCTTGCCAAGCTTCCCAGACTCCATCGGTTGTTAATAAAGTTCGCTGAAAAGACTTTCTGAAAGCTGATTTCACAGACTGAAACATATTAAAGGTATCTTTTCTGTAGCTGAAGTTTCCCTTCACACGCACTTCCCTACTTCACAAATCCAAGGAAGCATAGCTTGGAAAGTAACAAGCGTAAGGAGACATTTGATGCTCTATCAGAGGGATACTCAGCACCACCACTGAATCCAAAACCCGGGCCCACAGCTCACACACTGCAACAGAGAAGCTGTTTCACCCTGAGGGTGTCATTATAGCCTGCCATGTCTCTATTCCTTCTCTTGTAAAGTGGGATGACAAGGAGATGCGTATCATACACTGTGTGAACTAACCCAATAAAAACCTAGACAGGGAAAGTGAATGAAAAGCTAGATTCTACTCCTTCTGACCTTTATATGATAGCCATGAAAGAAAAAAATATAGACTTTCAAACTTCTAAAATGAATACATGAATTTTAAAACATTCTAGTCCAAAATAAAAAAAATTGATTGAAAGCTACTTATTCTTGTCCCTGTATGCGAGACAGCAAAAGAGACACAGATGTATAGAACCGGACTTCTGGACTCTGAGGGAGAGGGAGAGGGTGGGATGATTTGGGAGAATGGCATTGAAACATGTATACTATCACGTAAGAAACGAATCGCCAGTCTATGTTCGATACAGGATACAGGATGCTTGGGACTGGTGCACAGGGATGATCCAGAGAGTTGATATGGGGTGGGAGGTGGGAGGGGAGTTCAGGATTGGGAACTCATGTACACCCGAGACAGATTCATGTCAATGTATGGCAAAACCAATACAGTAATGTAAAGTAAAATAAAATAAAATAATAATACTTTTGATATAATTAAACACAGATCTTTTTTGCCAGTCATAAAGTCAGTGAATTTGGCTAAAACTACCTGAGTTTACACTATGATTGGATTTTTAGCACCTACAAACTATTTTATTCTGTAAATATTTACCAGAATCTAAGTATTTAAATCTTCTGGATAATAGAAAAGGTAAATGTAGTTTCACCTTTTAGAAAATCTCAGTCTGCACTCCAAATATTACAAATTTACTAGAGGGATGCTTCTATTTGACCTTTGGTGGGGAACAGAGCTTTGATGCAGAAAACAAACATGAGTTCACTGAGTGCTACTTAAGAGCTGGGGTTGGCAGGGGCGGAAATGAAGGACACAGAGAAAGACATTTAAGGAAAGTTTCACCACTAGTAGAAAGAAAGTGAGTATCCATCTTCAAATCAAGGATGAAAAATATAATAAAGCAGTTTATAAGATTAGAGGCCTTTATTATTTTTTCTTGTGAAAGAGTAAATAGATATATGAAAGATGAGCTAATTTTTAAGATTTTTATAAAAAGGAAGATAAACTGGATGTCTGAGGCAGCTAAGGATATAAGGAAGAATGCAAATCCTGTTGAAGGCATTCATCTGTTTTTATCTTTTAAGTGTAGCCTTGACAAAATAAAACATTTCCAGAGGTTAATATGGCTCATCTGTGTAGCAGTCAATTTGAATCTCCTACTCAGTCTAACAATCGTGAGACCAGGAAAACATGCTCACGCGTGGATTTTACTGTGAGGTCTTCAAGCAGGCTGGACAATCACTTTCAAAGCAGAATTTCTGCTAAAATGATATTCTCCACATATATGAATTTGCTTGATCTCTTTCAAATACCATCTGTTCCATAAGCATAACACATCAAACTATGTCTGCACAGTCTAGCCCCTTGGTTGATGAGGGAAAATCAAAAGAAATAAAAATAAAAGCTAAGCTTAGAGGAGGAAAATGAGGAAAGGAGAGAGGGTCAGGGAAAGTTGCAGCCCAGAGTGAATAAGCAGAAAGGAAGCCAGAAGACTTGGAGGAGCTCAGAGCTAATGAAAAAAGCAAGAACACTGGGCTGGGGGAGGGAAGGATGAGAAAGCCAGCTGGAAGGAGAGAAAGCTAGGAAGAGGGAAGCCAACAGAAATCCAAAGGCAGAAAGTATTGGAGAAGGAAGGGAACAGGAAATTTATTGGAAACCAAGTTGTTTTTCCTTTTGTATCCAATGCAATTCTATCCAGGCAGAACTCTATTCTCACCCTCAGAGAGGAGAAAAGGGAAGTCAAAACTCATAGGAGTCCACGGGCTGGAGCCAGGAGCTCTCCAAAGACAGATTGGAGGAAACACGAGCCAACAGCAGACCCTCTAAAGCAGGGACTGGGACAAAGGAGACTCAGCATCACCCAGCCCAGCGTTTCCCCAAAGACAGCTGAAGCAAAGAACAGCGAGAGCTGCTACTGATCAGAATTTCTAGCACATTTAATAAACGCCTCCGTCGACTCCTCTCACCAGCAAGGTCAGGAAACACTGGTAGGCTGTGAAAATCGAGGGCTCTGGAACCTCAGCTGCCTGAATTCACCTCCAAGATCACTAACTATTGATCATGAGCAAGTCATTCAACCTGTGTCTCAGTTACTGTGTCTACAAGGATTGTTATGAGGATTAAGTGAGTTACTGCATGTCACGTAGTTAGGCAGTGTCCAGAGCCTATTAAATATGAATCAGGAATGAATCCAGGCAAAGCAAAAGATAAGATTGTAAAGAAGAGGTTAATAAGAAGAAATTACTGTTACCAACTTCACGCACATTATAAGTGGAAAGATCCAAAATAATCTTACATCAATAGAGATAAAATATAATAAAGGAACTATCCACTTAATCACTCATTTATTCACTTATTTAACAAATTTTATTGAACTACATCATACATAAAAGGCAGTAAATAACAGTATACTGTTTCTCTAAAGACAGATACTTAAGTTAGGCATAATAATAATTTTCATGTTTAAAAAATATTTTCTGTATCTTTCCCAATTTTTAGAGTGAAAACCAGTGTAAGTCAGTTTCTCTTTAAAAATCTTATTTTTTCATGATGCAGACAACTCTTTATTCATTTTTTAAACTTTAAATTGTTTTTCTATACAAATTTTATAAGATGAATAAGCTCTAGGAATCTAAGGTATAGCCTCATGATAGTTAATAATATTATATTATAGGCTTGCAAGTTGTTAAGAGGGTACATCTTAAACTATCTCACCCAAAAAAAGTAACGGTGATTTCTTTTAATTAATTAAATGATGGCAACAAGAAAGCAATGGCATCCCACTCCAGTACTCTTGCCTGGAAAATCCCATGGACAGAGGAGCCTGGTGGGCTGCAGTCCATGGGGTCGCTAAGAATCGGACACGACTGAGCGACTTCACTTTCACTTTTCACTTTCATGCATTGGAGAAGGAAATAACCACCCACTCCAGTGTTCTTGCCTGGAGAATCCCAGGGACAGAGGAGCTTAGTGGGCTGCTGTCTATGGGGTCGCACAGAGTTGGACACGACTGAAGTGACTTAGCAGCAGCAGATATTAGGCAAAACTATGGTAATCATTTTGTAATATATGCATATCAAATCTGTACACCTTAAACTTATGTTTGTCAACTATATCTCAATAAAGCAGGAAAAATAAATACATAAATTATTAATGCCAATAGTTTGCATATTATCTGGAATGTAACCACTTCAAAAGCTTTGTAACATGGTAAATGAATATATTTTTTATAATTCAGATTATATTGAAAAATTAGTGCTTTTTTATATTTCCACTGTCTTATTGTTAATCTTTCAATTAGCTTGTTCAGAACAAACTTCTCACTGAGAACCAGAAAATCTGGTGAGAGTGCGTGCTAAGTCTCTTCAGTTTTGTTCGACTCTGTGACTTTATGGACTGTAGCCCACCAGGCTCTACTGTCCATGGAATTTTCCAGACAAGAATACTGGAGTGGGCTGCCATTCCCTTCTCCAGGGGATCTTCCTGACTCAGGGACTGGACCTGTGTCTCCTGAGGCTCCTGCATTGCAGGTGGATTCTCCTGCTGAGCCACCAGGGAAGCCAGAAAATCTGGTGAAAATGAGTGAAAAACTTCTTTTGATAGCCTTAGGGGTTTCTGAGGGTAGGTCCACTTCAGTGGCCAAGATACCATGCAGAAGAAAAACATGAAGTGATTAAGGCTAATTTTCAGCATGGCTTTTCCCCTTGGGGCATTCGCCAATTCCAGTGTAATTAGGTGAAAGCTAGGATGAGCATCCAAGCTCCCAGGAGCCTGAGAGTTTGAGGAGGAAATATTTTTGAGTTCAGATCCCAGAAAGGAGAAAACATTCTAGTAAACACTGTAGGGCTTTAGTCAGAACCCTGAAGGATGACAAGATAACAATTAGGATGACAAGAAAAGAGCAGCCCTCACAAATGAAGTAAGTCCAGCCTCGAATCAGCTAAATATATGACTGCCTTAAGATAAGCTACTATTTGCACTAATTGCCTGCTAGAAGCAAAAGATAATTCTTCCTGACTTCACACCCATCAGAACTGTTGTTCAGTTGCTCAGTCATGTCCAACTCTTTGCGACCCCATGGACTGCAGCATGCCCCGACCTTTACTATCTCGTGAGGTTGTTCAAACTCAAGTCCATTGAGTCGATGATACCATCCAACCATCTCATCCTCTGACACCCCCTTCTCCTCCTGCCTTTAATCTTTCCCAGCATCAGGGTCTTTTCCAGTGAGTCACCTTTCGCACCAGGTGCTCAACTGAAGCTTTAGCTTCAGCATCAGTCCTTCCAATCAATATTCAATGTTGATTTCCTTTAGGATGAACTGGTTTGACCTCCTTGCTGTCCAAGGGACTCTCAAGAGTCTTCTCCAGCAGCATAGTTCACAAGCATCAATTCTTCAGTGCTCAGCCTTCTTTATGGTCCAACTCTCACATCTGTACATTATTACTGGAAAAACCATAGCTTTGACTATACAGACTTTTGTCAGCAAACTGATGTCTCTGCTTTTTAATACACTGTCCATGTTTGTCATAGCTTTTCTTTCAAGGAGCAAGCGTCTTTTAATTTCATGGCTGCAGTCACTGTCCACAGTGATTTTGGAGCCCAAGAAAATAAAGTCTCTCACTGTTTCCTTTTTTTCCTACATCTATTTGCCATGAAGTGATGGGACTGGATGCCATAGTCTTAGTTTTCTGAATGTTGAGTTTTAAGCTAGCTTTTTTACTCTCCTCTTTCACCTTCATCAAGAGGCTCTTTAGTTCTCTTTGCTTTCTGCCAGAGGGTGGTGTCATCTGCATATCTGAGGTTATTGGTATTTCTCCAGGCACCCATCAGAATGACTATTATCAAAATGACAAGAAATAAGTGTTGGTGTTGTTGGTGAGGATGTGGAGAAAAGGGAAAGCTTGTGCATTGTTGATAAAAATGTGAATTGGTGCAGCCACTACAGAACACATTTCTGAGTATGAAGGCTCCTCAAAAGGTGAGAAATAAAACTATCATATGATTCAACAATTCTACTTCTAAGTGTTTATTCCAAGGATAGGAAATCACTATCTCAAATATCTTCATTCCCACATTCACTGCAGCATTATTTACAGTAGCCAAGAGGTGAAAACAACCCCAGTGTCCACTGATGAATGGATAAAGAAAATGTGATATATATTTATACAAAGGCACATTATTCAATCATAAAAAGAAGGAAACCATGCAATTTGCTACCAGATGGAACCTAACAACATTATGTTAAGCAAAATAAGTCAGACAGAGAAAGACAAATACTATACAGTTTCACTTACATGTAGAATCTTAAATAAAGAGAGAGAGAGAAAACAGGCTTGTGGTTTCCAAAGGCAGTTTGTAGAGGGTGAGCAAAAAGAGGTGGAGGAACAGTCAATCTTTTCTGGAGAAGGACAGTATGACTGAAAGCATCAAATTTCATCTATAATATTTTCATAACAGGTGTCTAACTTAAAGTGGAAAGCTAGTAGGCTTTCCAAGAGGGAAGATAAATGAAAGAGACCCACTGAAGATTTGAATATTGGAATGATCAGAGATGAAACTTAAAATAACTGATAAACATTCAAGAATTCTTGATAAGATGGAGAACTATGGCAGAGAACTAAAAGTTGGTTTCAGAAACAAGGTAGAAATGCAGTAATTCAAAAATATAACTAAAAATTAAGGATGCAAATTAAATTAGCAGCAAATTCAGTTCAGTTCAGTTGCTCAGTCGTGTCTGACTCTTTGCGACCCCATGAATTGCAGCACGCCAGGCCTCCCTTCCATCACCAACTTCCGGAGTTCACTCAGACTCACATCCAGCAGCAAATCAGACAAAGCTAAATTGGGAATTAGTGAAATGGAATATACTTGAGAAAAATATTCAGATCAACAAGGGTAAGAAAAGATGAAAAATACAAAAGTGAGTATAAGAAACCAATGGGACACAACAAAATGTTCTAAGTTGGAGTTGGGGGTAAAAAAGAAATAAGTAATATTGGAAAACAACTGGTTGAAAATTTCCCAAAACACATAGAAACCAACAAGCATCAAGTCATAGACCCAAGAAACACTATGAACCACTATCAGATATGAAGAGAACTATCTCTAGACACATTATAGTCATACTGTTGGAAACCAAAGATAACAAGAAGAGAACTGAAGATAGGTTATCATCAAAGGTCCAAAAATAAGGCCAATAGTTGATTTCTCTCTTATTTGTCCCTGGTTTCCATTTATCTATTGAGAAATCTGCATTTTGTACAGCTGCCCTGTCATGTACCCTAACTCTTTATATGGAACATATATTTAAACTCAATATTCATTATGTTTATGCATATTGTATGCATGTATACATAAATGTAATTTCAAGCAAATAAGATCTGAAAGTATCACCACCAGATTTTTATTAAAGAAAATATTAAAGCAAACGCTTTAGGACGAAGGGGAATAATTCCAGATGAAGGGATGGATCTTTCGAAAGTAATGAAGAGCAAGGAAATGGGAAATACATGCATACACGTAAATGTACATTGACTGTATAAGTATATATTACAAATATAGCATGTAGAGGATGGATACATACAATATATGAAGGCACTAACAGGAGTTACATTTTTAACATAGAACTAATTTATATGATATTTTAATAAGTCAAGTTTGCATGTTGACACGTTCTAGGTAACAACTAACAGTACTGTAGAAACAGTATGCCATGGGCTATCTTCGTGGAGGTCCCCTGTGGTTTCCTGCTTCTAGGATGCTTGGACTGCGCTTGGTGATCCTGCCCAGCCCGCCCCTCGACCAGCCCTGGCCAAGCTCACTGCCCCTCCGCCCCTCCGGGTCCCCCGTCCCTCCAGCACGGCTCAGCCTACACAGCCTTTCCGGGCCGCCCTCTGGGAGGGCCGCGCCGCCTCCCAGGTGCGCAGAACGGCCACCAGGACCCGAGACGGCCGTGACCGCCAGAGCGACCTGGAGCGCTAGGCCTCCTACGTCCGCCTGTCCATGTCTTACTCTGTGGACGGCGGTTATGTGGCTTCGAGAGGCTTTGCCAGCTTTCACCAGTCTCGTGGGGAGAGGGAACATGCTGAGAAATGGATGAAGCTGCAGAACTAAGGAGGTGGCTGAACCGTCCTTCGGGACATCAGGAAACCAGACCCTGATGACGGCAAGATGGGCTGAATTCAATGGAATGTGCGCTACACCTGGAAAAAAGTGTCAATCAGCCACTACTGGAACTGCACACACCCGCCACTGACAAAAATGACCCCCATCTGTGTGACTTCATTGACACTCACTGCCTGAAAGAGTAGGTAAAATCCATCAAAGAACTGGGTGAGCATGGAACCAACCTGTGCAAGATGGGGGCCCCCGAATCTGGCATGGCAGAGTACCCCTTGATAAACACACCCAGGGAAACACTGTAAGGATAATGAGAGTGAGAGCTAAGCCTTAGGCTGGCTCCCTGGTCACCAAGGGCTGACTTCCCTCGTCACCAAGACAGTGCATGCATATTTGGATTGCCTCCACCTTTTCTTAAGTTGTACTAAAACATCTACTTAAGTTATTTTCTTAGTATCATTCCTGCAAATTAATTGGTACCCCCCCCCCAAAAAAAAGCCCCAGTATATAACCACCAAGCTAATGCAGGGGAAAAATGAATTTTAAAAATTATGCAATTTCAAAGAAGTCATAAAACAAGTAAAAAGAGTGATGTAAAGGCCCAAAGAACACCTGAGTCAAACAGAAAACAAGCAGTGCGCGAGGCTGGTAGTTTGTTTTTTTTTTGACAATTCCTCCCCACTGACCCTAAGGTGTTTATTAACGCTGCACACTGTTAACCAAAAAGTATACAGTCACTTTAATCTTTTCACTAAATTTAAACAAAAATATTATATATTCAGGTTAAACTCAAGAGATCCTTTAACACTAAATACTTTACTTAGAATCTTAATTTTTGCTCACAGCAAATGTAACTTAAAGGATCAGGATAAAATGTAAAATAACTATAAACTTATTCTCATGTAATCTACAATTGTGTCTTTAAAAAACAAAACAAACATATTTAAAATGCTGTTTATGACAGATTTTAGACTATTGGAAATTTTATTGCTGTATTGTATTAATATATAAAGAGATTTACTTACTGCTTAAGTCTCTTTATTAATATAGAAAGAAATTTGGTTACTGAATCAAACAAGTACTATTTTACAAGGACACTTCATTTTAATCAAAACTTGAAACCACCAGTTAAGCCAGCTTCATCATATCCATTTTAACTGAGACAAATAACAAAAAATAAAATAGACCCTAAGTGATAGCTTGAACCACAGAAGGCTCAGTTTTAACCTCCTGGAATTCTTCTGAGAAACCTATTAAGGAATTCTTGTGAGAAACCAATGCCATTACCAAAAAAGAGAAACAAAGAGAGAGAGAGAGAGAGATCTAAAGAATTTTATTATGTTGAGCTGTTGTAGTGTAAGCCTTTAATGCACATTGACTCATTTTATATTTGGTAATAAATTGCTAAGCTCCAAAAGAGTGTATTTGTACTTACACACAAATACAATATTTTATTTTATCTTAATAATTTATTGGTAGCAGAAAAGAGTCTAGGTTTTGAATCTTCTATTGACTAGCACAGATTCTTCCAAAACAGAGCACTCTGTCTGTCCCAGCTGCAACCAAATTATTTCAAAACTTAGGGGCTCTACCCATGATTCCCTCTACCAGAGTTAGCAGTGGAGAAATTGTTAAGCTCATTTAACAACCTCCAGAATCCATTTTCGACTCATTCCCCATGAAAGTATGACAAAATTTGATCAGATGAAAAGATAATATACAACCTAATGTCCATCAGCATGTGACTGGATAGAGAAGACATGGTATGCATACACACACACACACACACATGAATGATGGAATATTACTCAGCCACAAAATGAATGATAATGTCATTTGCAGCAACACAGTTGCAACTAGAGAATCATACTAAGTGAAGAATTAATAAGTCAGAGAGACAAATACCATATGATGTATCACTTATATGTAGAATTTAAAGAATGATATAAATGAAATTATTTACAAAACAGACATAGAGAGAGAGAAAACAATTTTACAAATACCAAAGGTAAAGGTGGAAGGCATAAATTAGGAACTTGGAGTTAACAGATGCACACTACTATACATAAAATAGATAAACAAGGTCCTACTGTATAGCATAGGAAGCTATAATCAATATCTTGTAATAACCTATAATGGAAAAGAATACAAAAAAGAATATGTATGTATAACTGAATCACTTTTCTGCACACTTGTAAGTAAAACATTATAAATTATAGTTCAATTTTAAAAAGGTAAAACACGAACAGTAATAATATCCACCCATCAGCACTAAGACCAAACTTTACTGACATCTGTCTTAACTGTCATCACGTTGGAATTCACATAAAAAAGATTAGCATTGTACTACAATGTGCCAATCATTGTCTTGGACCCTGTAAAGTGCTAAGAAGGAGTTCATGGTCCCCATATACTTCAGCACTAATGCCCTAGAAGGGTAAACCTCTATTCTTTTGTTCATTCAGGAGAAATTAAGTGGCCATCAAAAACTAATCGGACATTTTATTCATTGCTGAGAATTTTGTGGTGGAAATTTTCCTCACTTTTATGATGCTTACAGTCAGGTAGGGAATTAAACATAAAATGGTAACAAAAATAAATATAGTAATTCATTTATATACAGTGAACAGGGCACTGTGAAATGTAAGGTAACAGGAAATGCTTGGCTTGAGAGTCTGAGAAAGTAAAATCGGAGTTAAGATCTCAAGGTTAATTAGTTGAAAAGAATCTTTCTATCAGAAAGGTAAAAGATAAAGACCCTGTTTCCAGAGGAAAGATGATTGGAAAACTCAAAGAAGGACACAGTGGCAAGGATAAGAAGGCATGGCTTAAGACAATGCTGCACAGATGCCATGAAAATATCATCTGAGCCTTCCAAGAATACATTAATGAAAGAATGCTTGCGATTCACTCTTAAAAGCAATGAGAATTCACAGAAGGTTGTGAAACAGGAGAACAGCATGATACCATTTGAAATAGAGACCATCTCTCAACTAGCTGTAGAAACAGTGGGTTGAAGGACGACAAGACTCCAGTATTGCACTGGAAAGAAAATGCCACTTTAAAATCCAAAGCAGCAGTAGGTTGGAAAAGCAGATGGATCTGAGAGAAATTCAAGAGGTAAAACTGCAGGACTTAGTGACACCCTGGATATGACAGAAAGAAGGAAATGGACTCTTGGTTTGCACTTCCAGGGCAGAATGAATTGTGATAGCATTCCCTGTGTTAGGAAATTGTAGAGAAGGGCTGCAGTTGGAAGAGGAAGAATGTGAATCTGATTTTGCAAATGTTGAGTCTGAATTGCTTTGGAGATACTCAGGTGATATCAGGTGAGCAGATGGACATCAGGACTGGAGTTTAAGAGACAGAAGGGACTACAAGTCTGGAAGATACAGATATACTAATAGTGTCAGAAACTGTGAGCGTGGGTTAAAAGTCCTGAGAAATCTGAATATTTACCAGGCAGACAGAGGCCACTGAGCCAGTCTGGTTCCAGCCTGAGGAACCCAGAGCAGCAGGGCTAAAAGCAGTAAGGATGTTAAACAGAGAAGCCAGGGAAGGAGGTAAATTGCAGAGTGAAGTGTCAGGTATCACTGGGAGTTCAACAGGACGAGACCTACATTACAATTCCACAACACTGGAACCACAACAGAATTATGCATAAAGTGCCACAAGAGCATAGAAAAAGGATTCACCATCTGCAGTGATTTTGGAGCCCAAAAAACAACGTCTGACACTGTTTCTACTGTTTCCCCATCTATTTCCCATGAAGTGATGGGGCCAGATGCCATGATCTTCGTTTTCTGAATGTTGAGCTTTAAGCCAACTTTTCCACTCTCCTCTTTCACTTTCAACAAGAGGCTTTTTAGCTCCTCCTCACTTTCTGCCATAAGGGTGGTGTCATCTGCATATCTGAGATTATTGATATTTCTCCCAGCAGGTGAGCAGATGGACATCAGGACTGGAGTTTAAGAGACAGAAGGGACTACAAGTCTGGAAGATACAGATATACTAATAGTGTCAGAAACTGTGAGTGTGGGTTAAAAGTCCTGAGAAATCTGAATATTTACCAGACAGACAGAGGCCACTGAGCCAGTCTGGTTCCAGCCTGAGGAACCCAGAGCAGTAGGGCTAAAAGCAGGAAGGATGTTAAACAGAGAAGCCAGGGAAGGAGGTAAATTGTAGAGTGAAGTGTCAGGTATCACTGGGAGTTCAACAAGACGAAACCTACATTACAATTCCACAACACTGGAACCACAACAGAATTATGCATAAAGTGCCACAAGAGCATAGAAAAAGGACACTGACTTTAGAAAGAGAAAAGAGTTGATCAAAAGAAGTGATCTTTAAGCTGTGCCTGAGGAATGAATAGGAGTTTCTCAAGCAAATCAGTCCAGGGATAGAAAGGCAACGTTTAGAGAAGGTATAACAATTTCTCAAAAAGGAAACAAAACATCTTTATTAGGCTGATGAATATCCCAAAACCCTATTTCCTACATTCCTAGATCAGTCATTCTAGTCATTTTCAATTACCCTGCTTTCATATTCTAACAGGGCAAAGAAGGCATCCTAGCAGTCTAGCCTCTGTGACTAGCGTAGTCACAGTCCCCAACCCCACAAAATCAGCATATGAGGTGGGAAAAGAGAAAAATAACATGGCAATAGAAGTCATATAAAGTCTTACACTTTTTCACTGAAATGTAAGGATTTCTGATTCTGTAACAGAGTAAATATGAAGGTGTAAAGTTATAATACAAAGATCAAAGGAGAAGACAAAAAAATTGAATAGAAGACATACAAGCATATGGGAAGATAAAGACTAATTTTCCTTCTCTCAGTAAAAGTCTTTGAGTTAGCCAACCTCCGCCATCTTTCAGGTAATGAGGAGAAATCTTTGAAAGAATCCACAAGTGCTGAACTCCAATCTGTAGAACTAAGGTTACAATTCACATAGTGATACATTGAAGATACACTGAAGTGAAACTATAGGAAAATCGGAGCCTAATATCAGTATTAGAATAGTTGATTGGTTGATGCATGTCAATGTATGGCAAAAAACACTACAATATATTTTTAAAGAAAAAAAAATAAAGAAATAAAAACACAAACTCAAATTATGCTTACCCACTAAATTGTTATATTTAGCACAACTTTTTATTTTCTACATAGAAGTGTAAAGAATAAATATTTTGCATCCAGCAAAATTTGAAAAATTAATAGCTAAACTCTCATAGTCTCCTTCCCTTTTCCCACGTTTTAACATGCACTTAACAACTACCACCGCTATTTCTCTGTGAAACTTCAAATTGTAAGCTCTTTTAAGAGAAAATCAATTTCTTCATATAGATTTTCATTTACTTGCCATTTCCGGTTGAGACTGCATTAAATTGCACGCATGTGGCTACTATTCACCTGCCCTCATAGTTGTCCTCGAAGGGGATTTCAGGCATCACACAGGAATACATGTTGCTCTGAAAACCTTCTGCTGTTGACCATCTTCCCCCATCTTGTTCAAGTGTGTTGCAGCATAAATACATTACAGATAAGGGATGATTTCACCCCACCCTGTTTTCATAGCCTTCGGTGTTGGCTTCCTTCCTGTTTTCTGCCTCACATTAGGACAAATTCGTCGCCTTTGTCACCCAATAATAAGAGAATTGAAAAGAGAGACGCTGTCCTCAGACACGTGCTAAGTTATCACAGGAAGGATCCTTTCCCAGGGAAACGCAGGGAAGGACCGCTTTCCTTCAGGCCACCTGCACGTGGCCAAGGCAGGGAATTTCAAGGGTCTCCCCAGGGGCGGGTCCGGAAGTTCCCCGGGGAGACGGTGGGAACCCTTTGCAGGGGAGAGGCCTTCCCGCCGCAGAACCGCCGCAGGAGGGCCCGGCGGGGAGGCGCCCCGGGCCGGAGATGGTACCTGCGCGGGCTCGAGCGCCCCTGCCCCCGAATCCCCGATCCAGAGATGCTCGCGCAGCAGCTGCTGGTAGCTGAGGCAGTGCTCACCGCGCAGGGCGCGTTCCCCATGGCGGGCCCGGGCAGCGCGGGGAGGCAGCAGGCAGGGGCGAGCGACGCGGCCAGCGCCCAGGGATGCTCCGCGTGCGGGCCGCGCAGCGCCCCCGCCTCCCGCGCGCTCTGCGCACTGCGGCGGCGCCGGGCAGGACGCCGACGGGCACCTGCGCACACGCGGCCCGCCCCGGCCCCGAGCCCGGGCCGGCCAGTCCCAGCCTGGCGCGCGCGTTCCGCGCTGGGCGCCGCACTCGGGACTGACAGCGTTGGCACACACCTGCACTTACTGGCTTCTCACCAGGCTCAGACCCCACAGATAAGGCAAGGGCTAGGTCTCCACCAAAGGAAAAGCATCTGTGTTTTCCTTTGGGGAGTTTGCTTATGCCCAAGTATGATTTTCCCTGCCCAGTGTAGATGTGCCTGGCCTTGAACTCACCTGAGTTTATCTTCATGAGAATAAGCTTGATAGGTGCACACTGCTATGTTTAAAACGGATAATCAACAAAGACCTACTGTATAGCACAGTGAGCTTTGCCCAATATTTTGTAATAACCTAAATGAGAAAAGAACTAGAAAAAAAGAATAGATGCCTGTATATGCATAACTTGGCTGTCCATAGGAAACTAACAAAACGTTGTTAATCAACTATATTACTAAAATAAAAAATAAAGATATCAGCCCTATTGGATTAAAGCCCAGTCTAATGAACCTCCCTTTAACTTGATTACCTATATAAAACTATCTCTAGAAATAAGGTCATATTCTGAGATATCAGTTCAGGTCAGTTCAGTCGCTCAGTCGTGTCCGACTCTTTGCAACCCTGTGGACTGCAGCACACCAGGCTTTCCTGTCCAACATCAACTCCTAGAGCCTGCTCAAACTCATGTCCATCAGGTCAGTGATGCCATCCAGCCACCTCATTCTCTGTCGTCCCCTTCTCCTCCTGCCCTCAATCTTTCCCAGCATCAGGGTTTTTTCCAGTGAGTCAGTTCTTCACATCAGGTGAGCAAAGTATGGAGTTTCACCTTCAGCATCAGTCTTTCCAATGAATATTCAGGACTGATGTCCTTTAGAATGGACTGGTTGGGTCTCCTTGCAGTCCAAGGGACTCTCAAGAGTCTTCTCCAACACCACAGTTCTAAAGCATCAATTCTTTGGCGCTCAGCTTTCTGTATAGTCCAGCTCTCACATCCATACATGACTACTGGAAAAACCAAAGCTTTGACTAGACGGACCTTTGTTGGCAAAATAATGTCTCTGCCTTGTAATATGCTGTCTAGGTTTGTCCTAGCTTTTCTTCCAAGGAGCAAGCGTCTTTTAATTTCATGTCTGCAGTCACCATCTGCAGTGATTTTGGAGCCCCCAAAAGTAAAGTCTCTCACTATTTCCATTATTTCCCCATCTGTTTGCCATGAAGTGATGGAACCAGATGCTATGATCTTAGTTTTTTGAATGTTGAGTTTTAAGCCAACTTTTTCACTCTCCTCTTTCACTTTCATCAAGAGGCTCTTTAGTTCTTCTTCACTTTCTGCCGTATGGGTGGTGTCATCTGCATATCTGAGGTTATTGATATTTCTCCCAGCAATCTTGATTCCAGCTTGTACTTCATCCAGCCTGGCATTTCACATGATGTACTCTGCATAGAAGTTCAATAAGCACGGTGACAGTATACAGCCTTGACATGCTCCTTTCCCAATTTGGAGACAGTTTGTTGTTACATATCCAGTTCTAACTGTTGCTTCTTGACCTGCATACTGATTTAACAGGAGGCAGGTCAGGTGGTCTGGTATTCCCATCTCTTGAAGAATTTTCCACAGTTTATTGTGATCCACACAGTTAAAGATTCTGGCATAGTCAATAAAGAAGAAGTACATGTTTTTCTAGAACTCTCTTGCTTTTTTGATGATCCAGTGGATGTTGGCAATTTGATCTCTGGTTCCTCTGCCTTTTCTAAATCCAGCTTGAATATCTGGAAGTTCACAGTTCACGTACTTTTGAAGTCTGGCTTGGAGGATTTTGAGAATTACTTTGCTAGCAATGATATGAGTGCAACTGTAAGGTTGTCTGAGCATTCTTTGGCATTGCCTTTGTTTGGAACTGGAATGAAAACTGACCTTTTCCAGTCCTGTGGCCACTGCTGAGTTTTCCAAATTTGCTGGCATATTGAGGCAGCACTTTCATAGCATCATCTTTCAGGATTTGAAACAGCTCAACTGGAATTCCATCACCTCCACTAGCTTTGTTCATAGTGATGCTTCCTAGGCCCACTTGACTTCTCATTCCAGGATGTCTGGCTCTAGGTGAGTGATCACACCATCGTGGTTATCTGGGTCATGAAGATCTTTTTTGTGCAGTTCTTTGGAGAAGGAAATTACAACCCACTCCAGTATTCTTGCCTGGAGAATCCCATGGATGGAGGAGCCTGGTGGGCTACAGTCCACGGGGTCACAAAGAGTCAGACACGACTGAGCAACTTCACTTCACTTTCACTTTCTGAGATACCAGAAGATAGGCTTTCAACATGTGAATTTGGAAAGCGAGAACATCCTGTAACCCATGGATCCTCCACTTTTGTTGTCTTTTCTTCTCTGCCAATTGTCATTAATCCTTTCCTGAACTGTTTGAGAGCAATAATAGATACGACCTCCACCCCCCTACGATGCCTTAATTCGCCAGTGTGTATTTCCCCCAGGCAAAGACAGTCTCTTGCATCACCACCAAACAACTCCCCAGAACAGAAAATCACTCTTGGTACAGCACTACCATCCAATCCATATATCCCATGCAAATTTCACAAACTCTCTCAATGATGTCCCCTTTAAAAAAAAAAAAACAAACTTGATTTTTAAATTTTATGAGAGGAACTTGGAACTATGCTTAATATTTTCGCATGACTTGTAAAAGAAAAGAATCTGAAAAAGTATGTGTATGTAAATGTATATAAACATATACATATATATGGGCTTCCCTGGTGGCTCAGAGGGTAAAGAATCTGCCTGCAGTGCAGGAGAAACAGGTTCCATACCTGGGTCAGGAAGATCCCCTGGAGAAGGAAATGCTACCCACCCCAGTATTCTTGCCTGGAGAATTCCATGGACAGAGGAGCCTGGTGGGCTATAGTCCATGGAGTTGCAAAGGTCAGACATGACTGAGTGACTAACACACACACACACACACACACACACACACACACACATGCATATATAATACATATGCCAAGCTTCTGTTTTTTCTTTGCTACTGTTCACTTTGCTTCTAATGTTGTTTTCATATATTGAAAAAAAAAATGATGCAGATCCAGAATCTTTACATGGAAGAATTCTTTATGTCCTTTTATATTTCCTTGTAAGGGTACCACCTTAGTTACTTCTGTAATGGTTTCTTTTCATGTAGAATTACTATATCAATTATATCAATCTATGGCATATGCTAAAACAAATTTCTTGGAGAGCTGAAAAATATGAATCACTTTTCTACACACCTGAAACTGGCACAACGTTGTAAATCAGCTATCCTTCAATTAAAAACCTACAAAATATGAAAAGTAAATATTCTAAGGCAATTTGCAAGGTTAGAACCCTTATGTGCAGCAGTGTAATGAAGAAGAAGAGATAGAAGGTAGTCGATTAGGGGAGATGTCACAGATAACTTGGCAAGTCCATCAGCTGACAGTAAGTGGGTAATACAGGACTGAAATAGAGGTGAGATGCTTAAAGAGATGCAGGCACACAATTACTGAAGCTATAAAGGCTCAAGTCATTCAAATGAAAATTGTAAACACATCCGTGTCATCAGAATAGGACTAGTCTTGGGTAGTGAAGGGTTGGGGAGATGGTCCTGGAACAGACCACCTCTCTTCCTATCACTCTTTCACAAGTACAAATACACAGACACACTCTGAAACTCTTCAGCATGAGTTCAGCACCTGCATTTGAATGGACAGCCATCAAGAATAGCCTCGTGTTGCCAAGTGGCCTGGCCAGGGGCACGTCAGCTCCACTGTCTGCTGCAGCGAGCACTATTACACATGAAAGGATTCAAAGATTACTTTGCACAACATAGTATAAACACACTTAAGGAATTAACATGCAGAATAAGCAAGTCATCATTCACGCTTCTGAGAGTGGTGAGACTTCCACTAGTAACAGAAATAAAGCAGTTAAGGACAGAACAAGACAAAGAGTGAGAGGGAGAGCTTTCGGATCCTTATTGGAATAGGACTGGAAGGGCAAAGAGGATGAAGGGAACTCTCGTCACTTTGATCAAGGTTGATTAACATGGAGAACATGATCAGAACTGCCAAAGTGAGGTCATGCAGTTCTTGAAAGCCTCTAAAATTCTCTAATGCAAAAGACTGAGCTCTAATGCAAAAGACTGAAAATAAAACTACCATAAGACCAATCAACCCCACTACTGTGTATATTCCATAATTCAAAAAGACTCATGTACCCTAATGTTCATATCATCACTATTTACAATAGCCAGGACATGGAAGCAACCTAAATTTCCATCAACAGGGGAATGGATAAAGAAGCTGTGGTACATACACACAATGGAATAATGTTGTTCACTCACTAAGTTATCTCCTACCCTTGTGCGTCTCCATGTTCTGTAGACCCCCAGGCTCCTTCTGCTTATGGGATTTCCCAGACAAGAATAATGGAGTGGGTTTCCATTTCCTTCTCCAGGGGATTTTCCTGACTCGGGGATCAAACCTGCATCTCCGGCATTGGCAGGAATGTTCTTTACCACTTAGCCACCAGGGAAGCCCACAATGGAATATTACTCAGCCATTAAAAGGAATGAAGTTGGGTCATTTGTGGAGATGTGGATGGATCTAGAAACTGTCATATAAACTAAAATAATAAAAATTAATTAAAAAAAATAGAAACTGTCATATATAGTGAAGTGTCAGAAAGAGAAAAACAAATCTCACATATTAGCATATATCTGTATACTCTAGAAAATGGTACAGATGATCTTATTTGCAAGGCAGAGGTGGAGACACAGACACAGAAAACAAACGTGGGTGAAGGAGGCATGGGAGAAATTGGGAGATTGAGGTTGACAATGTATATACTACTGATACTGCTACTAAGAATATAACAATAAATAAAACTGCTGCTGCTGCTAAGTCGCTTCAGTCGTGTCCGACTCTGTGCAACCCCATAGAGGGCAGCCCATGAGGCTCCCCTGTCCCTGGGATTCTCCAGGCAATAACACTGGAGTGGGTTGCCATTTCCTTCTCCAATGCATGAAAGTAAAAAGTGAAAATGAAGTCGTTCAATAAAACTAATGCAATCCAAATACCAATTATTACTTATTTGAATATGCTTATTTTAAAGGTATGTATTCATAGGTCTAAATATCGTTGATAATTTGCTTCAGCCGAGCTTAGCTGTTATTTTTCCAACCCAGTTGAAAGGCAGCTTAGAAGTTATATCAATGCCTAATACCATTTTTTCTGTAATTCAATAACAGGAAAAATAGTACTTAAAAGAACTTAAAAGGACCGAGTTTGAACAACAGTACTTAAACAAGGTAACTTTTACCATGGAGTCAATTGTTCAGAACTTGGAAAAGCTTTGATAGTTAATATTGAAATATTGAAATCTAAATCTAATCTAAAGTCAAATATCGTATGATCCTCTACTACCAGGAAAAAGAACATCTAGAAATAAACTTTTAATACTTAATAATTTTCTAAATGGAGAAGGTCTTTAGACAAATTCATATCTCAATTAATTCACCATAGGAATATAGGATTTTTTAGACAGGGAAACCATATAAATATGAAAATATTGAATACAGTTTTATTTTCATGCACTTCATGTAGAAAATGCTATAATCACAAAAATGAAATTATGATTCCTATAAATACCCAAACTGTTAGCAATAAGGACCAAATAAAGACCATCATAAGAATATTTTATCTCACATATAAAAGAGAGTGAAAATAGATGCACTTTTGGTGGACAGTAGTTTGATGTTAAATGTAATCATGAATGCTTAAAATTTATAAATTTAAAAAGCTTTAACTTATAAATTGAAACAGTTAATATTAGTGTACACATTTCCAGTTTTTATGATTAAAATGAAAATCCTCAATATGTATCACTACTAATCAAATCTAAGAAGTCCTATGGAAAAATAATAGCATGTATATATCCATACATATCTTTCATATTCATTTTCATTATGGTTTATTACAAGATATTGAGCATAGTACCCTGTGCTATACGATAGGGTCTTGTTGTTTATCTATTTGATCATAATAATAAGGAAAGGGAAAGTGAAGTCACTCAGTAGTGTCTGACGCTTTGCAACCCCATGGACTGTAGTCTACCAGGCTCCTCCGTCCATGGGATTCTACAGGCAAGAATACTGGAGTGGGTTGTCATTTCCTTCTCCAGGAGATCTTCCCAACCCAGGGATTGAACTCAGGTCTCCCACATTGTAGGCAGACACTTTACCGTCTGAGCCACCAGGGAAGTCCCTGCATAGTAATATGTACCTCTTAATTCCAAACTCCTAATTTATTCCTGCCCCCCTTTCCCCTTTGGTAAGCATAAATTTAATTTCTGTGTCTCTGAGTCTGCTTCTGTTTTGTAAATAAGTTCATTTGTATCATATTTTAGATGCCACATGATAAGTGATATCATGATATCTGTCTTTCTCTGTCTTACTTCACTTAGTATGGTCATCTCTAAGTCCATCCATGTTGTTGCAAATGGCATGATCCATGCAAAATCATTTCAGTTTGCCTGCCTCTCCAGAATTACTCTTGACTCTCTTCTCTCCTTAAGCTCCTATCCCAAATTTCATCTGTCAACCAGAGAAGTCAGTTAACATCTGGGACCCTCCCATCCGTTGTCTGTCTCTGTTCTCCTACTGACTTCCCCCACTCTCTTTCTCTTGGAAAGCATCATCATTGCACAGTGGCAGAGCCTAGGTGCTGGTTTTAGACTCCCTGTGATGAGAGCCTAGCTCCACCAGATACCAAATGAGTGAACTTCCCAAGTCCTTTAGTCTCTGTTTCTTATCTGTCAGAGAATGAGGATTAAAATTTCCTACCTGACAGGGCTGTTGTAAAGATAAAACCAGCTAAAACATATAAAGTGCTCAACACAAGGTCTCTGGCTCATAAAGGCACCCATTGAATGTTAGCAATTATTACTACTGTAGCCTGGTTTTCTGTTTTATTTTACATTCACAATCTACCCTCCACAGACTAAGAAATTTTTGAAAATACATATCTAGTCAGTACTTTTAAGCTTAAAGCCCTTAGAGATTTCTCATACCTTTTGAAGAGCAATCATTTCTTAAAATGATATACTGACTTGTTCTAGATGAGATCTTTAGCTACCTAACAGTCTTAACGATAATCTTCACTCCTGCCCATTTTGTAAACTCATCTTTCACTCCAGAAATAGCAAATTATGTATAATTCCCCAAGTTTTAAACTCTCCCATGCTCCCTTATAATTCCAATTTCATTATTAAAAATAGACATTTTGGGAAATGCAGAAGATGCTTAAAAATAAACCACCCAACATTATAAGGCCAGAAGTAGTTTAATAAATTTTCTTTTAGAGAAAAAAATATTAATATTTTCTATCTATGGTTTTTATTCTATTCTTTTCATTTAACATTGATTTAAATTCTTTAAAACTAGGGTTCTAATGGTTATACTATATATATATGTCATATTTTCAATAATCTTCTAGAGTATAAGCTTTTAATTATTTTTAAAGGGAATATCAACAGCTATAATGTGATCTTGTGAATGTTTATGTAAGTAATTGTCTAATTAATCTTCCTAAAATATGACAGTGAAAATCTTCCACTACAGATATTGTATTTCTGTTAATTTCATTTATATTTTTAACATAGAATATGTATCCTTGGTTAGTGGTTTGCTTGATATAAGCTTGTCTTCAGTGAAAGATTTTTGAGTTCTTTGGTTGTTTTTTGCTATATTGGGGTGGGGGAGTTTCTATGGGAATCATCTTTGGAGTATGGTAATACCATTAAATGGGAAATAGATGGGGAAACAGTGGAAATGGTGGCTGACTTTATTTTCCTGGGCTCCAAAATCACTGCAGATGGTGACTGCAGTCATGAAATTAAAAGACGCTTACTCCTTGGAAGGAAAGTTATGACCAACCTAATAGCATATTCAAAAGCAGAGACATTACTTTGCCAACAAAGGTCCGTCTAGTCATGGCTATGGTTTTTCCAGTGGTCATGTATGGTTGTGAGAGTTGGACTGTGAAGAAGGCTGAGCGCCGAAGAATTGATGTTTTGAACTGTGGTGTTGGAGAGGACTCTTGAGAATGCAAGGAGATCCAACCAGTCCCTTCTAAAGGAGATCAGTCCCTGGGTGTTCATTGGAAGGACTGATACTAAAGCTGAAACTCCAATCCTTTGGCCACCTGATGTGAAGAGCTGACTCATCGGAAAAGACCCTGATGCTGGGAGGGATTGAGGGCAGGAGAAGAAGGGGACAACAGAGGATGAGATGGCTGGATGGCATCACTGACTCAATGGACGTGAATTTGAGTAAACTCCAGGAGTTGGTGATGGACAGGGAGGCCTGGTGTGCTGCAATTCATGGGGTCATAAAGAGTCGGACACGACTGAGCGACTGAACTGAACTAAAGAATGGTTTCAGGTTTACTTAGCCAGAATTTCTAATGAGTTTAGTTTGACAGTTCTAGGATTTATTTATTTATTTTGCTAACCTCTTAGCTTGGGCTATAACAGGATGAAAGTGTTAATCTCGGTTTTGTCTGACTCTTTGCAACCCCATGGACTGTAGCCCACCAGGCTCCTCTGTCCACGGAATTATCCAGACAAGAATACTGGAGTGGGTTGCCATTCCCTTCTCCAGGGGAATCTTCCCAACCCAGGGATCGAACCCATGTTGCCTGCATTGCAGGCAGATTCTTTAAGTCTGTGTTGCCAGGGAAGCCCATAATAAATCTAACATAAAACCTTACACAGTGTAGCTTCACTTCAGTGTTTTTGCAGGGGTTTAGTTTCTCACTCACAGACTCAGGTGAAGTTTTTCCATCTCCCATACATGGAACAGCCTTGAGAGACCCAGTGGTTTATGATCTTGGCTCAATTAGCTCCCTTTCCTCAGATGGCATTAGGTTTAGAGAATGGCAACCCACTCCAGTACTCTTGCTGGAGAATTCCATGGACAGAGGAGCCTGATGGGCTACAGTCTATGGGGTCACAAAGAGTCGGACAAAACTGAGTAACTAACACTTTCACTTTTTCAAGTGATTAAAACCCTAGCTTCTGGCTAACAGGACCTGTGTCCTCTCGTGAGCTCCCTGGCAATATTAAGTCCCTGGCTATGTCCTTGATATCATTATTGAGAGGAAGAAGAGGCATATCTCACTTTAGTTTAGTCCTGCATATTTATCAGAATTCTAACTTTAAATATTTCTACGATTAGTGTTTGCACATAATTTTCAATACATTCTGGAATTCCTTTACTCTTCAGAAAAGTAAAGCTAGGAATCAAGAGATGCTGAACTGAAAGAGAACATTCAGCTTATCTCAGACCCTGAGCACCTTACAATATAGTTCTGACACCTTGATGAGTTCACAAGAGAGAAAACTAAACCACAGCTACATTCTCCGGTCCTTTTCCCTATCTCTTCTCTACATAAAATGACAACAGTGAATTACAGAGTTGTGCGTTGCTTATCTATATCCAGTACTCTTGCCTAGAAAATCCCATGGATGGAGGAGCCTGGTAGGCTTCAGTCCATGGGGTCGCTAAGTCGGACCTGACTGAGTGACTTCATTTTCACCTTTCGCTTTCACGCACTGGAGAAGGAAATGGCAACCCACTCCAGTGTTGTTGCCTGGAGAATCCCAGGGACGGGGGAGCCTGGTGGGCTGCCGTCTATGGGGTCGCACAGAGTCAGACACGACTGAAGTGACTTAGCAATAGCAATAGCAATGTCTATATCCTAAGCAAAGGCTTTTAAAAACAGTGGCAAGTCCTTGGGAGAGAAGGGTCCAGTTAGAATGGGCTATTGTGTGAGTCCCTTTGGTACCAAAGATGGCTATTTAAAGGTCTGTAAGAGAACAGTATAGATAAAATAAAAATAAAATCAAATTTGTGGTAACAATACATGCAAATCGGCATGTAGCCAAGGTACCTACCAGGCGGGGATCAAAGACACATATGGGAGTTTCAAGCAATGATGCCATGGAACTTTGGCAAGCATCTTGAGAGTAATGTGCTCCAGCCTCAAACAATAAAAAAGAAAGAATGAAAACAACTTGGTTACCGATACTGGATGATACCTAAGGGGAAGCAAAGCTTTCATCATCTCAGTTTTATTGCTGAAAAAGTTAAATAACTTCTCACATATGTTATGTCTGGCTGATCTAAATTGATGGGAAGGATAACAGAGTGTTTAAAAAATTCTTGGTCACTAATATCAAAGTTCCATTAACAATAGCATTGTTCTGAAATAGTACATTCTTTTGAGACTATGTAATGTGATCTATTTTACCAAAATAGCACCCCACCCCAGGTGATGGATACCTGGCATTAGACACAGAAATCAGAACAAAGCTGCAAACCACATTTCTCCTGATGTAGAAGTCTATTTATTCTTTCACGGATTCAGAAGGATCCCAAGGCACTAGCTTTGCCAACTGTATTGTAAAATAAAAGATACAGACATTGACAGCTCATTAACAACTCATAATATGAGTTGATTAGATGGCCGAAGTGCACACAATTTTTGCCAAAAGATATAAAGTGTCTTCTTATTACACTACCTACAAACTCAGACTCTATTTGAAAAATGTTTATATCAAATCAGTTGATATATTCTGATGGTTATAGTAGATGTGACCTTAATGGGTAACTTATATTAGTTCTTCTCCATGGACTGTATCATCATTGAAATCTGTTACCAAGTACTGTTGAATTAAAAGCATCATTACCAGTACAAAACAATGGATTAAAAGTACAAAGCACTTGGCATTTTGCTTTGCACAAAGCATGTGTTCAGTGAATCTTAGCTTTCTTTTTCCTCTTCACAAATCAAATCAGTCCACTGTTAAGAATGGATATATGATGAGGGAATCTGTTAAACTCAAGTTTAATGACTTCTATAGAGTATTAGTTTAATTCACTAAAAAGGTTTATATATATATATATATTCAATAGTTAATGGGAAAATAAATATGAACAGATTATAACATATGCCTTCTTGATTTTAAAGATCTTGTGTTTTAGTGGCAATGTCTGGGGAAAACTAATTATAAACATTATTAGGTGTAGGAGATGTATCTTCATCAGTGGAATGTAAGAAATTAAATTCCAAAGTTGAAAAATCTAGATAAGAAAACATTATTTACATCAGAACTTGCATGTTTATCAAATTTTTTTGAGTAATTAATTGCATAATAAACATAGGGCATTAAATACTGTGTGGAAAGTAATAATGAACCAGGAAGTCTTTAACACAGAAAATTTCTAATTTAACAGCGAAATGTGATGCCACTCGAATATCTACAATGAGCAAT
Organism: Aepyceros melampus; assembly: GCA_006408695.1. Taxonomy (NCBI): domain Eukaryota; kingdom Metazoa; phylum Chordata; class Mammalia; order Artiodactyla; family Bovidae; genus Aepyceros; species Aepyceros melampus. Next base: position 179,235 of record SJXQ01003181.1, read on the forward strand.
ATGTTAGTAAGTGCCCAGTGATAATACTTGGTTTTTCCATAAGATGGTACAGAAACCCGAACGATCTTTTTGGCCAACCCAATATAAGCGGAAAACCATGGAAGCAAAGGGAATTAACTCCAAGTTCGGTTAGGAAAATAAGCGAAGACATCAGGAAGGAGGCACTTGTGAAGGGGCTGGGCAAGGAGAGCCTATTATGCAGGAAGGAAGTGGGGGAGGGAAGAGATACATTCACATCAGCTGATAATGGGCTAACAGGCTGCCTTACCACCAAGACTGTATTACCATCAAAACGTGCAAATAACTTTCAAATGAAAATCTTCATTAAAGTACCTGATTTAATAATCTTTTATATATCTGTGATTATTTCACTGGGCTATTGTAAATAAAACCATCATTTCTAATTTTGTCACAGATGAGCATAAATCCATCAGAAGTGCTAAAGGGACTAACAAAGTATTCATCTTGCAAGTCAGACTTTTATATACGGCTGTAGATTTTTTACGTGTGTCATCTCTGTTCTCCATGGGCAGGAGAGCAAAATCATGACTGCAAAATGACTGGAACTTTGAAGCACGTTGCTGGGTATTTTAACTCAGTGCATGAATTATTCCCATTTAACAGGTGAAGAAACTGAGGCTCAGAGACCTTGAGCAACTAAGCCGAAGTAAAAGAGTAAGTCTCAGAAACGACTCAAATTTGTGCCTGTCCAAGCCATTCACACACAATCATGTGTTCCTCAGAACGTCTTTTAGGCACCAAACCCACGCTCCAAGAGGTTAAATTGTTTCCAAGGGAGGTTCTTTAGAGCCAAAACTTGAACTCAGCCTTCTAACTCTGAATTCCAGAAGGATTCTACAACATAAGGAAGACCCAATCTCTTCTTTGGAACCCACAGACCTTTGCAGGTTTGACATTAAAAATATTGTCCATGGGATTGATACAGAAATAAATAACTCTCTTTATAATTTTAGCAGCCATACATGCGCTACCATATTGGAGGGGTTATACTCAACTCCAGGTCTTCTAAGAAAACCTGCAGATGGGTAGTTCATCTTCCTAATCATGCATGGTGGTGGGATTTCTCTTTTTATAGGCCAGTCAAGTCATGAACTTATCATGGCTATAAGTTTATCAAAATGTATGTGTATATGATGGGAATTTTGATTTTCAAGTTTCTGATCACATATTTATTCTTTTCCATTTTTTTCCCTCTGTAACCTGGCATACTTATTAGTATATATCCCCACATAGCATATGCTGTTTGTTTTTTCCCTGAACTAATTTTTATGCTACCACTTAAGGAAGTTTTTCCATCATGGTAAAAGTAGTTGCTTTGCCAACAGTTTCCCAGAGTTCTCTTGAAAGTCCAAATCTCTGTAGAATTCACAATTGATTGGATAATGGAGGCCCTTCCTTACTAAAATGCCATCATTCCAACTACATTTTCATTGAAAATGATAAGGGCAGAATATCATAAGAATGTTTTAATAACCGACATTATTCAATGCCTTGCATTTTTCTAGCTTCAAATCTCCACTAAATTCACAAATGCAAATGTATCAATATGAATCATATGAGTTTTCAAGGCAATAATCTATAGTTATTTTGTAATCCAATATTAATTTTACAACATTCAAAAACTCATATGTGATATTTGTATAACTTTTCACTTGTTCATTTAAAGTTCAAAGTTAACTAAAATGTTATAACCCACTCCAGAAACCTTGATGGGTAACAAAACAAGAACCTTAAAATCATGTTCCTGGAACTTTCTTCTTACCAACCAATTTTCTTCCAATGCCTCTCTTTTTAAAAAATTTTTATCTTAAAAATTTTTTTAATATAAATTTATTTATTTTAATTGGAGGTTAATTACTTTACAATATTGTATTGGTTTTGCTATACATCAACATGAATCTGCCACAGGTATATGCATGTTCCCCATCCTGAACCCCCCTCCCACCTCCCTGCCTGTACCATCCTTCTGGGTCGTCTCAGTGCACCAGCTCCAAGCATCCAGTATCATGCATCGAACCTGGACTGGCGATTCATTTCATATATGATATTATACATGTTTCAATGCCATTCTCCCAAATCATCCCACCCTCTCCCTCTCCCACAGAGTCCAAAAGACTGTTCTAAACATCTGTGTCTCTTTTGCGGTCTCCAATGCCTCTCTTTTACCTTCTTACTCTGTGTTGTGGGAACTCATTTGCTACCTTATTTACACTATTATTTTCTCAGAAACTTTTTCCTACCCTATGATTATATATTCATGGAGATTTCTGATTCTTGGTAATTTGTAGTTTGCTTACAGGTGCTTAGAGGATAGAGAGTTAACGTTATGATTAATCAGCATTATTTACAACATTTTGAAAGGTTTATTGGCCTTTAAACTTCACTTTCAGCAATAGAATAACTTAAACTGCTGTTTCTCAACCTCAGCCCTTTTGATATTTGGGGCCTAGAGTCTCGGTCGTGGGGGGCTATCCTAGGGTCTTGTAGGAATTTTAGAAGAATCCCTGGTTTCTACTGACCAGATGCCAGTAGTCTCCACTAACTCATGACAACCAAAATTACCTCCAGAGACTGCCATGTGTTCCCCAGGAAGCAAGTCAATACTTGTTGAGAACCACTGGTTGAAATAATGGGAATGATGATAAAAAGACCTTATCACATGCCGGGAACTATTTTAAATCCTTTAAGTGCACATTATCTAATTCTCAGAAAGTTCTGTGGTTCCCAGGTTCAGATGAGGCAGCTTGAGCACAGAGAAGTTACTAAGTCACTTAGCATCACGTGGCTAGTGAGTCAGACAGCTGGGATTCAAGCCATGGGACTTGGCATCTGTATTTTTAATTGTCAGCCCTACAGCTGTTTTGCTGAAATCACACAAACAAGAATGAACTCTATCAAAGACATAGATCATTTTGAGTTTAAATTCTTCTCCATGATGGCCAACATTTAAATGCTGGAAAATAGACTTCCTGCAAATTCAAAATCTTTCCAACTAGATAGGTTCCCTTATTCTCTTATTTCATTGAGCTTGTGAAATTCTATCAAAGATAAGATTTTCCAGGCAGAGATTTTCCAGCTCAGGGAAAGCAATGAGATTCCTGGGCTCACATCCTGACAAAACCATGGTTATGAATATCATAAGGCTGCTTATATGTTTTATTATTTTATAGCATCATTTGAGTAGTGAGGGTCCTTTTATGTTTTTTAATTAGTTTAGAAGAAAATAAAATTACCTTATAGCATTTATCCTATGTCCCTTAACATTCAAATATCATTTTTATCTTACATATAGTATTTGTACTGTGAATAACAGCCAACAAAAATCAAATTTCTTTTTCCACCTCTGCATCTGTGTGACATGCTATTTTCTCGCAAAATAAAAACTACCATACAGTATAATTCACAAAGATTTTGCCTTTGTAAGTATCTTCATAAAATGTACTTTCTCTCTTGCTCTAAAACCTTCTTTTCATTTGTTCCAGGCTGGCTATAAATTGTCAAAAAGAATGTAGTGTGATAAGCAAAGTTTTACATCTAATTAAGCACAATTAATTTATGTCATATTAAATACATGGAGAGCTTCACTGGTGGTTTAGCGGTAAAGAATCTGCCTGCCAATGCCGGTGACGTGGGTTCTATCTCTGGGTTGGGAATATCTCCTGGAGAAGGAAATGGCGACTCACTCCAGTATTCTTGCCTGCGAAATTGAATGGACAGAGGAGCCTGGCAGACTACGCCCAAGGAGTTGCAAAAGAGTAGAACATAACTTAGCGACTGAACAACAAAATCAACAAATACATGGTGTATATTATGGCCTTTCAAGCTTCTAGAAAAGTTGATTGAAGTAATAATAACGGCCTATCCTTACATTTATTGATTGATTTATCTGTGTCATGCACTATCTTAGCAGATCTTCAAAGGCTAACTCATTTCATCCTTATAATAATTCCCTTTAGGGAGGTACATTTAATGTCCCTATTTTGGAATGAAAAATTGAAACCACAAAGAGATTACAGAACTTGGTCAAAATCAAATTGGTAGGAGGCCATTCAGCTGGTTTATAAACCCAAGTAATTTGGCACCAAAACAGTGCTGGCATCATTTATGTATACAAATCTTCTAAAGAGGGGGGATTATCACCACATAAAATATTATTCATCATTGTAGTAGGCAGAGAAATGAATTAAATGAGAAAATCTATCTCCCACTGACACACGAGGAAAATATACTTGGTGCCTTAAAAACTGTGCCATTTATGCAATTCTTGGCAGTGGAGGGTAAGCGCTTCATCTTATTCAAATGAATGAATAATTGTGAAAATGGCTTTAAATCTGAGGATTCTAAGTTCTTCCTTAGGCAGTTCACCTGTTTTCCTTTTTCCTCCTTATTAGCAAAGATCTGAGTCCTCTGTGCCGTTCACATCCCGTGTGTCAGTGAGACCAAGTTTCCCGGTTTGCTTCATTCAGTCCTGGGTTATCGTTGTCCTGATGGCTTTTACTATTTCAAATTCCTTGAATTTCTCATATTTAACAAAAACTTTTATTTAATCACTGTATTAACATAAGTCAGAATGAGTTAACTCAATCTCCTCCACGTCCTTCCAGCTTCTGCCACAATCTTGTCTTGCTGTGCTGGAGACATTTGTTCTGAGAATGAAGTTCTCACTGTAACACGTGGTTAAATCTGTAAAATGCCTGGCCACAAACCTCGTTCTTTATTTGATCTTTTCCAAATGCAACAGATAACGACTATCTCCCTTCAAAGGACAGCATGTGGAGTGCTAGCTGATAAAATAAAATGTGCTTTTTGTGAGAAGCAGTTATGGACAGCTGCTCCCCTCTGGTCCCGTGTGATGGTGAAAGAAGAAATCTACCCATCTGCCCTTTTTGGTCCTTTGATCTTGGCAGCTAGTTAGTTGTCCCGTGAACCCTTCTTACTTCTGTGAGATGCTTGAAGCTGTCAGGATATCAGTTATATGGGTCAGAGGGAAATCCTGAAAAGTATAGATTATCCAGGGAATGGAGGCTGGGCAGTCCTCCTTTGGGGTATAAAAAGTAGCAAACAATAGACGCTGTTGGAGTTTAAAAAATGTATTGTACAATGTAAATCTATAGCTGTTTAAATTTATAGTTGTTTTGTCTAGACTAATACTTTTCATCCTGAAATAAAATCTTTAGATAGCAATTGCATAAGAAAATAGAAGCATGCATTTAAAGTAATGTGCTGAATTTCCATTTCTCAAGCAAGTAGTGATGCACTTGTAATGTGAACATACATGTTTCAGTGTTTACCATTTCATTATGAAGACTGTACTGGCCACATGAAAATCAGAAGATATAAATCAACGATCCAAGCACCAACATTTTAAGAAAACAATATCCAAAGACAACATTTAAACACACCCAAGTGTAGAAGTGGAATATGTATCGATCCTAAAACATGCTTTTTTTCCATTCAGATAAATTGCTATTTAAGATTAGTCTTGCCTATTTACATTCTGAAACTTTTTCTTTTGTATTTGTGTGTGTGTGTGTGTGTGTGTGTGTGTATTTGCACATGTGGATACTAAAGAGAGGGCTGTTAATATGTTCACCCCGCGGAGAAGAGAACTTGTAAGAGATGCCTTACATTATGACATTGTCTTCAGAGATTTTCAAACAGAAAAGCAGCTCAGCTATTACCAAAAAAAAGTCTGATTTTGATTTTCATCTGATAAAGCTATACTCTACCAAGGCAAAAGATCTGACTTTACTGTGAATGCTGTTGGAATCTAAAGTTCATGTTGAAGACACAATTTTTTTCTTGCTATGATAATAAAAATAAAAATGTTGGCAGAGCACAATAATACAGTAAAAGCTAGGTTCTTTCTAAAGAACACATGGAGGAAAATGTACTTGGGATAAGCTGTGAAGCACAAATAACTCATGAATGGTCAAACTGGGGAAATATTCGACTAATCACAACTGAAAATATAGAAGTCAAAGTTTACACATATGAGAAAATATACCATTGAACCATAATTTTTTCAATGAAGTGATTTAAAACCAAAAAAATACTACAGCTTAATGATATAACAATTTTTCATTGATTATCTTTGATCTGATTTTCAAAATTAGAACCTTTATGAACAATTCTGTAAATCAACTTCAATCTCTAGTATGTATAGAATGTTTCTATAAAACATTTCTCTAAATTGTAATAGCATTTTGTTCAAAAAAAGTTGGATATCATTAACACATATGTTCAATTAAAAGAGTGCCCAAGACTTCAACTTTTGAAAATGTTAGAAAATTGCAATTATAGAAAATAAAGCTTACAAAGATAATTCTTTAATATTTATCTTTAAGCTAAATGTGAAAGTTAAATGATATATAAGATTTAAGTCCAAATCAAGTTTTGTGATAACTTGAATTTGAGGAAGAATCTTGTGATAAAATTCTTATGCTTTCCTGGATAAATTCATATTCTATGTGGGTATTAAATGAAAAGGTTTATACTTTCCCAAAAATTAAAATGGAAAATATTCAACAAAATAAATATTGAATATCATACAGATATTGGTATTGAAAAATAGATATTGAACAGAATAACATTCATAAAGAAAACTTGCTTGATGAGTTTTATCTTGCAAATTTTTGTCAGAACAAGAGTCAGACACAACTTAGTGACCAGCTGCCACCAATATATTGATCAATGATACGTTAGTCAATCAGTTGTGTCTGACTGTTTGTGACCCCATGGACTGTAGCCCACCTGACTCTTCGGTCCATGGGATTCTCCAGGCAAGAATACTGGAGTGGGAGCCATTTCCTTCTCCAGGGGATCTTCCTGACCCAGGAATCGAACCTGGGTCTCCTGCATTACAGGCAGATTTTTTACCAACTGAGCCAACAGGGAAGTCTATATTGATCAATAAGTAAATATAATTTTAATTACTTTTAGTGCACATTTCAAATTCAAGAGGGTCTCAGTTTGGACAATAAAATCATAAGGTCACTCTGAGGGATTAAAACCACAACACGGGTGGGACCTTGCAATACAATTTTATCAGATTCCTGTTACTGTAACAAATGATCAGAAGCTAAGCATTTATCACTTCACAGCTCTCTATGTCAGGAGTCTGGACACAGATTGACAAGTTCCTTTTCTTAGGATTTTACAAGAATCTGATCACAGTAAATGGGCTGTATCCTTAACTGAGGGCTCACCAGGGAAGAACCCACTTTCAAATTCGAGTTGCTGCTGCTGCTGCTGCTAAGTCGCTTCAGTCATGTCCAACTCTGTGCGACCCCATAGATGGCAGCCCACCAGGCTTCCCCGTCCCTGGGATTCTCCAGGCAAGAACACTGGAGTGGGTTACCATTTCCTTCTCCAATGCATGAAAGTGAAAAGTGAAAGTGAAGTCGCTTAATCGCATCTGACTCTTAGCAACCCCATGGACTGCAGCCTACCAGGCTCCTCCATCCATGGGATTTTCCAGGCAAGAGTACTGGAGTGGGGTGCCATTGCCTTCTCCGAGTTGTTGGTAGAACTCATTTCTCTGTGGCCATATGATTACAAATCCCGACACTTGCTGGCTGGAGGTTGGAGGCTCCTCTTAGGGCCCAGAGACCATCTGTGGTTCCTTGTCCAGTGGGCTTCTTGAATGGGGCCATGGGCTTCACTGAACTCAGAGGGGCATCTGCTCCAGGCTGCTGACAGAGCCCCTCAGACAGTGCAACAGGACTGCAGCAATGATGTTCCGTCACCTTGCTCCACCAGTTAGGAGCCAGACACAGATTCTGCCCACACTCACAGAGAGGGGATTACACAAAGCTGCCACCAGGAGATGGGAATCATTGGGTATCATCACAGGGCTTGTCCATAACAAAGATGGTATCAGATATTTCAAAATTAAAAAATGAATGTGCTGGTATATAATTGCATATTACATATAACATTGCAGTGGTTTTAAAATATATCTGTGGCCAAAACTTCCAAAACTGTTAAACCTGTTAAACATTACCAACAAAATGAAAAATATATTAAAATAACATGTTATGCATAAAAAGTACAATGTTATGTGTGAAAGGCAACGATTCTGGATCACCAACACAATGTGTGTATTATTTGCTTTCCTGCCTTTCACTTGGATTTTATTTCACGGTCAAGTTGCAATATTTAGATGTTGTGAATAATGTACGCTATTCCTTGGAACCAGACATAAGGAAGTAAAAATATTGTAATTTGGGGGTTTCATTACAAACACCCTGTCAATAAATTTAATAATAATTTAATTTTAAAATTATGAAAAAAACTTGGGATCAAATGCACTTTTATTTTATAAAGCTCAAAATATGATGCCTCTATGAGATGTCCCTTTTCATCAGAAAAGTAATAAAGGCATATTAAATACAAAGTTAAATATGATTTATGGCAGCTTTCTATCTATAAAGACAAAGCTTCTTCCATAACATAACAGTTATTTTGTAAGAATTAATCCCAGATTTTCAAAGCTGTTTTTGCAAAGGATTCAGAAGTTGTTAAGAGGGAATTGAAATACAAGATATATTAAAAAATCATAAAAGGAAGAGGTTGTAAGAGCTCAGGGCTCATAGCCCAGAAAATTACAAGTCTGGATTCTATGGAAATTCAAAAAAACAAATCCCTCCACTTATTCCATTATCTTTGAGGAATGATGGAAAAGAAGACCAATGACAGTGGTAAATGAAGCAATTATCTTTAAAACCAAGAGCTTAAAAGATTAATTATAGGTAAGATGTTAACTTAAATTACAAATGGGACAATTTGTAAGTACAGAAAACGGAAACGCAAATCATGCCAGCACAATTGCACAGAAATAAGGATAAAACACATTCTTTCTTTCTTTTTTCAGATTTACTAGTCCAGTAAGACAAAGAAATGGTGTTGAATATCTGGATATTTCAGCTTAATAAAACAAAGCTCAGCATGGAAAATGATAACTAAAAGCATATGTTTGGGGAAAATCTATCATAGGAGGATGAGACAGGTTGTGGGTTACTACAAAGATTAGAATTTGGCTCAGTGGGTGAAAATTCATGTTCAGTGTAATGAAGAGTAGGTTTCCCACAAGAGCATGGTCTGCTAATGTGCATGTACTGAGGTCACATAAGACATATAAGCTCTCCTCTCTGGATGTGGTCAAATACAGGTGGGGAAAGTGAAAAATTAAAAACAAAACTCACCTTTTGCTGTAGAAGGGCCTATCAGTTATTCATATCATTATGGTTGTCATGTGTCCTGTATGTACAGAACATGTCTTGTACTTAATTACTCTGTTCTGTATCTTGTACTAAATTTAACTGGACACATTGCATGTCTTTTCAGGTTTTGTCCAAAAATGACAAAAAAAAAAAAAAAAAAGAGAGATATAGTTTTCTGTCACAGTAATTGGCGCTTAAATCACTTAAATTGAGAACGTTAGCTGAAAGCCATAGATCAAAAATAAAAATCTGGACAATCTCTTTCATTTTTTTCAGAGTTCTAGGTCATGACAAGTAACCATCACTGCTAACTGCTAAGTCGCTTCAGTCGTGTCCTACTCTGTGCGATCCTATAGACGGCAGCTCAACAGGCTCCCTCATCCCTGGGATTCTCCAGGCAAGAACCCTGGAGTGAGTTGCCATTTCCTTCTCCAATGCACGAAAGTGAAAAGTGAAAGTGAAGTCGCTCAGTCGTGTCCGACTCTTCACGACCCCATGGACTGCAGCCTACCAGGTTCCTCCATCCATGGGATTTTCCAGGCAAGAGTACTGGAGTGGGGTGCCATTGCCTTCTCCGAAGTAACCATCACTAAATAAAGATAACTTGGAATATGTACATAGTCTCAGAAACCACCCCTAATCAACCACAGCTTCACTTCTGAAGGGTAGAAAATGAATAACTGCCCACAACTTTCGAAAGTCAGCCAATCAATGCTGAGTGTAGACAATAGCCAATCAGCGAGTGTCTCCCTCCAGTGACTTTAAAAGTCAACCAATCAACAGCAGTTCCTCCATCCATGGGATTTTCCAGGCAAGAGTACTGGAGTGGGGTGCCATTGCCTTCTCCGAAGTAACCATCACTAAATAAAGATAACTTGGAATATGTACATAGTCTCAGAAACCACCCCTAATCAACCACAGCTTCACTTCTGAAGGGTAGAAAATGAATAACTGCCCACAACTTTCGAAAGTCAGCCAATCAATGCTGAGTGTGGACAATAGCCAATCAGCGAGTGTCTCCCTCCAGTGACTTTAAAAGTCAACCAATCAACAGCAGCCTTACTCCCATGGAAGTTGATTGAAACCACGCCCACCTCTGAAATCCCACCAAGCCCTGAAAACCAGGCTTTCCAAACCTTGGAGTTCGACTCTGGCTCTGCATCGTATCTTAAATGACAGTTTTCTCTTGCAGGCGAACCAGAAGTTAATCATTGCTTGCACCGGATTTCAAAGTCACCTAGTGTTAGTTGGCAACTCTTTCAATGCCTCAACCCCTGATTATGGTTATTGCTATTTGCCAACATGACATAATCTGGGCACTGTTGTGTCTGTGAGATAAATAAATGGAATCATCAATTCTTGCAGTGATTGCTATTACCTATTTTTATACATGTATACTGTACCTTGAAATGCAAAGTTTAACCTGTATTAAACACAGTGCTTTCTGAACAGCAGATTTTTATTAAGCAAGGAAAAGGAATTCTTGAAATTCCTTGAAGAGAATGCATCTGTTAATTCAGTAATGAAAATAATGGAAAATATGATTTTAAAATAAATCAACATATTCCAGCTGAGATCTTCGACAAGCACCAATGAAAGTGATAAATAACCAACTTTATGGAGAGAGATTCAGATAATGTAAACAAATTGTAATGGTCTTCCACACTGAATATTTAGCCAGTCTTTCAGTTCAAATGACTGAAACACCACTCAGTGTACTTCTACCAGAAATATGTTCTTATTGCCAAATTGTAGGCAAATTTTCAAGAGTCTGAACAAAATTAGCAGTAATTAAAAATAAAAGCATACTGACTCCATTTACTATTACAGAGATTATCAAAGATATAAATGTCTTACTTTATTACTGCATAGATCATGGATGAAAGTATCACAACACAAAAAATTATACTTTTGCACATCAAAGATTTCTCTTATAATAGAGAAGTAAGAAAAAGTCTTACTTCTAAGATTTGGGAATCAATAGGAAAATTTACAGAGATGCTCTTACTAAGTTTGCGGTTAATGAGAAAAAGACTATTTTGGGAGGAAGTGAAACAAATTTAAATTTGTGAATGTTTGCTTGATGGTATACACAGTGTTTGTTTGAAGCTGAAGCAAAGCTTGAATGATTCTATGGAAGGAGTTGATTGTCTTGTCCCTTCTCTGGTACTGCTCCCCAAGCAGCATTGAATGTCCTTTTTATTGACATTGAAGTAGTTATAAAATTATAAAAGTTATAAAATTATTCAGTATTTGTTCTGTTCAGGCTAAAGGATTGAAGAATTTTTGTGATTATGCTTGCATTCAGCATTATTTTCTCATAATCAAAACTCTACGTGAGTGGTCTCTTTATCACATGCAGTTGAGAGAATCCTCAATTTACACGAAATTCTGCAATATGCTTTAATTCTGAAGAAAAGGCCCCCCAAATCCTAAGTGACATTTTAAATAATCCATTAAATAAAGCCTAGAATATCTCTTTAACAGCATGATTTTGCAAATGGAAAGAAGAGCAAACCATGTTATTGAAGTCCTCTTTCACTTCCAGGAATTTGTTGAATATGTTAAAGAAAGAATTAATGAAAAATATATTCTGATAAGTGTCAAGGCTATTTTCATTTTCACTTAACAGGAAAATGAAATCTGAGTAGAAGGGTATAATTGTCAACATAATTGTCATGATTATTTTTTGAAATGGATTTCATCCTTTAAGGAATTCAATTTTTGTGCAGGATATTAGTAAATACTCTTTCAGTATAAGAACATGAAATAATCATTGTAGTGTTGAAGAAAAATGGAATAAAAATTGATAACAATACTCTTGAGTTAATGGGCACATTTTAAAAAGCTATTGATCAACATATTCAAAGTCATCCTGAAGAATGGAAATACAAATTATGTCATTAAAAAAGATTAAGTGCTTCAGGGACTCCAGTTTGAAAATCAAGTATCAGGGTGTTAAATTTATACAGCAAGTATTCAGTGTATTAACTCATGATGCTAATGTTAATTGTGTCTTTTCATTAATGAATGCTCAATGGCCCAAAGAACAAAATTTAGGTATGACAGTTATAGAAGCTGTGCTTCAGTGGAAATCAAACATAGACTGTAACTGCAAGGCATTTGATAAACCAGTTATGCAAAACAAGGAACTATTCCATAGAGCCAAACCATCAGGGAAACATAATTAAAGAAAGAAGCATAGCACTTCCCTGGTGGTCCAGTGGTTAAGACACCACACTTCCAATGCAGGAAACACGGGTTTGATCCCTAGTCAGGGAACTAAGATTCCATGTGGTACAGCCAAAAAAGAAAAGAAAGGAGTGTATAATTTAAATACTCCCAATTTTTGAAGGTAAATGAATATAGATTTGTCTATTAGTATAGATATGTCCACACAAATTTTCAGTTCAGTTCAGTTCATTCACTCAGTCTTGTCCGACTCTTTGCGATCCCATAAATCACAGCACGCCAGGCCCCCCTGTCCATCACCAACTCCCAGAGTTCACTCAGACTCACGTCCATCAAGTCAGTGATGCCATCCAGCCATCTCATCCTCTGTTGTCCCCTTCTCCTCCTGCCCCCAATCCCTCCCAGCATCAGAGTCTTTTCCAATGAGTCAACTCTTCACATGAGGTGCCCAAAGTACTGGAGTTTCAGCTTCAGCATCATTCCCTCCAAAGAAATCCCAAGGCTGGTTGGTCTCCTTATCTCAATGTAATACAAGAACAAGTAACAAATAATTAACTGGACATCTAGCATCTTTACTAGCTGAATCTGGCAACCCAAATGGACACAAATATCCAAAACCTCAATGCCATACACTTGAGAGTGTGAATTATGTTGTGAATTGTGTGTCTGCAGGTCAGCTGAATGGCTCTGCTGAGCTGAACCAGGCTTGGCTAATTCTAAGCGGGCTTTCTCCAGCATCTTATGCACTTGATGGGAAGGTTAAGAGCTGGCTGTTTGAGTATGGTTTCACTATTTGTCTAACTGTTGGCTGACTGTTGACTGGGGCTGCTGGGGTGGCTAGGGCACAAAAGTCTTGTCATTCTGTAGGATAGCCTTAGCTTGTTCTCATAGCAGTTGGGAGAATTTTAAAGAGGAATAATGGATACAGACAAAGTCTCTTAACTGGTACACTATGAATCCCACTCCATTCTATTGGCAAAACAAGTCCCAAGTTTAATCCAAACTCAGAGCGCAAGAATATGGATGTTACGGCTTGAAGCTATTGATTCACACTAAGAAGCCATGAATATAGGAATTAATGGAGAACTGTGACCACTTTTGCAATATTTACCATTCACTGATTCAAGTAGTTTGGTTCTAAAAACTATTTTTTTCTCTTGGTAAGTCAGCATGCTTTCTAATTATAAAATGTTCTTGATTGAAAGGTGAATTGGATGTAAATTAATGCTTAAGAAGACTAACTTGGCTATCAATCACTGACTTTGACCAAATTTCATGAGTATGTTTTATAAAGTTAATTTATCACATTAAATAAAGGCTATGCAATATAAATACTTAAACCATGAGTAATATCATTTTGGGGTTTCCCTGGTGGTTCAGTGGTAAAGAATCCTCCTGCCAATGCAAGATTAGGTTCAATCCCTTGGTTGGGAAGGTCCTCTGGCAAGGAAATGCCAACCCATTCCATATTCTTGCCTGGGAAATCCCATGGAGAGAAGGAGCCTGGCAGGCTACAGTCCATGGGATGATAAGGGTGAGACACAACTTCTCGACTAAACAATAACAGTTATATTATTTGAGCTTTACAATATAAATATTTATACTATTTTTTAAAAATAGATTGTATATTGATCAATATACAATCTATTTTTTTAATTTCCATGATTTTCATATGTATACAAAATCAAATCTGAAATCTGTGCATGCATGACTCTTTTGAACCATACCAAAGTTAATGATATTGACATGATATAATACATTGAAAAATACCAAAACTTTATACAAGACTAAGATGCTACTTTTATATAACCATATAATTATAGTAATCTGGAGAGTTGCTGAAAATCACTTAGATGATTTCTGCATGAAAATGTCCTTTTAAAATGCTCTTGTTCTTGAAAGTTCCATTGCATTTATAGATTTTTAATGAAGACTGTAAGATTTGTGTCCTATTCAAAAACAATGATCAATAAATAAGTTTTGCCTATCTCAATCAAAAAAAATATACCATAAGTAATATCATTTAAACTTAGTATGTTTTCCTATTATTTAGCAATTATCTTCTTTTTGTTGTTGTTCATTTGATAATTCATGTCCGACTCTTTGCAACCCCATGGACTGCAGCACACCAGGTTCCTCTGTCCTTTACTATTTCAAGGTGAAATTCATGTCCACGGAGTCAGTAATAACACCTAACCTCTGCTGCCTGATTCTCCTTTGTGTCTTTAATCTTTTCCAGCATCAGAATCTTTTCCAATGAGTCAATTCTTCACATCAGGTGGCCAGAGTATTGGAGCTTGAACTTTAGCATCAGTCCTTCCAATGAAATTCAGGGTTGATTTCCTTTAGGATGGATAGGTTTGATCTCCTTGCTGTCCAAGGGACTGTCAAGAGTCTTCTCCAGCAACACACCAAAAGCATCAATTCTTCATGGCTCAGCCTTCTTTATGGACCAGCTCTCACAGCCAAACATGACTATTGGAAAAACCATAGCTTTGACTATATGGCTTTTTGTTGGCAAAGTGTTGCCTTTGCTTTTTAATATGCTGCCTAGGTTTGTCATAGCTTTCCTCCCAAGGAGCAAGTGTCTTTTAATTTCATGACAACAGTCACCATCCACAGTGATTTTGTAGCCCAGGAAAATAAAATTTGCCACTGTTTCCACTTTTTCCTCTTCTATTTGCCATGAAATGATGGAACCAGATGTCACAATCTTATTTTTTGATTGTTGAGTTTCAAGCCAGCTTTTTCACTCTTTTCTTTCACCCTCATTATGAGGCTCTTTAGTTCCTCTTCATTTTCTGTCATTATAATGATATCATTGCATATCTGAGGTTGTTGATATTTCTCCTGGCAATCTTGATTCCAACTTGATTCCACTCTTTTTCAGTGCAGACAAATGAAATCTATTCAGTCCTACCTGTTTTCCCTTTATAGGCCTTTCTTTGTAATTTCTACAAAAACTTATCCATTTTAAAATAGGATCAATATCTGAAATAATATATCATTAATAAAATAGATTAATTTTTCATTTGGTTCTAGATCTCTTAGCTTGTTAAATAAATTATATGATGATTACAATTTTAAAAATCCTTAATCAAATAAAGTCAGCAAAAAACAAGCACGTAAACCTTGTAGTAGTAGTGTAGAAATGCATTTTGTACTTGACTCTGGTATGAGAGAATTAATTCTTAGGTAAGTTGATAAGGAGTTTGGGGCCCTCAAGGAGAAGAAAGGGACACATGTTTTTCTTCTACATTGCTTTGTCTTAGTCACAGAAGACTTTTTTTCCCCTTAAACTCTGAGTTGTTACGACAACCATCTTTAAGGCTAACTTTCTTTAAGTCCAGAGCTGATGATTGCACAGCAAAACAACTCATTTTGCTCAAGGATATGTTTTTCCTTAAGCTCTGTACTAATGATCAGGAAGCTCTGTACTAATGCTAATCATTAGCTCTGTATTAATGACCTACTACTAGGTCAGGAAGCAACAGTTAGAACTAGACATGGAACAACAGACTGGTTCCAAATAGGAAAAGGAGTATGTCAAGGCTGTATATTGTCACTCTGCCTATTTAACTTATATGCAGAGTACATCATGAGAAACGCTGGGCTGGAAGAAGCACAGCTGGAATCAGGATTCCTGGGAGAAATATCAATAACCTCCCTTGACCCCAATGACACCACCCTTATGGCAGAAAGTGAAGAGGAACTCAAAAGCCTCTTGATGAAAGTGAAAGAGGAGAGTGAAAAAGTTGGCTTAAAGCTCAACATTCAGAAAATGAAGATCATGGCATCTGGTCCCATCACTTCATGGGAAATAGATGGGGAAACAGTGGAAACAGTGTCAGACTTTATTTTTTGGGCTCCAAAATCACTGCAGATGGTGACTGCAGCCATGAAATTAAAACACACTTACTCCCTGGAAGAAAAGTTATGACCAACCTAGATAGCATATTGAAAAGCAGAGACATTAATTTGCCAACAAAGGTCCATCTAGTCAAGGCTATGTTTTTCCAGTGGTCATGTATGGATGTGAGAGTTGGACTGTGAAGAAAGCTGAGCGCCGCAGAATTGATGCTTTTGAACTGTGGTGTTGGAGAAGACTCTTGAGAGTCCCTTGGACTGCAAGGGGATCCAACCAGTCTACTCTGAAGGAGATCAGCCCTGGGATTTCTTTGGAAGGACTGATGCTAAAGCTGAAACTCCAGTACTTTGGCCACCTCATGTGAAGAGTTCACTCATTGGAAAAGACTTTGATGTTGGGAGGGATTGGGGGCAGGAGGAGAAGGGGACGACCAAGGATGAGATGGCTGGATGGCATCGCTGACTCCATGGATGCGAGTCTGAGTGAACTCCGGGAGCTGGTGATGGACAGGGAGGCCTGGCGTGCTGCAGTTCATGGGGTCGCAAAGAGTCGGATATGACTGAGCGACTGAACTGAACTGAACTGAACTGAACTGAAGTAACATCAGTCCTTTGGTATTTTTTCATCCTTTCTAAAAGAAAAAGGCAAAAAACGTAATAAAATAATCATATTCAACAATTGAACAAGCAAATATTTACATAGTTTAACAAAAGACCTTAAGGATGAATGAACTGTTGGCATCACCATACAGTGAAATCAATTGGTAGTGAGTCTGCTAATGTCTAAAGTACATTTTATTTAAAGTTCAAGCATATGAAAAATGAAATACCTATATAATTTAATAGAATGATATGTCTTTTATAAAGAAATTTTTCCCTTTAAAAAAATTGTTTTCAATCTTTAGCTTGCATCAGAATCACCTGAAGGGCATGATTTCAGAGGGACTTGGAGTAACAGAATAAAAATTTTATCACTCATCATTCTTGAGTATCCAGTCTACCATTTCTTTTGATAAATTGCTCTATTTTCAAGGCACCTTAACAGGTTATTTCTCTGTACTAACCTGAAAGCAGATGCTACAATCAAGAATGATATGACCAAGAAAAGTTTAAAAATTTTCCCATCTAGAACATTGATAGCATATCCCTAACTCATTCCTAGTTGATAATTTCAAGTACTTGGTGCTGTGCCTTTATTTCAAATTTATCTGTTATCACATATATGTTATAATTTATTTTAGGTTTTCTCTCTCTTTAAATTCCATCTTAAAGTATAAGATAGAGCTAGATTCATAGGTGAGCAATCCTGCTACCTGAGCTTATCTATTCAGATCTGGGGTTCTCACTGCTCAATGTGGGAGAAGTTATGGTTGTCACTTTAGTTAATAAGACCTCCTGGGTTCATTCAACATCAGAACGTAGAGCCTGGCCTTAGTATTTGCTTCATTCACTTCATGATCTGGGACAGAAATGTCCATGCCACCAGCTTACTCAATTTTGTGTCTTCTTTCATAAAAATTGGTGATTTCTTTCCTGTTGCTCATCTTTAATTTTAGTGTTTTATTATGTTCAGCAGTCTGAATGTTATTATGTTGTCTGTTTAACTTGAAAACCCCGAAGTTATATAGCATGTTTATGTTTCTCTAATTTAGTCTTAAAAATCAGTCATTTCTCTTATATTTTATCATTTCTTCACCAAGAGTGTTCTACTTTTTCTTGGTAGGGGCAAACAAAAGAGAAGTATAAGAAGCATTCAATAAAAAAAATTTGTTTTTTAATCTTGACTTTATTCCATAACTACTGACACAAAAGGTATATTTATTCAATATCTATTTCCCTAGGAAAGTCATTTGTAGGGTTGACTAGAGTGGTGGGGAGAACGGTCCTTCATAAAATTTTCACCTCCAAAATTTTTCTGCACCTTTTTCCTTTTAAAACTGAATAAAAGTCAGAGAAGGAAATGGCAACCCACTCCAGTATTCTTGCCTGGAAAAGTCCATGGACAGAGGAGCCAGGCAGGCTGCAGTCCATGGGGTTACCTGACTGAGCATGTGTT
The DNA here is from genome assembly GCA_006408695.1 of Aepyceros melampus. Taxonomy (NCBI): domain Eukaryota; kingdom Metazoa; phylum Chordata; class Mammalia; order Artiodactyla; family Bovidae; genus Aepyceros; species Aepyceros melampus. The sequence continues at coordinate 197,595 of SJXQ01003181.1, forward strand.
CATGAGGGTGGAGGGAGATGGGTTGGTAGCAATAAACTGGTAGAACTAAAATAAAATAAAATAGGAAAAAAAGTCATGTGCAGCAGAGAGCTGGCCTTATAGCTCCTGGCTCCACCACCAGAGAATGTTTTATCTGCAGAGGTCTTTGCCAAGTTTCCTACTGAAATATGAACCTTTAAGTCAGTTCCTCAGAAAACAAATATTACATACAAATTAGTTGAGGAAAAGAAAATCACACACATTCTTTAACTTCCATAGTTATTTTGAAACAAAACAAACTCCTTCTACCTCTGCCAACCTAGGTAGCAAACACATAATTAACTACATTTAAAGCCTTAAGGCTGAGTTTGTATTTCTAGATTAGTTTCAGTTAACTTTTGTGTTGTTCAAGTTATCTAAGTGTATATGTTATAACTTTTAAATTACATTCTCAAAGATTATACATTTAGTAAGTTTTTGATTAAGACAAAAGAAATTTTTAAATATTAGTATAGTGATACTTATACGAGGGGGACATTTTATAAACATAGTGGAAATCAATGGGATTTTCAAGGGCTACTGGCTTATATAGCTTGCAGTTTTAAGGTTTTTTTTTTTTTCTCTTGTTTTTAAGTTAATAATAAATGAAATGCTGTTTTCCTTAAAAACATTCTAATTGGAAGATAACCTAAATGTACAGAACAAATATTAGGATGATACAAGCTATAAATATTTTACCCTCTCTGAATGCAAGGACTTATATTACTGTTTTTAAATCATCATTTTCATACAGTGGACATGATGTTACAGGGAGTAGTCAAAGTATATTTACATGTATTAATTTTCAATAATCCTGGGTAGAAGTAAGCATTAAAAAATGAGGAAAGTAAAGTCCATGGTCATTTAGTCATAGACCATATACTGTTGTTTACAATATTTAATTTGTTGATGTTTAAAACCACCATGTGCTGTATATGCGATGCACAAAGCGATCTGCTATCCAGATTTTTTTCCAATGAAGAGTGTGTAGCCCCAGCTGCTGGAAATGCTGTTGGCAGAAAGACTTCAGTTGGCAGAGCTTGCAAAGATTATCTCAGCCGGAGGGATCTGCACGCTCCCCACGGGCAGCCTCTGTCCAGTGATTGATGGAGCGAAGGTAGAAGACTTGGCCCTTTTGTCAAAGATGGGCCAACTCTGACTAGTCCTATTAGCTCCGGAGGCTATGGTCAGCCGTGCATTTCAGCTCGACTCTTCATTCAGGGCTGCTCCTCTTCCTCTCTTCCGCAGACATTGATTCCAAGAACGCTCCTAATAAATATCTCACAAGTACTCCATCTCCAAATCTGCTTCTCAAGAACCTAACCTGGAGAATTACATATGAGTGATAATGAAACAGAATTGTCTATGACGCACATTTCCAATTACTCTTTGTAGTTTTCAATAAACCTTCTTATACATATATGTGTAGGTATTGGTAGAACTTCATGCTGAACTGTATATGATTTTTTTTTTTTACTTGATGGCTAATTTTGCTTCAGTTTGGTATTCAATTGTTATTGTTTAGTTGCAAAGTCGTCCCGACTCTTGCAGCCCCATGGACTGTAGCCCAGTAGGGCCCTCTGTCTGGGAACTCCCAGGCAAGAATACTGGAGTGGGTTGTCATTTCCTTCTCTAAGGGATCTTCTTGACCCAGAGATTGAACCTGAATCTCCTGCATTGCAAGTAGATTCTTCACCACTGAGCCACAGGGCCCACACTTAGTATTCCATAGTCTATCCTAAAGACTTATTATCATATTCTGATTTGCAAGTCACATAATTTCTTTTTTTAATATAAATTTATTTATTTTAATTGGAGGCTAATTAATTTACAATATTGTATTGGTTTTACCATACATCAACATGAATCTACCATGGGTGTACACGTGTTCCCCATCCTGAACCCCCCTCCCACCTCCCTCTCCATCCCATCCCTCTGGGTCATCCCAGTGCACCAGCCCCGAGCACCCTGTATCATGCATTGAACCTGGACTGGCAGTTCATTTCACATATGATATTATACATGTTGCACTGCCATTCTCCCAAATCATCCCACCCTCTCCCTCTCCCACAGAGTCCAAAAGACGGTTCTGTACATCTGTGTCTCTTTTGCTGCCTTGCATTCAGTGTTATCATTACCATCTTTCTAAATTCCACATATATGTGTTAGAATACTGTATTGGTGTTTTTCTTTCTGGCTTACTTCACTCTGTATAATAAGCTCCAGTTTCATCTACCTCATTACAACTGATTCAAATGTATTCTTTTTAATGGCTGAGTAATACTCCATTGTGTATATGTACCACAGCTTTCTTATCCATTCATCTGCTGATGGACATCTAGGTTGCTTCCATGTCCTGGCTATTATAAACAGTGCTGCAATGAACATTGGGGTGCATGTGTCTTTTTCAATTCTGGTTTCCTCGGTGTGTATGCCCAGCAGTGGGATTGTTGCATTATAAGGCAGTTCTAATTCCAGTTTTTTAAGGAATCTCTACACTGTTCTCCATAGTGGCTGAAAAAATTTAAATTGAAGTGTGGTGATTTACAATATCATGTTATTTCAGGTGCACAGTTCAGCAATTCAGATAGATAAAGAACATATAATGTATGCTATATATATATATAAAATCTATAAAGGAAAAGAATCTGAAAATAATTTGCATATATAACATTTTCAGAGTCTTTTCCTTTATAGATTATTGTTATAAAATATTAAGTATGACTTAATTATTAAGTCTGACATTATTACTTAATCATTAAGTATGACTCACTGTGCTATGCATTAAGTCTTTGTTGGTTATCTATTTTATATACAGTGATGTGTATCTGTTAATCCCAACTTAACTCAATAGTTTTCTAATTATAAATCTCCCCACAAGCCCAAACAGTAAATCTTTTAAAATTATTGATCTCCTTATCTATTCTCTAGGTGCCATTTTCTGCAGTAATGAGTGATCCATATGCCCACTGCAGCAATTCTCATAATCCCTTCTCCATGCACCTGCCTAAGAAATCCATTTCAAATGTTGTACTACTATTTTTTTCATAAATCATTGCTAAATATTATATAAGTAGGTTTTTATTTAGGATTAGGTTTTCATCAATATTGTAGGTGCTTTGCAAATTTGCTCCAGCAAAATAACATGGCAGTACAACTTATAATGTTTACTTTCTTGAAATAGACAAACTAGTAGCAGGTCATTATAATTTTCCTATTGTGTGTGTGTGACATAGCTTCAGTGTCCAACTCTTTGCAACCCCATGGACTGTAGCCCACCAGTCTTCTCTGTCCATGGGATTCTGCAGGCAAGAACACTGGAGTGGGTTGCCATTTCCTTCTTCAGGGGATCTTTCCAGCCCAGGGAAAGAACCCATGTTTCTTATGTCTCCTGCATTGTTGGGCGTGTTCTTTACTACTAGCACCACTGGGGAAGCCCAATGTTCTTACTAGATAGATTGAAAACACACAGGTTATTGGAAGGCTAGTCATCCAATATGAAGAGCATCCTTCTCCATACTTCTGATGCTGTCTTTTGAGTACTTCATTGCTCTGTAAGGCTTCCGTTTCCTGATAAGCCAAAGAGTCTTAAGGGAAACCAGAAGGGAGAATTTGAGCTGCTGAGCAAAGTTCATTCCTCTAATCAAAGCTTTGGTTGAAGGATATTACAATTTGAAAAAACATGTGAAATTTGAGATATCCAGTGATTTTTAAATGCACACATGTCCATAATTAGGAAAAATAACCCATTAAAATTTTGTAGGAAAAGATCTTTTTATACTTTATACCTCTAATGAACCACCTTACATTTAGAAAGAGAAACTAAGAACTGTGTGTTTTTACAATCAGTTAGTGGCAGAGGCAAGATTCAAACTCAAATATCTCAATTCCTAGTCCAAAGTTCTTTCATTAGTCAATCAGCATTTCATGGACTACCTAATCACAGTTCCTCATTTAATCTTTGGCACAGTATGAACTAAGAATTAAGCAAGTTTTCCTAAGGAATTTTTGGCAGGTGTCCTCCAAAAAGACTGATCTATATTTCTACATCAAAGGATGAGTATAATGACTTGGCAGCTTGCCAACTGGAGACAAAGCCAAGACCACCAGCACCGGAGCCCCTTGGGGTCAGCTATAATTGTCACAAGACCTGGTTTTCCTCTCTATTTAGTCTTGTTTTTATCTCCTTCCTTTTCCACGTGTTAATCCCAAGAGCACTATTAAGAAATATCTTTCAGCTAGACTACATTTCTAAACTCTGCTCCTGGAACTTTCCTGGTGTTCCAGTGGTTAAGAATCCTCCTTCCAGTGCAGGAGAAGGAAATGGCAATCCACTCCAGTATTCTTGCCTGGAGAATCCCATGGACAGAGAAGCCTAGTAGGTTACAGTCCATGGGGTCGCAAAGAGTTGGACACGACTGAGCGACTTCACCTCACCTCCAGTGCAGGAGCCGCTGGCTCAGTGTTTGGTCAGGACAATAAGATCCCGTCTGTGTGCATGCTCAGTCATGCCCAGCTTGCAACCCCTTGGACTATAGCCCACCAGGCTCCTCTGCCCATGGAATTCTCCAGGCCAAAATAGTGCCGTGGGTCACCATATCCTACCCAGGGAATCTTCCTGACCCAGGGATTGAACCCATGTCTCATGCATCTCCTACAATGGCAGGCGGACTCTTTACCACTTTGCCAGCTGAGTAGCCCCCAAGATCCATATGCTATGGGGCAGCTAAGCTATAACTTCTGAGGGGCTCCTGTAACTACTAAGCTGTAACTACTGAGACCGCAGGTTCTGGAGCCCATGCTGCACAAAAAGAGATGCCTGCTCTGTGAACTAGAGAAAGCCCAGGAAACCCTCATGCTGCAGCTAAGGGCTTGAACAGCCAAACTAAAACAAGACAAACAAAACAAAAAAAGTAGAAAGCAAAAACTTCCCGCAAAAAGCACAATCAAACAAACCAAAAAAAAATCTGCTTTTTTCAGAATCCAATCTGCAAGACAGAAGTATTTTTTAAATTCTCTATCAAAAATGTTTGTGAGTTGAAGGAAAGTAAGCCTTCCTGCTCCTCAATTTTGATTTCTGCCTGCATAAGAAAAATAATAGTTTTAAATTTTTTTTCAAGGAAGCTAACTCTAATCCTTCTTCCTCCTGGACCATCATAATTTCCTATCTTCTTGTACATATTAATTTACTTCTTACTTTAGTAAACATCAAGGATATAAATCTTGGCAGCTTCCCCAGGTTTGCCAATTATTGTAAAGAGTTGGTCCTATTCTAAACCATTTCCTTGGTCAGCTAGAATCTATTGCCAGCACTTAACTTCCGACCTTCCTTCAAAAGTCTTAGAGTGTCTTTTAATATCTCCTTCATGGATCCCATTAATACATAGTTACATATATTATCTTTATCAACAGTCAGCACCCTGCACTTGTCTCTGTCAGAGATAAATTCTAAGTTTACTGGTGACTAAGTCCGTGGGTTCAGAAAGTTTGCAGATGTTTAGGCTCCCCCTTGCCTACTACCTAACTGAAAGGAAATCTTGCTCTGTATTTCTGCTAGAGAATCAGATCATTTAGACAAAGGTATTGAGAATGGAAAAGAAGTTAGAAGAACACCAAGTTAACTCTGAGCAAAGTTGAGCTTAGGGCAGCCAAGACCATTCAGAAAAAGTGTATCAAAAGAAAGAGGAGGGGAAGAAAAGTTAACTCATTCTGGTGAGATACTGTCTCTTTCCCTATTTTTCTTAATCCAACGAATGTCTGAAAATTAAAGATAAATAATTGTCTTCTTTCCAGTCTCACTTAAAATAATTTCTAAAACTCACCCTGTGGAAATCCTAGATTGTTGTAAGTTTGCTTGAATAATGTTACATGTAGGTATATTGAAAGTACTAATATTTCTGTTTTACTGGACAAATAATGTTATTTATATTCTGAAAAATAGGATGATTAAATACTAACATGGCATGCTACATTTTAATTTCAAAATTTGAATTTATCCCTCCTCTCCTTTGGTAACTGTAAGTTTATATTCTATGTCATTTTTGAACGTGGAACTTCCTACTAGCCACATAGGAGCTAATTTCTAATTAAGAAAAAAGTCAAAGATAGTCTTAACTCACATATGAAAGAAGCACTTAGTAAGAAAACTGAGACTAAAACAGATTTTTAAAAATTTTCAGGAGGAAAACACAAAACCAGTAAAGAAAAAATAATAAAATACCACGAAAACTTATTTAATATCCTTGGAGAGATAAGAAACGATATTTCACTATGTAACAAGAAGATATAGTTATAAAAACAAAGAACAAAAATGTGCTACTGAAAATTTAAAATAAAATAACAGAAATGAACTCTTGAATAGAAACACTGGAAGATACAACTGAGAAAATCCTCCACAATACAAAACAATAAGACAGACAGGAAAACAACAGAAAGGATAACAAATTTGAGGATCAGTTTAATAATCTGATTATAAGTAATAAACATCTAAGAAAGAGAAGGCAGGAAAACATAGAGATGGAATTCTCAAATTATTCAAGAATTGTTTTAGAAGTTAAGAACATCAATATTTCAGATTACTGCACAATGGTTTTGAAAAGACTGACATAAATTATATGATTTTGAAATCTTAAAACTCTAGCAACAAAGACCTACAAAATTACAGAGAAGGGAGCGAAGGGGGAGAAATTCATAGGCAAAGTATTTGGAGTGAGAATGTTACAGGATTTTTAGGTAAATAACTTTTTATTTACCATTTTAGTAATAAAAGTAACTAGTTACATTTTTAGCAACAAAGGCAACTTTTTAGTGTGCTGGAGATTAAAAAGCCTAAAACCACTGAAAGTTTAAAAGAACTGAAAGCTAACCACATTGAAAAATGCCAAAGAGAAATATTCAATCAGAATCATTCAACCAGAATTATACACCCAGTGAAACTGTATCCAATATAAGAAGGAGATAATGACATTCTCAAGTATACAAGGTTTTGAAATTCTGACTTCTCACTCAACTTTTCTCGGGAAGTTACTGGAAGAGGTGCTTCCTCCAAAAAGAAGATAAAACCAGAAAAAGGAAAAACATGGATTTCAGAAACAATGACTCGACTACGGGATGGGCAGGCCTCCAAAGCAAGCCAGCAGCACTGAGGTGGGAGGTGAAAGGATGCTAAGATGGAAGGCACAAAGAAGATGAAATTGATAGGATGCTAGATGCATTTGGAATACATGGATGGTGAAGAGAGAGGAGAAAAGGAAAGATATAAGCATCTGAATGCAGAGTTCCAAAGAATAGCAAGAAGAGATAAGAAAGCCTTCTTCAGCGATCAATGCAAAGAAATAGAGGAAAAGAACAGAAGGGGAAAGACTAGAGATCTCTTCAAGAAAATTAGAGATACCAAGGGAACATTTCATGCAAAGATGGGCTCGATAAAGGACAGAAATGGTCTGGACCTAACAGAAGCAGAAGATATTAAGAAGATTTGGCAAGAATACACAGAAGAACTGTACAAAAAAGATCTTCATGACCCAGATAATCATGATGATGTGATGACTAATCTAGAGCCAGACATCTTGGAATGTGAAGTCAAGTGGGCCTTAGAAATACACACCTCCCCTGATCAGGGCTGCACTTGTTCTATTGGATCACACTGCCTTACTGTCAACTAAAACTTAGATATCTTTTGGCAAGAAATGGGCCATTCTCCCCTAACATACACAGGGATAAGAAAGCCTGTGTGTGATTAAATAGGATATGGCTAACATTGTGGCTGGACCATCATAAGCACTAAATAATGAAAGATGTTATTGTTTAAAGCAGCACTGTCTGAGCTTTAAAATCAGACAGTTCTAGGTTAAAATCCTGGCTCTGAAACATATGAATTGCATGACACTGGGCAAATTACTGATCCTCTTTGAAACTTAGTCTGCTCATCTATAAGGCAATACCACCTCATAGGGTTGTGGGGAGGATTAAATGAAAGAATACATGTGAGGCACTCTGAAATGAGCCTGGCACACTGAGGTAAGCACTCAGTAAATGTTAGCTACTACCATTTTTATGTACTCATGCAATTCACTTCTTGACCCAAATGCAACAACCTACGTTCATCACTTTTTAATTTTATTGGGATGTAATGTATTGGCTATGCTTCCCAGTTCTGAGTTCTGAGTCATCCTCAGTTCTGAGAAATGTGCCTTCTGGCTTTATCCAAGTCATTGCTATAATTGTTGAAGAGGATATGACCTAAAGTAAATACCACTAAAAGAGCTCCCTACAGGTTAGCAGTGTTCCATTAATCAGCACCCTTGAGTTACATTTTCTCCAGCTCACATTTCTCTACCTTGTCCAGAAAACTGTACTGATACACACAGTCAAATGGTTTCCCAGAATTAAGATATTACATGATAGCATTTCCCCAACTGACTGGTCCATGTTCTTTTTTAAAGAAAATTAGGTTGGCTTTGCATGATTTGCTTTCAATGAACACACACTGGCTTCTTAACAATTATCTTTTGTTTTTCTTGCTCATGAAATACTTGCTTTTTAGTCTGAAAATCTTTCTCCTTGCTGAAGGAGATGGAAATCTTTATAGTCCTATCTGCTCTCTGTCTTCCACTTAAAAAAAGAAACCATTGGAAGTGTTTTGAAAAGTCTAAAAGGTTTGCACAGTTTGTTATCAAAATCACAAATGTCAGTCATTAGCATGCAGACCACCAACAGTGGCAAAGTCCATGGACACAGAGCCGCACCAGGTCTGCAGAGAAACACAGTATCTGTCCAGCCCTCCACTCCTGGCCCAGAACACCGGGTTTCTGCCTCTGGTCTTCTGCCTTCCTTGCCATTCATTTTAGAAGCAGCTTTACTGGAGTTATTTTCTGCCCTGCTCAGTTTTATTTAGTTGCCTTCACATTTTATGGAGTTGTTTCAACAGTATTGTGTCCAAAACCCCACCTTTAACAATATTTTACAAAGCGTTTTACTTCCTGTGCATTTCCTTGGAGAGTTGAGTTTATTTTTAAATTCCCAACTCTCTTTTTCTGGGTGGGTGGGTGAGTAGGTAGACAGTTGTTATTGTATTCAAAAATACCTCTGAATATGATTCTAGTGAATTAGAGCATCACCAACCCTGCTTACAAAAAATGTGGCATGAGTTGAGAAGATATTTGAAAGAATGAACCATAGGTGTGATGCTTTCTTATCAGTTTTTACTCCACTTCTGTGTTAATGCTTTCTACAGTTTAAATGGGGATCTATTTGACCTTAATCATACAGATCCTGGAAAAGAGCAACACACAGGCAGAATCAGCCAGACAGCTCAAACTGACCCTCCCCCACACCCAAGACCCTGAGGGTTTAGGGAGGCCCCATCCCCTGTCTACTACCTGTCCACAGGAGAGACACACCCTGGGCTGAAGGACCACAGCCTGTCTCGATGTGACATGCGGCTAGCACTCAGAAAATCAGATACAGTCATTTGTGCCCAAGGGATGCCCTCTCATTGGTCCACCATCCAGCGATAAGGGTGGGGCATCAGGGGAGACCATCCAGGGAACTAGCCCAAGACCCAGTGTCCAGATCTGGGGATCTCTGAGTAGGAGAGAGACTGCCCTCATGTGGGCCCCACAGGCTGCATGGAGCATACAGAGAAAGAAGGGCGGCGGCCTGACTCAGGAGGGCTAAGGCCAAGCTCAAGAAGTGAAAGCTGATGAGTCCCCTCTGTGCCAGGAGCCTTGCCTGGAATTTTTCACTCTTGTCTCACTCTTCCTCCTCACCATCTTGTGAGGTGGGCACAGTTACCCTCACCTTGGGTGAGGAAGACAGCCTGCCTAAGGTCGCATTCGGGAAGGGACAAGAGCAGGAAGGAAGCCCAGGTCTGCCTGGTGCCCAGGCCCCGGCTGGTTGTTTCCACTCTCTTCTCTCCCCACAGTTCTCGGGAGGCCTCCAGGACCTCCTGCTTCCCCAGAACCAGTTCGCCATGTTCCTGTACTGTTTCATCTTCATACACATAATCTATGTCACCAAGGAGATGATCTTCTTTCTCTTCTCCAAGCACTACCTGTTCTGCATTGTGGCCATTTTGCTCTGTTTGATTAAAACTTTATGGTCATACTTCCAAGTGCCTTTGTGAAAGCTGATGAGTCCCCTCTGTGCCAGGAGCCTTGCCTGGAATTTTTCACTCTTGTCTCACTCTTCCTCCTCACCATCTTGTGAGGTGGGCACAGTTACCCTCACCTTGGGTGAGGAAGACAGCCTGCCTAAGGTCGCATTCGGGAAGGGACAAGAGCAGGAAGGAAGCCCAGGTCTGCCTGGTGCCCAGGCCCCGGCTGGTTGTTTCCACTCTCTTCTCTCCCCACAGTTCTCGGGAGGCCTCCAGGACCTCCTGCTTCCCCAGAACCAGTTCGCCATGTTCCTGTACTGTTTCATCTTCATACACATAATCTATGTCACCAAGGAGATGATCTTCTTTCTCTTCTCCAAGCACTACCTGTTCTGCATTGTGGCCATTTTGCTCTGTTTGATTAAAACTTTATGGTCATACTTCCAAGTGCCTTTGCTCTCTCTCCATCACTGGGCACCTCCTTGCCTCACCTGTGCCCCCCTCCCCCAATCAGAACTTGCTGGTAGGAAAAGTTTGCTGTCAAACATTTACACCTTAGTGTGAAAAAACGTGTTTAGGCCTTGTACTAAGCCTGAGTACTCACTGTCTGTGAAGACACTTTGTTTCCCAAGAGGAGGATTTCAGGAGGTAGTGGGTTAAGGAGGCATCTGTACAGAGAAGGGGTTTAGAAGCCTTTCCAGAACCACAGAAATTATATTGTGACTGGGCTGACTTGGGATCCACTGAATCTGCTCATTTAGACAGATCTTGTCTGAGGTGTGGGGAGCTGAGGGAGGCTTGGAGGTAGGGCCCCCAAAGAGGTCCACATCCCAGTTCCCATATGTTACCTTATGTGATTTAAAAAAAAAAAAAAAGACTTTGGGATTAAATTAAGGCCTTGAAAAGAAGAAGTGATCCTGGATTATCCAGATAAGCCCAGTGTAATCAAAAGGGTTCTTATAAGAGGGAAGCAGGAGGGTGAGAGGCAGAGAACATGTGGCCATGGGAGCAGAGCGGGGAGTGATGTGGGACCACAAGCCAAGAAACTCAGGCAGGCTATAGAAGTCAGAAAAGGCAGGAACATGGGCTTTTTCCTAGGGTTACCAGAAAGGATGCAGCCCTGCCAAAGCCGTTTTAAATTTCTGACCTCCAGAATGTAAGAGAATAAATGAGTTGCTTTAAGCCACTACATTTGTAATAATTTATGACAGCAGCAAAACTAACACAGGAAACTAATACAAGAGCCAAAACTGTAAGCTCCTTCCAGCTCTGCAGACATGCAAGATGGCACCATCACCATGCCATTGGCAAGGGTCCATTTAACCCTGGCCTGAACAGGACTGCACACAGTCCATCACACAGGCTCAGAACCTGCCCTCAGTTCAGTTCAGTTCAGTCACTCAGTCGTGTCCGACTCTTTGCAACCCCATGAATCACAGCACGCCAGGCCTCCCTGTTCATCACCAACTCCCGGAGTTCACTCAGACTCACGTCCATCGAGTCCGTGATGCCATCCAGCCATCTCATCCTCTGTCGTCCCCCTCTCCTCCTGCCCCCAATCCCTCCCAGCATCAGGGTCTTTTCCAATGAGTCAACTCTTCCCATGAGGTGGCCAAAGTATTGGAGTTTCAGCTTTAGCATCAGTCCTTCTAAAGAACACCCAGGACTAATCTCTTTTAGGATGGACTGGTTGGATCTCCTTGCAGTCCAAGGACTGTCAAGAGTCTTCTCCAACATCACAGTTCAAAAGCATCAATTCTTTGGTGCTCAGCTTTCTTCACAGTATGAACAGTATGAGCCTACCCTCAGCAACATGCAACTCAAGAATAGAGATGCTGAAGCTCCAGGGAGCCCAGGATGGGCCTATCGGGTATCCTAATCATTGAGCAGTGCAGGCCTGGGTGAGGTGGGGGCAAAATCTGGGCATACTCCAAGGGGCCTTGGGGAGGAGTCACTAATGTCTGATTAGAACCACAACAAGTCAGCAATGCTGCTCTTGTGGAAAAGTAGCAGGAGGGGGGACAAAACCAAACAGGCCACACAGCCCAACCCTCAAATCACACACACGCACACACAGCTAATAGCTGCCTACAATAGACATGTACACAGATAAGCCGGTAGCAACGACTAAAAGGAACAGACTTTGGGCACTAGAGGGCTCAAAGAGGGCACAAATGAAGTGGCCCGGTGTGTGCGTGTTCAACTCCCCTATCCCCTACACACACACACACACACACACACACACACACACAGCAGGCTGTCAGCTACCCGACCCCACCAGCCCCATCTGAGAATGCTGGCCAGTGCAGCAGACTTCAAGAATAACACAGCAAACTGAACAGACACAGCTGTGCAGTCCAATCTTTTTTTTTTTGACCCCCTCCTCTTCTTGGGCATGAGGCTCTCCTTTAAGAGGAACAAAAGAATACATTTCTGTCCTGTCTGTCCTGTTGGGCTCTCTGAGTGATGCTGAGTGAAAATACATGAAAAGAGAAGACCACCCTGGGATCCAGTGTCGGGACACATTATCATGCACTTCAGTCCAGTGACTTCTTGTTTCCCACCCAGTTCAGTGCGTCCATTCCCATTTGCAGCTGCATGTGGCGGGTATTCACTTGAAGGTAATAAAACTGTCATTTCTCATTAAAGTTTCAATAGAACTTTTTTGCTATGGGTCATTTCTCACAATCTCTTAATTTGATCTGGGTTTCTGGGGGGCAAGGATTGAAGCAAAGAAAGAGAAGATCTTGCTTTATTGACTACACCAAAGCCTTTGACTGTGTGGATCACAATAAACTGTGGGAAATTCTGAAAGAGATGGGAATACCAGACCACGTTACCTGCCTCCTGAGAAATCTGTATGCAGGTCAGGAAGCAACATTAGAACCGGACATGGAACAGCAGACTGGTTGCAGATAGGAAAAGGAGTACGTCAAGGCTGTATATTGTCACCCTGCTTATTTAACTTATATGCAGAGTACATCATGAGAAATGCCGGGCCATATGAAGCACAAGCTGGAATCAAGATTGCCAGGAGATATATCAATAACCTCAGATATGCAGATGACACCACCCTTATGGCAGAAAGTGAAGAGGAGCTAAAAAGCCTCTTGATGAAAGTAAAAGAGGAGAGTGAAAAAGCTGGCTTAAAACTCAACATTCAAAAAACTAAGATCATGGCATCCGATCCCATCACTTCATGGCACATAGATGAGGAAACAATGGAAACAGTGGCAGACTTTATTTTTTTGGGCTCCAAAATCACTGCAGATGGTGACTGCAGCCATGAAAGTAAAAGACACTTGCTCCTTGGAAGAAAAGCTATGACTAACCGAGACAGCATATTAAAAAGAAGAGACATTATTTTGCCAACAAAGGTCCGTCTAGTCAAAGCTATGGTTTTTCCAGTAGTCATGTATGGATGTGAGAGTTGGACTACAAGAAAGCTGAGCACTGAAGAATTGATGCTTTTGAACTGTGGTGTTAGAGAAGACTTGAGAGTCCCTTGGACTGCAAGATCAAACAGTCAATCCTAAAGGAAATCAGTCCTGTATATTCATTGGAAGGACTGATGTTGAAGCTGAAACTCCAATATTTTGGCCAGCTAATATGAAGAACTGACTCATTGGAAAAGACCCTGATGCTGAGAAAGATTGAAGGCAGGAGGAAAAGGGAACGACAGAGGATGGGATGGTTGGATGGCATCATTGACTCAAGGGACATGAGTTTGAGCAAGCTTGAGGAGATGGTGAAGGCAGAGAAGCCTGGTGTGCTGCAGTCCATGGGGTCACAAAGAGTAGGACATGACTGAGTGACTGAACTGAACTGAAGGAGATCAGGATATCAAAAATATTAAGGTCCAGATGTTTAATCTGCTAGAACAAATAGAATTGAGAGTTTGAAAAAAAACAAGTGCTATAATACCATTTATTTAATCAACCTGTTACCAGATAAAACTAAATTAAATGCACCCATTTTCCTTTTAAATCTTTAGAGAAAGACTGAATAAACTTTCAGCTGTTAGCATCTCTTCTCACCTCCGTAGCAATGGGCATGAAATCTCCCTTCTGTCCCTCCTCCTACTCTGATAGAAGAGTGGAGCCAATAAGATGTGCCCTCAGTAAAAATGAGAGAAACTCATGGTCACTCCCCAAACTTGGTATAGGCCTCCCAGTGCAATTGCAAAGCAGGAAATCAGAGGGAAGGGAGAGAGAAAAACAAAGAGAGATGCAAAGGATAGGAAAAAGGCACAGCCTAGAGTTACCAAGCAGGCAACAAGTCAACACACAAGCCCTTCCGAAGCATCTCCAATGTGCTTGGTCCTTGGTTATATGCTTTATGGAGGCCTGGGAGGTAGACATATGTATATCATCCCCATTTCCCAGACAAGGATACTGAGGCTCAGAGAAGTTAAATGATGCACCCAAAACCATCTTAGATCTCAAGTCTGACTCCAAAACACATGATCTTAATACACTTACACATTCCTAAAATCCTGCCTCGGAGGATTTCACAGCCTTGCTGGGGAGATGCCGCTGATACTGTAAAGAAACTAGCAGGCACATAGACCTCAGTGATGAAGGAGATTAAATGAGAGGGCCCTGGAGCACAGGGGGATCGAAGTCTCAAAAGAGCAGCTCACGGGGCCGGTAAGCCTGGGATAGGGAGAAAGGAGCAGGGAGAACTCACCTGGATTCAGACCAATGTGGGATCTTAATTCAAGGAGAGGAGTAGACTCATCCTCACTCTAGTGAATAGTAACAGACCTGGAAAAGTGTTTGGAACCAAATTTTATAGTTTTAAATGTTGGTCTGAGGAATGTGAACTTAACCCCTTAGGAAATAAGGAGTGTTCAGACTACTGTGCTATTGCACTAATTTCACATGCTCAAAATCCTTCAAGCCAGGCTTCGGCAGTACACGAATCAAGAACTTCCAGATGTACAAGCTGGATTTGGAAAGGCAGAGAAACTGGAGATCAAATTGCCAGCATTCACTGGATCATGGAGAAAGCGAGGGAATTCTAGAAAAACATTTACTTCTTCACTGACTATGTTAAAGCCTTTGACTGTGTGGATCACAATGAACTGTGGAAAATTCTTAAAGAAACGGGAGTTCCAGACCACCTTACCTGTCTCCTGAGAAATCTGTATGCCAGTCAAGAAGTAAAAGTTAGAACCAGACCTGGAACGATAGACTGTTTCAAAATTGGGAAAGGCTGTATATTATCACCCTGCTTATTTAACTTATATGCAGAATACATCATGTGACATGCTGGGCAGGATGAATCACAAGCTGGAATCAAGTTTGCTGGGAGAAATATCAACACCCTCAGACATGCAGATAATATCACTCTAAAGACAGAAAGTGAAGAACTAAAGGGCCTCTTGATGAGGGTGAAAGAGGAGAGTGAAAAAAGCTGGCTTGAAACAGCATTAAAAAAAAAGTGAGATCATAGTATCTTGTCCCATCACTTCATGGCAAATAGAAGGGCAAAAAGTTGAAGCAGTGACAGATTTTATTTTCTTGGGCTCCAAAATCACTACAGACAATGACTGCAGCCATGAAATTAAAAGATGCTTGCTCCTTGGAAGTAAGCTATGATAAACCTAGACAGTGTATTAAAAAGCAGAGACTTCACTTTGCCAACAAAGGTCGTATAGTCAAAGTTATGATTTATCCAATAGTCATGTACGGATGTGAGAGAAGAAGGCTGAGTGCTGAAATGCTTTCTAATTGTAGTGCTGGAGAAGATTCTTGAGAGTCCCTTGGACTGTAAAGAGATCAAATCAATCAATCCAAAGGAAATCAACCCTGAATATTCATTGGAAGGACTGCCACTGAAGCGCCAATACTTTGGCCACCTGATGAGAAGAATCACCTCAGTGGAAAAGACTCTGATGCTGTGAAAGATTGAAGGCAAAAGGAGAAGTGGGTGGCCGAGGATGAGATGGTTAGATCGCATCACTGACTCAATGGACATGAATTTGAGTAAACTCCAGGAGATAGTAAAGGACAGAGGAGTGTGGCATGCTACAATCCATGGGATCACAAAGAGTCAGATGCTACCTAGTGACTGAATGACAGCAATAGTGACCCTCCCCCCAAAGGGGGAAATTCTTCACCCATCCCCTCTCCTGGGGACCATGTTCTTGCCTTGACCCCCTCTCCCCATTTCCAATCTAGGAACATTCGTTCTAATGTCCCCATGTGAAGATTGCATTTAGCTGTGAAAGAAACCCAGTCACAGTGGCTTAACAAAGTAGGAGTTTACATGTCTCACACACTAAGAAATCCCTGGTAAGGCAGTCTGTGATGGTTAAATTTCTCTAGGAAGTCATAGAGAACCCAGTCATAAAGGACCCTTCTTTTCCTTCCACCATCCTTAGCATATGGCTTTTATCCTGCTCACTTCATGGCTTTTAGCCTCATAATCTCAATATGGCTGCCATGGCTCCAGGTATCAACTCCTGGTCAGCACAGGGGGAAAAGAAATGAAGCCACCTCTTAAAAGCTTTCCAGAAAGATCCACTTAGAGACTTCTGCTTGCATCTCATGGTTCAGACTGGTCATGTTGCTGCTCCTAGCTTCAGGACATCTTTAGTATAGTAAGTTTTTTGCCTGGACACTGTTGCAGCCTTGAACAAAATTAAGATTCTGATAGTATGGGGAGGAGGGGAAAGAGAGGGGTGGGTATTGAATAAGCAAATAACTGTGTCTACAGTACCCTGCTGCTTTCTTAGGCCCAGCTCCCACTCCCTGCCTCAGTGCTGAGCCAGCATCACAGTCCTGTCCGGGTTGAAACAATTGGGTGGAGCACAGTGTGGCCAAGCTGGGTCTGGTCAACAGCTGCACTTCTGCCTTAAAGCCTCACCCACATACCACAGCAAGAAGGTCACAGTTTTCTCTCAGTACAGGACTGGAACAGCTCTGCCTTCATCCTCTTGACCTCTGCCTGAGGTCCCAGGATCTTACACAACAAGGGCCTCCGCCTTGCCTGGGGGCACACCCCTCGGTGCTAGGTTGTAGGAGGAGGCCAGTTTGCCCCTAGAGTCCCTCCCATTCCTGAGTCCCAGATCCCACAGAACAGAGCCCAGTGCCCTCAAACTCTGTCCTGTCATCCCACTCACACTGCATTGCTGAAGACTGAGAGCATAACAGATCCTACACAGTACACTCCCCTATAGCCCAAGCAGTTAAACACTAATAATAAAGTTTCAAGTGGTCTTAGGAAGACAAAGATAGAAGAATCTTGCCTGCTGCCCCAGTGGAATCACATAGGTTGCAACCCTGAGCCCACGGACAGGCTAGGATGCTGGAAATGCTCAGATCTGCAAGGAGGGAAGGAGGAACAGGCTTGGCTTCCAACTTCCCTGCCATCTCCGTTTCTAATCCCACTTCAACAGGTGATGGCAAGCAAGTTGGTTAAGCTTTCTAGGCTTCATTTGGGTGACCTACCAATTACCCAGGCTCTCAGTTTTTTAAAAAAAGAAAATAAAAAGGTGGGGGTGGAGAGAATGGGACCAAAGAGCCTTGGGTCTGATTTCAGAAATTCCAATTTAATTGATCTGAGATGTGTCCAGAGAGTTTGGTAACTTGAACACTGCCCCGGTTGATTGTAACATTTTCAGCTTCATTACAAACTAAATCCTTGTGACTCAACACATGAGCTGAGGACCAGCAGCCCCAGGTATCTTAGAAACGCAGCATCCCAGGCCCCACTCCGGACCCACTGATCATTTGCATTTTTGACAATATTCTCAATGACTCGTACAAGAGGACGTCACAAAAGCGCTGCTCTAGGTCAAGTGATTCAACCTTTGTTCACTTGCAAAGATAGTGCT
>SJXQ01003181.1:215901-265528 GCA_006408695.1 Aepyceros melampus
GGCGGGGGGTGGAGGGGGGAGGGGGGGCCGGTGTGGAGGCAAGACAGGAAGGAGAGAAGAGAGGATAACCGAGCGTGCAGCCCCTTATGAGGGCTGTGGGAGTCCCCCTCACAGCTGGCAGGTACAGGCTGAGTGGCCATACTTCCACCCCTCCCCTCCACGCTCTTCACCAGTCCTTGCTCGGGGCTTCTGAGCAACCAAATAATTGGTTGCACTCCGCAATTCACCAGAAACTTCCGGAATCCCCCCAGGCCTGTCTCTGCCTCTGTCCCTATTATGATCTGGCTCTGTTGTAGCTTGGGGGAAAGTCTTGCTAATATACATTCATTCATTATTTAAAGGTTGCCACTGTTCTTCCAGGGAGGTTAAGCATGATTAAAAGACGGGATTTTTTTTTTCCACAGGGCACAGCAGAAAAGCTAGGACTCCCGCATTTTTAAGCTGTTTTGGCCAAGCCTTGTTGCATAATTTAAAGTCTGGGACTCATTTAGATTTAATTAGCCAAAGGAGCAGCAGCTGCAGGTTCGTTAGTTGGTATTTATTAAGCACCCTCGGAGGGCTAGGTCTGCTCTTTAAGAGCTTCGGACTTGCAAATTTCCTATACTTTAAGAAAGAGGGGATCACAGAGAGGGTTAGGAGTCAAGCATTTTGGTTCCTCAAGAACAAAGGGGTGGCATCAAAGCGCCTGGGGTCAGGAGATAAATCCCCCAACGCCTCTGTCAAGAGTCAGTGATTTAGGGGCTCAAGGTGACAACGTGATAACAGGGTGCAGGCTCAGCTCTACAAATGAGAGGTGTTAGTAAGAGAAAGGCAGAGAATGTAGGGGTCAGAGACCTGACGTTAAGAACCAGAAGTGAAGCGATCAGAACTCAGCTCCAGGATCTTCGGGGCCCAATGCAGGACAGTGAGAGTCCCTTGTTCAAGAACCACTGAGAATTTCAAGGTGGGGACAGAGGATCCTGGAACCAACTGTGGGGTCTGGCTAAGTGCAGGCCATCCCCCCCACCAAGCATAGAGCCTGGGGGCAGTGCTGTGGTGGTCCACCCATGAGGCTGGCCCTCGAGTGAGTGTGGGGAGACCTTCTGGGGTAGGAGGCTTTTGTGGATCCTCTGAAATCCCCCTCTGTTCCCTGACACCCCATCATCCAGAGGAAGGGGAACAGGTGCTATGTATTTTGAAAGGGGGTAGGGACCACGGGAGCAGGCCCAACTGCTGAGGATGCTGAGTCTGGTGGTCTAGGGGGAGGAAAGGTCCCTGCGCAGGCAATGTCCGGGGTCGGGGGGCAGGGCTCATACCCCCACCAGCTCTGGAAGCAGAGTCTGGCTAAGTGGGAGACACCTCTTGGTGTGCATGTCATGCCCCGGGCTTGCAGCTGCTAATCCCAGGGCTAACACAAGCACTGAGTTCCCCAGTTCTTGGCATTTCCTCTCCCTCCTGGCTTCCTCCCCAGCCCCATTCAGCAGCTAGCTTTTCTCTGGGCTAGAAAATCCCCAAATAAGAGAATAAAGCTACACTTTTTACCCTCATGAGCCTCATTTGTATCAAATGACACAGTCACTTTCCCTCAAACTTTGCATCAAAGGAGCCTTTGTAGGGTCCTGGGGCAGAAAGCAGGTCTTGGAAGAGAGCCACCGGAAAGCCGTGCACAAAGTGCTGAGCAAGGCAACCCTTGGCTGAGCAGGTGGGGGTCAGCGGGAGGGAGGTGGGGGGGTGCCCTTGGGAGCTTCCCCCCCCCTAGGTAGGGCATATGCCAGACATTCTGTACCATGGAGCCACTCCCCTCCCAGCTGGAGCAGCTCATTGTGTGCTGCAGAGACCACTCTACTGCCGGGGCTTCAGTCAATGTTTGAGGACCAAATGAATGAACAAGTCGATGAAGAAAAGGATGCAGTAGACAGCCTAAGAGAAGACTCTGAGCTCAAGCCTTCTGTGGAGATGTCCTGGAGAGGAGGGAAGGGCTCACGCACTTACCCAGTAGCTACTGTATATTCTGCCCCCTCCAACACACTTCGTGTCGACTCATCTCATCCCATGGCCACCCCGTGAGACAGTACTATAACCATCCTCACCCTGCCAATGAGAATGAGACTCAGAGAGGTTCAGGAGTTGCCTGAGCTTCCTGAGCTGGAAGCCTGGCAGGGACCAAGTACAGCACAGAGCTGAAAGTGGCTTTAAAGAATGTTGAGAAATCTATCTCATCTGTTTGGATGTCAATGAGATTCAGAGCTGCTTTGATAATAAATGTGAAGAGTGATGTTACTGTATTTCAAATGCTATTGTGAGGTTCCCTGTATCTCTCTATATTGTGCACACCTAGGGGTAGAGGCTTCAAAGGTACTCGACTGAAAAATCTGCCCTTTTATTCCGCCCATTCTCTCCCTTCCTCCCACTAAAGGTTATGGAGGGAAATATCTCTGAGAGGGGACAAGCATGTCAGTCCTCATTCACTGGCTCTGGTAGGGCAAGTGAAAGAGGGGAGCTGGCCAGATGGAGCTAACAAGAAAGGAAGAATCAGTGCAAAAGAGGCAGCCCCCCCAACTCCCACCCTCCAGCCCATTTTCACCCTAGTGTCTAGTTCAAGAGCAGCCAGGAATCCAGTCTTTTTAAGTGATACCTGCTGATTTTTAACTGTTGACTCTATCTTTTTTGGCACTCTATGGACCTAACAAAAGTCTGCAGGCCCACACACTCATAACCTTTGAACTTGAGATGTGATTTCCCTTATGATACAGTCTTCTGTTTCACTCAGAGATTGCTGGGGGAATTCTTTAAACAGAAAATACTCCTAGTTACAAAAATAGAATGTGATTCACTCTAGCCCTGCATTAAGCAGAGAAGCAGCAGTAAAGGATGATTCTTCCCTTCACAAATTGCCTCACCTTGAGGTGTTTCAAGAGACAGATCTCTTTGTGCATTTCAAATCAAGTTAGAATGGGAAAAATCTAATTTTCATACAACTTGAAGGAAAATGGGAATTTGGTTCAAGCCTGGATCAGGATTAAAGAAGGGGCAAGGCAGGGGCCTGGGGTGGAGAAATGAGGCAAGAGAGTGCATTGCAGGCAGAGGGCAAAGCTGGGTGCCCTCACTTAGGGATGAGGAGAGAGGCTGGCAACAGCCCTGTGAGATTGGTGAGACAGAGAGATGGAGCCTGGGGACTGGATCCAGAGAGGGGAAGAGGATGAGGGCACATCATCAGTTGCCATGGCAACAAAGGAATAAGGAAAGGGGAGGGGAGAAAAGGAGGGAGGGGGGAATCTCGGAGAAGAGCTACATTGTGCTCTACAGCCAGGTCTCTCCCCTCCATCCAGGCACCTGTCTATAACTCCCGGGCCCTCTACCACCTCCCCCACCTGACTCCACTCAACCTTGGCATGGATAAAATGCTATGAAATGAAAATACTATGAACTGATGTCAAAGACATTCAGATCCTATATGTGTAACTATAGGATATGTAACTACTTCGCATCAGTCTCTAGAAGACCTCTTTTAAAAATTTTTTTTTGTAATTTTACTTTACAATATTGTATTGGTTTTGCCATACATCAACATGAATCTGCCACGAGTGTACACGTGTTCCCAATCCTGAACCTCCCTCCCACCTCCCTCCCCACCTCTTTTTAAAAATTTTTTTAAAAAATATTTATTTGGCTGCACTAGGTCTTAGTTGCAACATGCGGTATCTTTAGTTGTGGCATGAGAACTCTTAATTGCAGCATGTGGGATCTAATTCCCTTACCAGGGATTGAACCCAGGCCCCCTACATTGGGAGCATGGGTCTGAGCCACTGGACCAACAGAGAAGTCCCTCCAAAAGGCCTCTTGAATTAAAAAATATTTTCTCCACTGTCCTGCTATGAAAGCCTGTAATTCAACTATCAGGGCCAAAATTCTTGGACTAAGGATTTGTTTCCATTCAATTACAAACCCTCCTTAAGAACAGTAATGTCTTGGATATTAACTTCTAGAATCTCATAAATTAATTTATCACATGTAGCAGGGGTCTTGGCTTCAACCTAGACCTTGGCTTCAGTCTACTACTAGGATTCAGGCATATCTAAACATGTATGATAAGTTAACAGGCTAGATCCCAGACAGATCCGTCTATAGCATGATTCCAGTGACATCTGCTATGTTTACCCAGTGTTCATTCCCCATTGATTTTCTTTTGGGGAACTCCCTGTTCATCAGTCTTTGTAAATTTCCAGTGGGCTGGCTTCCAATTGAGGGTGGCCCAGACCTGGCCAATCAGAACATTTCATCTTTTGGCCAAATGGTAGGTTCTAGTGTGGACACATGACCCAAGCCTGACCAATGAGTTTCAGACTTAGGACTTTTACTGGAACTCCTAGGAAAGATAAACTCTCCTTTGGGTACTAATTAGGCAGAATAAATGTCCAGAGCAATTGGTGGCTGTCTTGTTCCACTTGGGAAAGCCTGACCTGAGCATACAGCTTACATGGAGAAAAGCAGAGCCAAGAAGGGATGAGAAGACTCAGGGAAAGAGAGAGAGAGGGAGGAGAAGGAGAGAGAGTGAGACCTTGTTGGCATGATTTGAGCTCCTGGATCCACCTGAAATAAGAGACATCCCTAAGCTTTTCAGTTGCTATTAACTTTTATTTAAATTGGGTTTCTGTCACTTGGAACCAAGAGTTCTGAAGCATGCAAGGGCTTTCCCATTTGGCTAAGGCAAAGATAATTACGTGAGTTGGAACATGAGCTCAGCGATAGCTAGTGGAGGAAACTTGGCATCTGTTTCCAGCCTGTCCTATAGAGAAAGCCAAGCAGATGAACCTAAACAGGGAGTTTGACAGACACGGGGAGAAGTGATGCTCTTAGGGGACACACACGAGAACTCACATGTGAGAAGGGAGTCATTACTCCACTCCTGGAGGGAAAACAGCCTGCTCTGGGACCATGAGGGACTGAGGCATTGATGTCTCTGCCAATGGAAATGGTGGCAGGGCATCGCTGAGAGGGGATGCCCAGTGGGAAACCATAGACAAGCATAGTCTGTACAATCACAAAGGCTCCATGATAAGACCATGAACAGTCTGGAAGCAACCCAAGTGTCCATCAACTGATGTGTCGATAATCACCATGTGGGACAGCCATACCTTGGAATATTATTTGGCAGTAAAAAAGGATAAAGCCTTGATCCATGCTACCACATGATTGAACCTTGAAAACATCATGCTAAGGGAAAGAAGCCAAACATAAAAGACTACAAATGTTATAATTCCATTTACATAAAATTTCCAGAATGTGCAAATCTCTAGAGAGACAAAGTAGACTAGTAGTTGCTTAGGACCAGGGGAACAGAGGGACTGGAAGACGAGAGCTATGGGTGCACAGTTTCCTTTAGGGTGATGAAATGTCCTAAAATTAACCGTGGTGATGGTTGCAAAACTTGAAATGCTAAAAGTCATCTAATTGCACACTTTAAATGGGAAATTGTACAGTATATGAATTATATCTCAGTAAAGTTCTTACCCTCCAAAATGGCTCTTGAGGTTTCTGCCGAGGGGGGATAAAGATGAAAGGTTAGCGTCCAGGGGACTCCAGGTGACCCAGGGCACTTGATGAAGCTGCTGTGACTTTGGGAGGGAGTCTGCCCTTAGATCTGACAAGAGAGACCTCGCTCTGGGCCAGCACTATATGAGGGCTCCCCGCTGACTCTTATCTGGTCTCACCCCTTCCCACAGGGTAGAAAGTCTGTAGGGCCAAGTGGATGTGCCCATCACACTCCACCTCCTGAGAACATACCATAGGCATACAGGACCCAGGAACTCCTTGCCCAAAAGGTCCCAAACCTGTTTCCCAGCCTGCAGTCCTCTTCCCCAGGCTCATCCTCCACAGGGTAGACTGAACTGGGGGGCTGCCACATCCAAGAGGTGTGACCGGAACTTGGATATGCAAGCTGGTTGCCCACACCAGGCGCCTCGAAGAATGAGGCAGAGCTGGGGGGTGAAGGGTAAAGGGACAGGCCACGGGCCGCAAGTGCAGGGTCGGGGGTGGGGGCGCCTGGGGCCCGCTCTCTCCACAATCACCAAGTATCCAGCAAGTAATCAGAGAAATATGAGCATTCTCAATTCAAACTTGACCTTCCAGGTCATGGTGAAGATGTATTTTTCAAGACAGAAAGCTGGAACGTTTAACAACTTGTTAGCCTGCTTTACAGCTGTGAGATACATGAACACATGGCTTGTGGACCTCCATTTGTCTTCACGCTCTGGATCCCCGCAAACACAAGAGATCTGATGCTGAGAGATGCTCCACTTGAGAGAAATCTATCCGAGCTCTTCTTTCTACAGAATCCTGCTAAGGGATTTCCCAGGCTGTGTTTATGGATTTAGGAAACAGTTCATGGATTCTTTGCTCCAGGCTATAGAGAAAGCTGATACATAGCTGCCCACAACCTGAAGTTTAATGATTTCTGTCAACGTCTTCTCAGCTGAGCCCACAGCTTAGGCACATAGTGAGGTGCAGGCTGGAGACTCAGCGGTTCTCAGGGCCCTGCTAAGGAGTCGGTGCCTGTCTGGCTCCCTCGTCTTTCAGTTTTGTTGTTGCTTTTAAGGTATCATGTAGTAAGAGTCCGACTGGCAAAGAATCCTAGCAGAAGCTCATGGGAAACGTCTGAGAGCAGGACTGAGGCAAGCCAAGGAGTATCCATACATCCTTCCTCTACATCTTCCTGTCGGCCAAAAACTCAGGAGTCGCGTGCTGGTGCCCTTGCAGGAGAGACCTTCACGACACATGGTCTCTGTCCTCCCAGAACTTAGCATCTGGCTGCAAAGCAACACTGACGCGGATCATTAAAACCCAACGATCCCTGGTGGTCCAGGGTCAAGAATCACCTTCCAGTGTAGGGGACCCTGATTCCACCCCTGGCCAGGGAACTAAGATCTCACATGATGGGGCAACTAAACCCAAGCCTCAGCTAGAGAGCCTGTTTGCTCTAGACTCCATGTGCTACAACTAAAGAGAAGCCTGCATACCCAACAGAGCGAAACAAATAAAAATAAATATTAAAAAAGAAAGAAAAGATGCTCAACATTTAAAAAAAAACACAATATAAAACCCCCACGATATAACAGAGTGTGACATAAAGCATTTTCAAGATTAGAGATTATCTCATCCAGAGTTTCTCCTAGGCATGGCTGCCCCTTTGGACAACATTACCCTCTGCTTGGGCTTCCCTGATAGTTCAGTTGATAAAGAATCCGCCTGCAATGCAGGAAACTCTGGTTCAGTTCCTCGGTCAGGAAGATCCCCTGGAGAAGGGACAGGCTACCCACCCCAGTATTCTTGGGCTTCCCTGGTGGCTCAGCTGGTAAAGAATCCACCTGCAGTGCGGGAGACCTGGGTTCAGTCCCTGGGGTGGGAAGATCCCCTGGAGAAGGGAAAGGCTACCCACTGCAGTATTCTGGCCTGGAGAATTCTGTGGATTGTTTAGTACATGAGGTCGCAAAGAGTTGGACACTGAGTGACTCTCACCACCACCACCCTTTGCTTGGAAAGAGGGGGAGCTGTCCTGTGCACTGCAGGATGTTAACAGCATCCCTGCCCTCTAACCCACTAGATACCAGGAACAGGCTCCCTGCCCCAGTTGTAAGAACAAAAAGTATCTCCAGACACTGCCAAATGTCCCATGGGGGTGAAAACCACCCCTAGCTGAGAACTGTTGCTCTAGTATAAACACCTCCCCATCATTTCCAGTATAATTAATGTTTATAGACAGATAATTACAGGAAGCCAGGTGAGGGGGTCAGTTTTCATTATGATCCCAATGAAAAGGCAATGCCAAAGAATGTTCAAAGTGAAAATGAAAGTTGCTCTTTGCAACCCCATGGACTGTATAGTCCAGGAATTCTCCAGGCCAGAAAACTGGAGTGGATAGCCTTTCCCTTCTCCAGGGGATCTTCCCAACCCGGGGATCAAACCCAAGTCTCCCGCACTGCAGGTGGCTTCTTTACCAGCTGAGCCACCAGGGGACAATGTTCAAACTACCGTACAATTGCACTCATTTTACATGCTGGCAAGGTAATGCTCAGAATCCTCCAAGGTAGGCTTCAACAGTACATGAACCGAGAACTTCCAGATGTTCAAGCTGACTTTAGTAAAGGCAGAGGAACCAGAGATCAAATTGCCAACATCTGTTGGATCATAGAAAAAGCAAGGGAATTCCAGAAAAACATCTACTTCTGCTTCATTGACTATGCCAAAACCTTTAACTGTGTGGATCACAACAAACTGTGGAAAATTCTTAAAGAGATGGGAATACCAGACCACATTACCTTCCTTCTGAGAAACCTGTATGCAGGTCAAGAAGCAACAGTTAGAACTGGACATTGAACAACAGACTGGTTCCAAACTGGGAAAGGAATACATCAAGACTGTATATTGTCACCTTGCTTAGTTAACTTATATGGAGAGTACATCATGAGAAATGCCAGGCTGGATGAAGCTCAAGCTGGAATCAAGACTGCCAGGAGAAATATCAATAACCTCAGATATGCAGATGACACCACCTTAATGGCAGAAAGTGAAGAGGAACTAAAGAGCCTCTTGATGAAGGTGAAAGAAGAGAGTGAAAAAGCTGGCTTAAAACTCAACATTCAAAAAACTAAGATCATGGCATCCGATCCCATCCCCAAATAGATGGGTAAACAATGGAAACTGTGACAGATTTTATTTTCTTGTGCTCCAAAATCACTGTGGATGGTAAGTGCAGCCAAAAAATCGCTTGCTCTTTGGAAGAAAAGCTATGACAAACAAAGAGAGTGTACCATAAAGCAGAGACATCATTTTGCCGGCAAAGGTCCATTTAGTCAAAGCTATGGTTCTTCCAGTAGTCATGTATGGATATGAGAGTTGGAACATAATGAGGCTGAGCGCTGAAGAATTGATGCTTTTGAACTGGTGCTGGAGAAGACTCTTTGAGAGTCCCTTGGACAGCAAGGAGACCAAACCAATCAATCCTAAATGAACTCAACCTTGAATAATCATTGGAAGGACTGATGCTGAAGCTGAAGCTCCAATACTTTGGCCACCTGATGAGAAGAGCCAACTCATTGGAAAAGAACTTGATGCTGGGAAAGATTGAAGATAGGAGGAGAAGAGGATGACAGAAGGTGAGATGGTTGGATGGCATCACTGATTCAATGGACATGAGTTTGAGCAAACTCTGGGAGATGGTGAAGGACAGGAAAGCCTGGCATGCTGCTGTCCATGGGGTCACAAAGAGTCAGATATGACTGAGTGACTGAATAGCAACAGATGAAGGGGAGATGATTGTGGATGGGAAGAGCTGGTTCTTGAAGAAAGTGGCACCATAAGTGGGCCTCAAAGGCTGAGTAGGAATCTGGCTGGAAGGACAGGCCTGCAAGATGAGGAAGGGTGTGCTCAGAACAAGCAGCATCACCCACGTAGTTATAAGGTTGTGCAATGTCAAAAGGTGTGCAGCCGAGGGGACAGGCATGACTGAAACAGCTTCCCCTCTCCTGGCCAAGCCATGCCTCTTGGCACTGGGCTGTGTCAGTCTGGAGGAGAGACTGCTGTTCATACAAAGGTGTCTTGTGCTCCCCACCTCATATGCTCATGGTGCTGTATCTGCCCAAAGAAGGCCATTTCCTAGTGACAAAGGCACCAAGGGCCAGCCAGGAATGAGCATGCCCTGGGATGGAGAGGAGAGAGCCAGCCCTCCGTCAGGGTCCGATGGGGACTGGAGTATCTCGAGCCTCTTGATGGCCCCGCTAAGCTCCTCTCTGCTCTGACTGGTGTGTGGGGACACCTTCGCTCCTCCCGCAGAGGCCCTTCATGGAAGAATGAGAAGGAAGGTCTTTCAAGAGCTCAAGGTAGATTGAACCAAAAGGAGAAGGAACGCTCTAAGAAAAGAGTCTGGATCTGAACACACAGTAGCCAGTGCGCCTGGACTCAGGTTATTGTTACTTCTGTCCCTTCCCCAGAAAGACCCTACAGAGAGGTAGTCACCCCTCAGGGATGTCTCCTATGCCCAGAGCATCTTTCCTCCTACAAAGAAACCTTAAGACCCTGCAGGGACCCCTCATCCCATCACCTTCCCTTTCTTTGCTCATCCATCCAGCAATCACTTCAGTTCAGTCACTCAGTCGTGTCCGACTCTTTGTGACCCCATGAATTGCAGCACGCCAGGCCTCCCTGTCCATCACCAACTCCCAGAGTTCACTCAGACTCACGTCCATCGAGTTGGTGATGCCATCCAACCATCTCATCCTCTGTCATCCCCTTCTCCTCCTGCCCAATCCTTCCCAGCATTAAGGTTTTTGCCAACGATGGACTAGCAAAAACTAAGGTACTGGTGCTCCTGGGCATACACAAAGAACCTCCCAAGGGCATTTTGGCATGGGCCATTTTAAGAGCCTTTCACAAACACTGTGTTAAATAGCTGTCCCATGTGAGTACACATGTGAGGGAGGCGGCTGGTTCTCCCTCCTGCTTCCCTTACACCATCACCCTTCTCCCACTTCCCCAAAGAGCAGCATGCTTCTTACCCATCCCGAATCTTCCCACAGTGCACTGGCTTGAGGGAACATGTACGGCACAATGAAGTGAGAGTCTCCATTCCTGTATAATGTGGAGAAGAATGGTGGCTAAATGACTGGGCAAATGAACCAGCTTCCGGTTCTCTGCTTTCATCAAAGTGAAGGAGAATCTATTCTCGTTGTCTGTCAACTGATAGGTTTTTAATGATTACCCATAGGATTTTTGACATATAACTCAAAAAGAGTTTATAAAACTGAGTGACATGGCTATAACAAAACTCCTTACATTCTTTAGTATTTACATATGTGAAAAGGTTTCTGAGCTCAGCTCTTGCATCTATTTTTTTAAATAGAAATAATACTGAAACTTGACCAATCCTAGCAATGAGTAATATTCATCTATGGATATTGATCTAATTGGAGTGGGGGGAAAAGCACTTCATCCTCATTAAGAGATACATTTTCAATTAAGCTTTATTTTTTATGCTTCCTTAAGTAGCTATTACTGTGATATTGAATGGTTTGCCTTGGAAGCAAACAGAGATCATTCTGTCGTTTTTGAGATTGCATCCAAGTACTGCATTTCAGACTCTTTTGTTGACCATGATGGCTACTCCATTTCTTCTAAGGGATTCCTGCCCACAGTAGTAGATATAATGGTCATCTGAGTTAAATTCACCCATTCCAGTCCATTTTAGTTCGCTGATTCCTAGATTGTCAACGTTCACTCTTGTCATCTCTTGTTTGACCACTTCCAATTTGCCTTGATTCATGGACCTGACATTCCAGGTTCCTATGCAATATTGCTCTTTACAGCATCGGACCTTGCTTCTATCACCAGTCCCATCCACAACTGGGTATTGTTTTTGCTTTGGCTCCATCCCTTCATTCTTTCTGGAGTTATTTCTCCACTCATCACCAGTAGCATATTGGGCACCTACCGACCTGGGGAGTTTCTCTCTCAGTATCCTATCATTTTGCCTTTTCACACTGTTCATGGTATTCTCAAGGCAAGAATACTGAAGTGGTTTGCCATTCTCTTCTCCAATGGACCACATTCTGTCAGACCTCTCCACCATGACCTGCCAGTCTTGGGGGTTCCCACATGGCATGGCTTAATTTCATTGAGTTAGACAAGGCTGTGGTCCATGTGATCAGACTGACTAGTTTTCTATGATTATGGTTTCAGTGTGTCTGCCCTCTGATGCCCTCTTGCAACACCTACCATCTTACTTGGGTTTCTCTTATCTTGGACGTGGGGTATCTCTTCACAGCTGCTCCAGCAAAGTGCAGCTGCTGCTCCTTACCTTGCACGAGGGGTATATCCTCACGGCTGCCCCTCCTGACTTTGAACGTGGAGTAGCTCCTCTCGGCCCTCCTGCACCCGTGCAGTCACCGCTCCTTGGACATGGGGTAGCTCCTCTCAGCTGCTGCCAAAGAATGCTCAAACTACCGCACAATTGCACTCATCTCACATGCTAGGAAAGTAATGCTCAAAATTCTCCAAGCCAGGATTCAGAAATAGATGAACTGTGAACTTCCAGATGTTCAAGCTGGTTTTAGAAAAGGCAGAAGAATCAGAGATCAAATTGCCAACATCTGCTGGATCATCAAAAAAGCAAGAGAGTTCCAGAAAAACATCTATTTCTGCTTTATTGACTAAGCCAAAGCCTTTGACTGTGTGGATCACAATAAACTGTGGAAAATTCTGAAAGAGATGGGAATACCAGACCACCTGACCTGCCTCTTGAGAAAGCCATATGCAGGTCAAAAAGCAACAGTTAGAACTGTCCATGGAACAACAGACTGGTTCCAAATAGGAAAAGGAGTATGTCAAGGCTGTATATTGTCACCCTGCTTATTTAACTTCTATGCAGAGTGCATCATGAGAAACGCTGGGCTGGAAGAAGCACAAGCTGGAATCAAGATTACCAGGAGAAATATCAGTAACCTCAAATATGCAGATGACACCACCCTTATGGCAGATAGTGAAGAGGAACTAAAAAGCCTCTTGATGAAAGTGAAAGAAGAGAGTGAAAAAGTTGCCTTAAAGCTCAACATTCAGAAAACTAAGATCATGGCATCTGGTCCCATCCCTTCATGGCAAATAGACGGGGAAACAGTGGAAACAGTGTCAGACTCTATTTTTTGAGCTCCAGAATCACTGCAGATGGTGATTGCAGCCATGAAATTCAAAGATGTTTACTCCTTGGAAGGAAAGTTATGACTAACCTAGGTAGCATATTCAAAAGCAGAGACATTGCCAACAAAAGTCCGTCTAGTCAAGTCTATGGTTTTTCCAGTAGTCATGCATGGATGTGAGGGTTGGACTGTGAAGAAAGCTGAGCGCCGAAGAATTGATGCTTTTGAACTGTGGTGCTGGAGAAGACTCTTGAGAGTCCCTTGGACTACAAGGAGATCCAACCAGTCCATCCTAAAACAGATCAGTCCTGGGTGTTCTTTGGAAGGACTGACGCTAAAGCTGAAACTCCAGTACTTTGGACACCTCATGCGAAGAGCTGACTTATTGGAAAAGACTCTGATGCTGGGAGGGATTAGGGGCAGGAGAAGGGGACAACAGAGGATGAGATGGCTGGATGGTATCACCATATGCTTTTGAACTGTGGTGCTGGAGAAGACTCTTGAGAGTCCCTTGGACTACAAGGAGATCCAACCAGTCCATCCTAAAACAGATCAGTCCTGGGTGTTCTTTGGAAGGACTGACGCTAAAGCTGAAACTCCAGTACTTTGGACACCTCATGCGAAGAGCTGACTTATTGGAAAAGACTCTGATGCTGGGAGGGATTAGGGGCAGGAGAAGGGGACAACAGAGGATGAGATGGCTGGATGGTATCACCAACTCAATGGACATGAGTTTGAGTGAACTCTGGGAGTTGGTGATGGACAGGGAGGCCTGGCGTGCTGCGATTCATGGGGCCGCAAAAAGTCGGACACAACTGAGCAACTGAACTGAACTGAAGTAGCTATTAAATTTTCTAATACCATTTGTTTTGATTAATTGTGATTAGTTGTCATGGTACAAGTCCAGACAAAATACTCTGTAATATTTAGAATCTATGGTCACAAGAACATTTTAAAATAAATTCATTTTTCTATACATAGCTTTGTTGGAGAGAAGTATGATTGGGTGAATAAAAGATATTCAATCATAAAAATGTATTAGGATAAAATTCTGTTGGGGAAGTAGAAGGAAACATAAATTCAAGGAGAAAAAAAGAGATGAAATTTTTCCAACTGTTAAGGGAGAACTTCATGTATTTTTAAAATGGATTATGCTGAGTATCCAATCACTATACTATTTCATTTAGAAACATTTTTCAGAGTACTGTAACAGTTTTATCTTTAAATGTCAATATTTGCATACACCAGAAAGTACACCCTATGTAACTATTTAAACTATGGAAAATTTTTGAACATTTGCTCCTAAAAATGTGCAAAAGGGTACACAGATTTTCCGGGAAAAAAAAATGGAGTCCACAAGAAAAACGTTTAGAGTACGAGGGTCACAGAGCTTAGCTCTTGCTGCAAGGGGATGGCTTTCAGTGAATGCACAATAAGCACCTTTAAGGATTTCCTAAGTCTCCAGGGACCTGGGGGCACCCTTAAAGGGCGGGCTGTGGGGTGGGGCCTCTCACTGGTGCAAAACTGGGCCTAGGCGCTCCCCCTTCATCCTATCAACACTTTCCTCCATCTTTATTCTCTCGCTTGTCTTATTTTCAGCTTTACTCCCAAATCCCATTCTCTCCACTACAGATGGCCTGTCCGGTCAGTGTGAGATCTCTTCGGCTTGTTTGTACCCTGCCTCACCGCTCCTTTCTTCCAGAAGCTTCCAGTGGGACAGTGCCCCCACCTGCTCTCCCTGGACTCGCTGACCGCGGTCTAACACCTCTTGTACACGTGCGGTACCCACTGCTCCCTCCAGTTTTCTCTTGCTCTGGGCGAGTCCTCACTCCCCAGCTAAGCCATCGTTTTCTCATCTGTGTCTCCAAGACCCTTTTCATATCAATGAGAGGCCGATATAAAGAATGCAGCGAGGTGAAATTCGTACTGGCATGGAGCCTGGCCTGCAGCCAGAACTGGGCACCCAGCTGCGCTCAGCAAATACTTGCTAATCGCGCAGTAGAATTTTCCCTCTGGCCAGTGATTACAGAAGTCGGGGCTTCCTAGAGGCCTCCTTATCCGCCCAGGGAACCAACGAGAGTTTCCAAACCCCAGGTCTCCCTTCGACAGCTTGCAAAGTAAGAGTGATGGAAAGGCTCTCCCCCTCCCGCCTCCGCTGCCGCCGCCGAGTCCGCTCTGGGTGCCGGAGGCCGAACCGTGGACGTGAAGAGTGGGTGGGGGGAGCCGGGAACTATGAGGTCATGCCCAGGTCACGTGACCGCCCCCACATCTGTCTACTGTGATACGATTACTAAGCCGGTCTGGGCGTGCGACATTCAAACCAGTTCTCTCTCTCGCAGGCTCTGGTCCCTTTCACAACAAGGGACCGTCTCAAAAGTGTAGGATTCTGAAGGATTTGGCTCCAAATGTTACAATTTAAAGGGGTGGGCTAGAAAGAAAGGAGGGGAGAGAGAAAAAAAAGTCCAAGGTAGCGCTTACTGCTGCTGCAGTTTGAAAATTATGCTTAAGGTTCTTAAAATCTTTTCTGTCAAAGCAACTTGGCATATGTGTTAAACGGTCTTTTAAAAATCTTCATATGGCCTCTTAATTCCATTTCTAGTGTGCTTGTACGAGAAGTAATTCAAACTGGGGCAAAGGTTTAGGTATATGAAAGTCACTTTGTTATTGAAATTAACCAACCATATAAGGAAAGTGAATAGATTATAAAAAACAGTATAATATTGTTCAGTTGTTTAAAATGATTTCCAAGAATCTTTCATGACATGGAGAAATGTATGAAACAATGACCACAGGGAGTATTTGCTGAGCACTTCCTATGTGCCAGATGTTCTGCTAAATGCTTTCTGTGGATTGATACTTACACCCTTAGGAGACAGATATCGTTATTATCCCTCTTCTAAAAACTGTGGCCTAGAGAAGGAACCTGCCTAAGGCTGACTAGATAATAAAGTGGGGAAACTGAGGCTTAGCAGTTACACAAAGGGCTTACCTAGATAAATGACAGAAGCAGGATTAGAACCCACAAAATCTGAGGCTAGAGTCCAGCCTTTTAACCCCCGTGCTCTTAACTGCCTGTCTCAGTAATAACTGGCAAGAAGTCAGTATGAATACTGCACACACACACCATCAGGTCAGTCGTGTGCACACACACACAATATATGAACAGCAAAAGAACGGAAGGACAGACCACCACATTCTCACAGCGGTACCCTTCAGCGGTACAATTACCAGTGATTTAAGCTCTCTCTATACTATTCTGAATCTTTTAATGCAGTGTGTATGTATTAATTTAACAAGTACACAAAATGTTATATACAGATTGATTTCACTAAAAAGTCATGTTTTAATTATGGTATCATTTATTATTAATATAATGAAAACTTCAAAGTAGTTCATGACTCTGAATAGTTAAATGAATTTTAAAACACAGTAGGTGCAATAATTTGCAGGCACTGAAAATGAAAGGTACGGAGATCGAGTGATACCATTGTGAAAAATCAAGGTACAAAATGGTAGGCATGCTATACATAATTATTGAAAATATTGTTGTAAAATCTGAAAGAAAAAAACAATATCAAAAGATAACTATCAGGATGGTAAAATTATGTGTGATTTTTAAAACTTTTTTGAACTTCTATAATATCTTCTGTTTCTTCTATACTAATAAAAATATGTTTATTATTTTAATATTTATTTTATTATTTTCAGTTCAGTCGCGCAGTCGTGTCCAACTCTTTGCGACCCCATGAATCGCAGCACGCCAGGCCTCCCTGTCCATCACCAACTCCCGGAGTTCACTCAGACTCACGTCCATTGAGTCTGTGATACCATCCAGCCATCTCATCCTCGGTCGTCCCTTTCTCCTCCTGCCCCCAATCCCTCCCAGCATCAGGGTTTTATTATTTTATAAACACTTATAACACAATATTTTATTGTGTTAAGGTTCCATATCAAAATTAGCACAGAGCACATGGGAATCTTTTTTACCTTTCCAGAATGCTTTCTGTTTTATCTCACTTCATTACCAAAACACCCCAATGAGACTAGGCTCTTTCTCATTTTACCTATGGAAAAGTTAAGGCATTAAGATGGCAAATGAGTTACTTGGAGTAAACTAGGAAATGCACGGCAACCCTGGGACCGGAGCCTACAACCCCAGAACTCTGGCCTATAAACCACACCAGTTTCCTGATGCAAAGGCTGATGGTGCTGCCTGGAGAATAAAAACAATGATTAAGACCCCCAACTCTGAGATCTAAGTGTAGATTCTCTCCGGTGAGCAAGAGCCTGGGGGCAAGGAACATGCTTTATTTCTCCTCTCTGTCTTCAGAGTCGGAATGTCTAAAGCCTAAGCCTTTCCCCCCACACTCCAAACTCCTCCACCCTCAACACACGCAGCCAGCCATGTCCCCCAAAACAGGCTCCCTGGGAACATGCTTTGGTCTTGGATGGAGAGAGAGGCCAATAGATGTGTAGTTTATCCTCCCCACACCGTCTGGTGTACAGTCTCACCAAGAGTCCCCACAGGAGGAGGATCAGGGGCCCCATAGGCCAGCTGTGTCAAAGGTTAGTTGCAACCTAGACAAGCACCAGACAAGCAAGCCTGGAAAGAGCATCAGGACATTCAGGTTGCCAACAGGCACAGTAAAGGATACTCAACATCGCTAATTATTAGAGAAATGCAAATCAAAACTATAATGAGGTACCCCCTCACTGGTCAAAATGGCCATTATTAAAAAGTCTGCAAATAACAAATACTGGAGCGGGTGTGGAAAAAGGGGAACCCTCCTATACTGTTGGTGGGAATGTAAATTGGAGCAGCCACTATGGAAAACAGTATGGAGGTTCCTTCAAGCTAAAAATAGAGCTACCATACGATCTAGCAATCCCACTGCTGGGCATATATATGGAAGACCAAAAACTCTAATTCAAAAAAGATACATATATCCAGTGTTCAGAGCAGCACTCTTCACAGTAGCCAAGACGTGAAAGCAACCTAAATGTCCATCAAGAGAAGAATGGATAAAGATGTGGCATATATACAACATATACAATTGAATATTACCCAGCCATAGAAAAGAATGAAATAATTCCACCTGCAGCAACATGGATGGACCTAGAGATGCTCATACTGAGGCAAAGTAAGTCAGACAAAGACAAATATCATGTGATATCATATATATGTGGAACCTAAAAAAAAGATACAAATGAACTTGTTTACAAAACAGAAATAGACTCACGTAGAAAACAAACTGATGTTACCAAATGGGAAACAGGTGGGGAAGAGGGGGGACAAATCATGAGTTTGGGATTAGCAGATACACAAAACTATACATAAAACAGATAAACAACAAGAAGCTACTGTATAGCACTGGGAATTATATTCAATATCTTATAACTAGCCTATAAATGGAAAAGAATGTGAAAAAGAAAAATGCATACACAGATATATATTTTCTTTTATCTATAAATAAATATATAATCATTTTACTATATATCTGAAACTAACAACATTGTAAATCAACTATACTTCAATCAAAAAAAAAAAAGAGAGAGAGAGAGAGAGATCAGAAGAGGTAAGTCTCAGAGACAGCAGGCCAAGCCAGCAGTAGGGAATTGGAGGGGCTGAGGAACCCCAGGGAATCAGGTCCTGGTCCCTCATGTAACAGAAGGAGATGTGACTTGCCAGGGTCACAGCCAGACTGAGCAGGAGTAAGCCCAATCCAAAGCACAAAGGAATTAGTCAGAGACCAGGCCACAACTCCACAAAGCCAGGCTTCGTTAATTCACTCAAGATACACCCAGTGCCATTCCCGCTGATCAGATCTTCCTATCGTCATGGGTCCAGAGCCAGTACCCTGTCCGTAGTACACTCTCCTTTGGGGATCAGGTGACCCCTATGACTCAAAGTGAGGAAAATGTGGATGTCACAGGCAAGGCGGCAGTTACTCCTCCAGAGAAACAAATTCAAACTCCACAGCACAGAAAACAAACCAATGGGCTGAGTCCAGGGGCGAGACAAGTCCAGGGCCCAGTGGGGAAAGCTTCCAGAAGGCAGGAGGAGTCAGACAGACATATGACTCAAGTGGTCCAGCAGGATGCATGTGCTCTAAAGAGCTAAAAGAAAACCAAAGGATTCCCCCGGGCAAGGTAATGGCACAAAAAATTAAGAGGGGGACGAAAGCCTAGATTTACCAATCGTGATGTCAGGGGAGGGTCCCTAGTCAGGAGAACGGGAGGTGGAATTGCTTGGGTAGGGTCATTTCTGTAAACAGCACTTTTAAGCGTTTGTCCCCAAACTGGAACAGAAAGCATGCAACACCTGAATGTGAGCAGTTCCTGCTACTGAAGACAAAGGGGAAGGTAATGATAACTTTCTGTAAAGAAAAGGGAAGCGACTGGCCCCAAGTGTTACTTCCAAAGAGGCTTTGGGGGGGAAAAATCTTGCCTATAAAGAGACCTGTCCATTGGTCTGAGCTGATGATAACTGGGTGTTTGTTTTCCTATTTCCATGGAGGCTGTGGGATTTCTTTCGAGTAAAGAGGGGCAAGTGCTGTGCTGAGGATCTAACAGAGGACCAGGGAGTTGGTAGAATGAAATTCCATTCCATGCTTGCAAACCCTCAGTGGCTTCCCATTGTATTTAGAATAAATTCAGATTCTGTAAGTGTCATGTGGGATCTGGCCCTGCCCCTTCTCTCTCACCTTCACTCACTCAGGGAAGCCCCAATGACTTCTCTCTGCTCCTCAACCCAACAGAGCTGTATCTGCCTGGTGCCTTACACTGTGGGTCCCTCTGCTCAGAACATCCGTCCTTTCTGCCCCCTTCCCCTCACCCTGCTGGATGCACGGCTGCCTCCTCCTGCTTCCCTCTGCTCCCTACCTAAGCATAAACTTTAACTTCTCCATGGTACTTAGGTCAACCCAAGTCACCAGTTGTCTGCCTGCTCAGCGTAGCCAGTATCTCCACCACCCCCAGCCCTGATCCCTCCCACTTGTGCCCCACCCTCTCAGCAGGTTCCTCTGTAAAACCTGGGGCTTAACTGCCCTGCTCACTAAATGGGATGTGGTGCCTGGCAGAGCGCCTGACATTGGGAACCAGCCAATACATATTTGTGGAATGAATGAACGAAAAAGAGATCTGCTGCTCAGAATGTAACTGAGTGAATACTCAGAGCTCAAATTCCAAAGGAGAAAAGATGAGAATCTTCACACGCTCCCTATTGCTTCCCTCCTTTCAACTGAGCCCAATGCAGCTTGCTTCCACTTTCTCCTCTTCTCCCTCCCACCCTTGCTCTTTTACAGAGATTCATGGGTACATATTCTTGCTAGGTGCTGTGTGATAAGCCCACCTTCCCACCCACTCTGCTCCCCAACATGTCCCCAGTGCCCTGGCCTCACTCAGGGCCCCAGTCTAACCCTAAGACCCCTCAAGTCATATCCCTTATACACTCATCCCCACCCTTGGTACATCATCTCCGTGGACATTCATTGGACCTCTATGTTCTGATGACAGACACCCTGGGAAAGAGAAATGAAGGATTTTCCAAGGAACCAGCTATAGGCATGTATTTGCTAACATATTTGTCCTCTTGGGTGTCAAAGTTTTGGAGTTCCTGTACATAAGTGTTTTAATAAAAATGAATGACAACAACCTGGTCTTATCAGGTTTTTGGCTTGTAGAGTCTTATTAGCTGACTATGACCCAGGACTACTTTCTTGCTTCCTTTGAGCCTCAGATTCAAATGAACACTTGGTTTTTGAGATCCCTTCAAATTCTAGATCTTGTGTAATCTTTGGCACATGAATCCACTCAGGCTTGGTAGCAGCCAGGAGAGTCAAACATCACCCTCCATGGGCTCATTTCCCAGTAACAAAAAAAAATTTTTTTTAATGTGCTCGATTCCATCCCTCCAAGGGTGTACAGGAGCGAGTGGTGAGCTGGGCCAAGGTCTGCCAAGACTCTCTCTGAACTGGGGATCCATTTTGCTGCATCTGCAAAGAGAATGCAGTAGCTTGCCTTAGAGTGAAAGGGGTCCCATACTGCAGGAAAAGACCATGAGGTGAGCTGTGAGGTTGTGCAGGAAAGCTGGGGTGCTGTGACAAAGTGAGGGTTTATCATGCTTTAGAACAGAGCTTAAGGGTGAGGAGAGAACAGAGCTCAGGCAGGTGGGGGTGGCAGGAGAGATTCAGTCCTTCCTAGTGCTGTCAATGGGCTTCTCAGGTGGCACTAGTGGTAAAGAACCCGCCTGCCAATGCAGGAGACATAAAAGATGCGGGTGTGATCCCTAGGTCAGGAAGATCCCCTAGAGGAAAGCATAGCAACCCACTCCAGTATTCTTGACTAGAGAATCCCATGCACAGAGGAGCCTGATGGGCTACAGTCCACGGGGTCACAAAGAGCTGGACATGAATAAAGTGACTGAGCACGCACAGTGTTGTCAATGAATAGGCATCATGTCAGAGTAATGGGCCGGGAGGGTATGGACAGGATGCAGAGAAGAGAGGAAGGGGGCAAGACTTGAGCATCTCCCTGGGGAGTCCAATAAGAGGCTACATTGGCTCCCCAGATGCGTGGGGGATGGGGTTGGCCCAGTATAGGTCTGCTGATCCCTTCAGGGGTTCCTGGAACCCTAGAGACAGAGGGAAGCCCTGCAGAATTTTCTGAAATGCTAGCATGTGTGCAAAGTTCCCTCTCCATTTCTGGCTCTCCAGGCCGCTCAGGCTTGGAATAAAATCCACACTCTCCATCCACCAAGTTATCCTGGCCTTCTGGGGCAGCAGGCCTCAGTGAGGGGCAGGGCCTGGCTACCCAATGTTCAGCTCCCCCCATTTCTCCCAGAGCAGGGAGTGAGCCTGCAGAACAGCCTCGGCTGGAGCACAGCCTGGGACTGCGTCAGCAGCAAACAGCTTCCCTTGCACCTCAGCAGGAAGTGTTAATGAGGAGAGCGGTTAGGAAGGGCTGTGCCTGCCTGCGGTTGTAACAGTTTGCTCCTTCTGGCTCACAGGCACTGAGGAACTTATACATGGAACAGGCCTTCTTGAGGGTAAGATGGTTAACACTAATAATGTGTGTCAGTTTGTAGCAGGTATCAGACAAAGTGCCCAGTGCAAACATTTCTAAAGCAGTGCAGCTGCCGGAAAGGACAGGACGTTGACCAGCAACCGACCCCTGCAGGTCGAGGGTAGGCCTGGGGGCTACAGAAAGCTGCACCTTCATGGCAATGGACTTAGCTCATCCACAGCCCCCTACTGCCACACCCAGCTCCAAAGCAAGCCTCTCCACCCCCGCCCCCCTGCCGTTTGTTTCCCAGGGAGGGAAGGGACGCAATAAAACTCAGATTTGTCCAGGAGGAACCAACTCTGACTGAAGTAAGTCCTGATTGCGTTCACACTCCACGCATCTGCAGCCTTCCCCGCCAGGAGCAGGAGAGAGGGATTCTCTTATCAAACACCATCCCTGTGTTACAGGGTGGGCATCCTTTGCCTGGCCCTCACCTCATCTAAGCATCCCTTTCTATGGCACAATCCATTGTTGAAGAGGAGACAGACGCTGGAAGCCTCCATCCAGAAACCAGCGCCAGGCCAGGGCAGAAGACTGTAACAAGCATAAATGTCTGTTCAGACCCTACAACATGTACCCCCAGTGTCAGCACTAAAACAACAGGCAGCAGGGACCAGAGAAGGATGAAGAGATAGTTCTGCCCGCAAAGAGCTGTGTTGAAAAAGATGGTGGGCCAAGCAGACAAAGCTGGTGACCGGAAATAAAGGCAATGAGGGGAAAGAGCTCATCACCCGGGGCTGCTGTTCCTGGCAGCCAGGGGCTGCCAGGTCCACCACCGGTTTTTGTTTTGTGGAGGGGACATCATGACGGTGTAGACCGGAACACACAGGTTGAGAGGCTGAGAAGGAGGCTGGGGGGAGATAGTATCAGGCAGTTCTGGAAGAGACATTTTGGAAAACAGAGACATTGAAGTGGGTCTGGGAGAAATTTTGTAAAGCTCTCAACTTTCGCCCAAACCTTTCATTACAACGAATTTGCAGAGGAGATGAATTCATGTCAATCTGGGGGACATGGATGATTGTTGGGGCCCCAATAATGGATTGAGATCAACTCAGAGGGTCAAAACTGGGGTTGGCCAGGGGATCAGACACTCCTGGGTTATAGAGCTTGAAGTGGGGTTAGAGTCCCTAGAAGGGGAGGCGGCAGGAGGCTCAGGCAGCTGGGAATGGAATGCTTTCTTTGCTGGGCCAGGAATGATGGCTGGGAGAGAAGCGGGTGGGCTGGGGGGTTGTCCAATGGGACTTGTCAGATGATGTGAAACTGATGGAAAGTCTCAAGCCCTGGACATGTGAAAGGATTTATTGGGATGGAAGGAAGGGAGCTGAGAGTGGGTAGGACAAAGGTACTGACTCTGACCTCTTCCAGCCTGTGTATCAAAGAATTTAACCTATCTCACCAAAAAGATGGGGAGATTATTTGTCATCTCTCACTTGGGCTGATGAACAGTTTCTGACGGGGGCCCTGCCTGCAGTCTCTCCCTTTCTCCAACGTGTCCTCCACATACTGTGGCACTAGAAGAATCTTTTGAAAGTCCAGCTCTCTGGGATTTCCCTGGCAGACCAGTGGTTAAGACCCTTCCAATGCAGGGGGTATGGATTTGATGCCTGGTGAGGGAACTAAGACCCACATGCCACGCAGCTCGGTCAAATATTTAAAATAAATAAAGTCCTCCAATGACCCCTCATCACCTACACCCTGCTTCCCCTACCCGAATTCATCTAATTACTGAGCAGGGCACACAGCACCATGTAATCAGGCCCCATCCATCTTTTCAGCCTCATCCATGTCACTTCCTGTCACTCCCACACTCCATCACACTGAACTACACACAGGTCCTCAAACACAACTTACTTTTACACATCTCAGGGACTTTCCAAATGCTCTCCCCACCCCCCACTCCCACCTTTACCTGAAGTTTTTCCGCAGTTCAACTGCCAACACCCCAGAGCCTCTGTGACCCTTCCCT
The DNA here is from genome assembly GCA_006408695.1 of Aepyceros melampus. NCBI lineage: Eukaryota > Metazoa > Chordata > Mammalia > Artiodactyla > Bovidae > Aepyceros > Aepyceros melampus. Next base: position 239,593 of record SJXQ01003181.1, read on the forward strand.
TCCACCTACTACTGATTTCTACAGCATGCTGTATACAGCACTTCTGCATTGTTTCATCACCAAGTTATCATGTGTGAATGTGTCTGTAACTAGTGAAAGAACAGGGCCAGATGGTATTCTTTGCAGCCGAGCAGCACAGTGCCTAGTTCATTCCTGGCATTCAGAAAATTTTCAATGAATGACTGAGTTTGCAATTCAAAAGGGCCCACAAAGATGACATCTTTTAAGGAGTCTGTCCAGCTAACAAAGACACCCTTTTCTCATAGAACTGACCCCAGACACCAACTGGACTGGAGATGGACATCTGATCTGAGCTGGGCCAAATGGACTCCTCCTCAGAAAAGAGGAACTGACTCTAAGAAAAGCAAATTTCTTTCTGAAACTACATGTAGCACATGCATGCTTACTTGCTCAGTCGTGTCTGACTTTTTGGGACCCCATGGATCCCTCCAGGCTCCTCTGTCCATGGAGGTGCTCCAGGCAAGAATACTGGAGCGGGTTGCCATGCCCTTCTGCAGGGGATCTTCCTGACCCAGAGATCAAACCTGCACCTCCTGCATTGCAGGCAGATTCTTTACCACTGAGCCACCAGGGAAGCCCACAGCATGGAGACTCTGGGATATAAAGTGTATGGGGAATGCAAACACTACCATCTAAAATGGACAGTAAAACGTCATTCTTAAAACAGGAGAATGAAGTAACCATCTAGAGGACTTCATAAAGCTTTCTGATACTCAGTTCTAGCCCTCCCCTGAGGCTATGACAGATGCCTGACCCAAGCTTCTATGAGGTGACCCTCTTTATGGATAGCCTGCCTCCTATTCTGTTTTTGAGCTTCATGGGACTTCTGTTACTTATAAATTCCTGACCACACAAGCCAAGCTTTGCCCTTGGTAGAATTTCCTGAGGATTCTTTTCTTCAGAAAACTTCTATTTTAAGACAAAAATCATACTCAGGCATAAATTAGACTTTAAGTCACCAAACATAGGCAGAACCAGCTGCATAATTTATGGGGCCTAATGTAAAATGAAACGGTGGGATCCTTTGTTCCAAAGTATAGTTAGGGCTTCCCTGGTGGTCCAGCGGTTAAGAATCCACCTTGCAATGCAGGAGACATGGGTTCAATCCCTGGTCTGGGAAGCTCTCACATGCAGTGGGGCAACTAAGCCCACACAGTACAACTACTGAGCCTGTACTCTTCAACTACCGAAGCTGGCGTCCTGCAGCTAGAAAGCAGCCCTCAAATGCAGCAACAAAGATATACCACAGACAAAAAATAAATTAAAAACATTTAAAAAAATGTTAAATTACAGTTGAGTGAGAGAAAGTCGCTTAGTTGTGTCTCTTTGCAACTCCATGGACTATAGTCCATGGAATTCTCCAGGCCAGAATACTGGAGTGGGTAGCCTATCCCTTCTCCAGGGGATCTTCCCAATCCAGGGATCAAACCCAGGTCTCCCGCATTGCCAGCAGATTCTTTACCAGCTGAGCCACAAGGGAAGCCCAAGAATACTGGAGTGGGTAGCCTATCCCTTCTCCAGCAGATCTTCCCGATACAGAAATTGAACCAGGGTCTCCTGCATTGCAGGCGGATTCTCTACCAACTGAGCTATCAGAGAAGCCCAAAGTACAGTTAAAAGCACAGAAATACTGATAAAGCTTTTTACTTGTTTTTCCAGTCTCTCTTTCAGCTTGTCATGGTTTTATTTGCTATTTAATGTCTGGGTAAATAAAAATTACAATATAAAATCCTTAGCGTGAATCATTTATCTTTATAGTGTGCAATACCCATATGGAGAATCACCAAAATGACTGTATTTCTTGGCTTCTCCCAGAAAATGCACCCAACTGGCAACAAGAGATGAGCCCAAGTTCCCCCATGCACTGAGTTGTCTAATGGAAGACTCCATCAGGCACAGGGCACTTTACAAGGCAAGTACAGACCCTCATAAGCTTCTGAAAGTCCCACCCTGAGACTCAGGCCCAGCACCCATAACAAATGTTATGCCCTCCTTCCCACCAGTCCCCAGATCTATGTGTTCTGCCAAGCGTCAGGGAAGTCAAGCCACGCATGTCCCATCCCAATAAGCTGGTTAATCCAATTCACAGTAAGCAGGTGAATCCCAGGGTCATTACCTCACACTGAGATGTGCTCAGTATCTGGTAGATAAGAAACCCATACTCACCAAGTTCCCTGCTGGATGTGCCATGGAGCTGCCAACCTGGGACAGAGATGGCCACCATTATGTCCAGCCCTAAGCTTCTATGAAGAATACAGACCTTCCCTGCATACACTGGGCCCTAACCAGGGGCAGAGGGCACTAGTGTTCACTGGTTTAGGGAGAGAAAGGCAGGATCTTGGAGTACCAGGGAGCTGAGAAGTGGGTGGTCAAGAACCCATCCCAGAGAGATGCGTAGAAACTTCAAGAGTTAGTACTTGCACACGTGAGCCAGGGCCCAAGCCCCTGGCACGTGCACTGAAGTCCTAGTGGACTTCACTTATAAAGCACACATTCAAAGACAAAGTAAGATCTTCCAGACGGTTAGCTACCAAGCATTAGACCCCAGTTCAAGTTCAGTTCAGTCATTTAGTCATGTCTGACCCTTTGTAACACCATGGACTGCAGCATGCCAGGATTCCCTGTCCATCACCAACTCCTGGAGCTTACCCAGACTCGTGTCCATTGAGTCGGTGATGCCATCCAACCATCTCATCCTGTCGTAACCCCAACTGCTGGGCAATTCTGAGCACGGAGCTCTGTGTGACTGCACGCATCATACGCCCATGAAGTTGACCCTCTACACAAGAAAAAGAGTTCTGTGCAGGCATGCATGCTAAGTCGCTTCAGTCGTGTCCCCCTCTTGGCAACCCTATGGACTGTAGCCCACCAAGCTCCTCTGTCCATGGCATTCTCCAGTCAGGAATATTGGAGTGGGTTGCCAGGCCCTCCTTGAAAAAGAGGTCTAAACCTTATTAAGTAAAATTAGAACAAGAAGCTGAAACAAAAGAAGAAAAACACACTTCAAATACGTATTAAAGAAATTTAGGACACTCAGACACATACATCAAGATTACCATTCACATCTCAGCTGAAAGATGAGCTAACAAGCAGATGTCTCTATTTCTTTCAGCCCAGACTGTAGAATTGACCAGGAGCTCTAGAATGTATAGATAAAATGGAATTAGATTTATAAGCATTAAGTCAGGCTTTATTCCAAAGTATAATGCCTTTAGCTAGTCAGAGAGTATTTCATAAAGTTAGACTAATCCCAGGGCGAAACAGAGGAGGAGATATTACCAGTTTGCTTTGCCCTAGTAAGTTATGCTTTTACGGCTTGGAAGTTTAACAGGAGCTTCACTTTCCAGAGGCTTATGCAAAAAACTTCCTGTTGGCATTGGCTCCAAACAAGGCCTTTCGTATTTCTGGCATCTTTTGCTGGGATAAGAGATCCAGTCGACTTTCCAGTGTATTAGAAACCATTATTCTGTGATTGCTACTGTAGACCTCCACACCTCCAGCTGCGTCTGTAGCCAGTTGCACCTCTTTGTCCACGTGAACTTCCACACATCTGTGGGAGACTGTGGTATACTGGGGGATGGCTCTTTGCACTGCCGCCTCCACCAGGAGGTGGTCCTGTGGCCTGCAGCGTACAATCACCACAGGCTCCAGCAGGCGGAGCAGACCCTGGAGCACTAGTTGATCCAGCAGCCTCTGGTAACATTCTGGGTCTGTCACAATCCAGCTAGTCTCAGCTTCGCATCGCTCAGCAGCTCTGAGATGAGGTCGTTTCGGGCTCTCAGGACCCTCAGCCTTGCCTGATTCCTCGTGGTGGACATCTGGACCTTCTTCTGCTGCTCTCTCTGCTTCTCTTTCTTCTCATAATACTCCATAATCTTCAGTCGCTGGGTTTGCACAAGGCGTCCTTTCTCAATGTTGAACTCTTCCTCAGCCTTGGCGTCTATTTCTTCTGCCTTCTCATTGGCTTCCTGCTCAATGAAAGCCATCATGTGCTTAATCTGCTTTTGCACACCGACATCACTCAGGGCCATGGCCGCTCCTGGAAAGGGAAGTAGAGGAAGAACTGGTGGACCCTCTGGTTCCTCTGACTTAGGGCAGAATTTCAGATATGTTTCCGGAACTCCACTTTCTGAGCTGTGGAGTGTACGAGGGGAGGAAGGATAGAGTTAGGATCCAAAGGGAACGATCACAGAGACCATTTATTCACGACTCATTTCACAGCTGAGGAAACTGAAGCCCAGAGAGGGCTTGTCCAAGGTCATACCCTGGTAGAATCAGACTCAAACTTGGGTTCCCAGAGTTCCATTTCTACTACACCCACCACCTTTTTGTCATCAAATAATATGAGATGATTAAGACAAAAGATTTCTAGCCAGCAATGGCTCAATCACAGATAACAAGTGGAGAGAATGGAAAGGTCAAATTAATTCAAAAATGGAAAGTGTAGGCACATTTCAGGTTGGAGAGGGCTGGAAGAGTCATAAGAAACTTGTGGTTAAACAGGATTCAATCTAGGAAGGTTGCCTAGAAAAAGAAAGATCTTTAGTGCCTCAAATGATACGAAGAGACACAATACTCGTAGACAGATGGTGGCATTCTGGAGAGAACTGGAGATGGGAGAGGCTGATGGTAATTGTTTAACTGGAAGTGGTTTCCAAACCTAGATGTGTGTGTAAATCACCTGTGGACCTTTCAGGAATACAGCTTCCCAGGCCCTACTCCAGGATACTGAATTAGAATCTCTGCCATAGGGTCTGGGTGGGAATCCATATCTTTAAGTCTCGCTGGGCCCTCCTATACTGTTGGTGGGACTGTAAATTGGTGCAGTCACTATGGAGAACAGTATGGAGGCTCTTCAAAAAACTAGAGTTGCCAGATGATCCAGCAATCCCACTCCTGGGAACACATCCAGACAAAACTATAGTGTGAAAAGATACCTGCACCTCTAAGTTCATTTCAGCATTATTCACAAAAGCCAGGACATGGAAACAATCTAAATGTCCATGAACAGATGCATGGAAAAAAGATGTGGTATATATGTATTCACACACACACATATACAATGGAATATTAGCTAGTCATAAAAAAGAATGAAATAATGCCATTTGCAGCTATATGGATGGACTTAGACATTCTCATGCTAAGCAAAGTAAGTCAGAAAGAGAAAGACAAATATCATATATATAACTTATCTGTGGAATCTAAAATACGACACAAATGAACTCATCTACAAAAAAGAAACAAACTCACAGACATAGAGAAGAAACTTGTGGCTGCTAAGGTGGATGGGATGCAGGGGAGGGCTGGATTGGGAGTTTGGGACTAGCAGATGGAAACGATTATGTATAGCATGGTTAAACAACAAGGTCCTGTTGTATGTAGCATAGGCAACTATATTCAATATTCTGTAATAAACCATAATGGGAAAGAAAAAAAAAGACTCTCTGGGATGCTTAATGAGCCCAGGCAAATGATAAATGAAATTTTTTTACTGACATATGAAAAAATAAGACTAGCAATAAAGAGGCAGAAAATATTAAAAAGAACCTAACAAAATTTGAAGCTAAAGAATATAATAGCTGAATTGAAAAATTCACTAGAGGTGTTCAACAACAGACTTGATTATCAAGAAGAAATAATCAGCAAACTCAAAGATAGGCCATTTGAAATTATCCATTATTGTTGGAGAAACAAAACTTTTTTTTTTAAGTGAAGAAAGTCTAGGGACGTATGGAACACTATCAAATGGATTAATATATGCAGTAGGGAATCCCAGAAGGTGAGAAGCAAGAAAGAAAGGAGCAGAAAGCTTATTTGAAGAAATAATGACTCCAAACTTCCCAAATCTGAGGAAGGCAATGGACATCCAGATTCACAAGCAAAACTGGAAAGCCAACCAAATCATGTCTCTAAAACAAATCAGTGAAACATGGAGACAGCGAGAAGGGGACAAAAATGCTGGAAGACAGACAGGAAACAATGGACAAACCGGCAACAGCAGCACATCTTCCCTTTATAAGGAATTATTCAAGACGCAAATAGATTAACCTCCATGATCAAAAGCCGTAGTGGGGCTAAAGGAAACTCCATGATCAAAAGCCATAGCGGGGCTAAAGGAAATTAAAAACAAAGCAAGATCCAATCACATGCTGTCTACAAGAGACTCACTCTAAGAACACGCATAGGCTGTGAAACACATATCCTTTTACTTTCAAGTGAAAAGAGAGAGAAAGATAGTCTGTGCAAACGGTAACCAAAAGAGAGCAGGAATGGCTGCACTTAAGTTATATAAAATATACTTCATGTAAAAAACTGTCATAAAAGAAAGACATTTTATAATAATAAAGGTCCATTGAACATGAAGATATAATAACTATAAACAGATATGTACCCAACATCAGACTACCCAAATATATGAAGTAAACATTGACAGGACTGAAGAGTTATAGACAGGAACACAATAATAGGAAGAGAGTTCAATATCCCATTTTCAATAATGAATAAAATATCCAGAGAGAAGATCAATAAGGAAACAGAGGACTTTAACAATGATATAGATTAAACAGACCTAACAGAAAATATTCCATGAACAGCAGCAAAATACACATTTTTCTCAAGCACAATTTTAACATTCTCCAGCATAGATTACATGTTAGGTCACAAACCAAGTCTTAACAAACTGAAAAAGACTGAAATCATACCAAGCATCTTTTCTGACCACAATGTAATGAAACTAGAAATCAGTAGCAGAAGGAAAAATGGAAATTGCACAAATATGTGGAAATTAAAATGTCTTGAACAACCAATAGCTCAAAGAAGACATCAAAAGAGAAATTAGAAACTATCTTGAGACAAACAAAAATGAAATACAATATAACAAAACTTGGGATGTAGCAAAAGCAGTGTTGAGAAAGAAGTTTATAGTGTTAAAAACCTACAATTAAAAAGAAGAAAGGACTGCCCTACTGGTCCTATGGTTAAGAAACTGCCTGCCAATGCAGGAGACACAGGTTTAATCCCTGGTTCAGGAAGATTCCACATGCCTCATGATGACTTAAGCTGGTGCACCACAGCTACTGAAGTCTGTGCTCTCTGGAGCCTGTGCTCCACAACCAGAGAAGCCGACACTATGAGAAGCCTGCACGCTGCAACTCTAGGGGAAGCCTGCTCCCAGCAAGAAAGACCCAGCACAGCCAAAAATAAAATACATATTTTTTTCTAAAAGAAGAAAAACTTCAAATAAGCAGCCTAATTTTATACATTTATGGACCTAGGAAAACAAAAACTAAGCCCAAAATTAGCAGAAGGAAATAATAAAAATTAGGGCAAAAATAAATGAAATAGAAAAATGGGGGGAGAAATCCATAAAACTAAGAGCTTTTGAAAAGATAAAACTGACAACCTTTAGTCAGACTAAGAAAAAAGACTCAAATAAAATTAAAAATGAAAGAGGAGACATTACTAATGGTGCCACAGAAATAAAAAGGATTATAAGAGATTACTATGAACAACAATACACCAACAAATTGGAAAACCTAAAACAAATGGATAAATTCTGAGATACATACAACCTACCAAGACTAAATTAAATAGAAAATCTGAACATAGCTATAACAAGTAAGGAGATTGAATCAGTAATCAAAACCTCCCAATGAAAAAACCCCAGGACCAGATAACTTCAAAGGAGAGCCCTACAAAAAAAAAAATTAAAAAATCAATGTCAACTCCTTGCAAACTCTTCCAAAAAATGGAAGAGGAGGGAGTACCTCCAAATTCACTTTAAGAGGTCAGCATTTTTTCTTGGGCTCCAAAATACTGCAGACAGTGACTGCAACCATGAAATTAAAAGATGCTTGCTCCTTGGAAGAAAAGCTATGACAAACCTAGACAGCATATTATAAAGCACTTTGCCAACAAAGGTCCATATAGTCAAAGCGATGGTTTTTCCAGCAGTCATGTATGGATGTGAGAGCTGGACCATAAAGAAAGCTGAGCACCAAAGAATTGATGCTTTTAAACTGTGGTGTTGGAGAAGACTCTTGAGAGTCCTTTGGACTGCAAAGAGATCCAACCAGTCAATCCTAAAGGAAATCAACCCTGAATATTCATTGGAAGGACTGATACTGAAGCTGAAGCTCCAATATTTTGGCCACCTGATGAGAAGAACTAACTCACTGGAAAAGACCCCGAAGGTGGGAAAGATTGAAGGCAGGCAGAGAAGGGGATGACAGAGGATGAGATGGTTGGATGGCATCATTGACTCAAGGAACATGAGTTTGAGCAAGTTTGGGGAGATGGTGAAGGACAGAGAATCTTGGTGTGCTGCAGTCCATGGGGTCACAAAGTGTTGGACATGACTAAGCAACTGAACAACAATAATTACCCTGATAACAAAGCCAAAGACACTAAAGAAAAGAAAACTGCAGCCCAATATCCTTGAGGAACACAGATGTAAAAATCCTTAAAAAATATTAGCAAACTAGATTCAAGAGCACGTTAGAAGAATTATACACCATGACCAAGAGGGATTTATCTCTATAATGCAAGGATGGTTCAACATATAAAAATCAATGATCATACAAATGATCATTCAACATGCAAAAATCAATCAGTGCAATATACCACATTAATAGAATGAGAGATAAAATCACATGATCATTTCAATAGATGCAGAAAAGGCATTTGAGAAAATTAGACACCCTTTCATGATAAAAAAAAAAAACAACAACAACCAACAAAGTAGGAATAGAATGAAATTACCTCAATATAATGCAGGTCATATATGAAAAGTACACAACTAACATCATTCACCTGGCTTCTCTGGTGGTGCTAGAGGAAAGAACCTGCCTGTAATGGAGGAGACATAAGGGACATGAGTTCAATCCCTGGGTCAGGAAAATCCCCTGGAGAAAGAAATGGCAACCCACTCCAATATTCTTGCCTGGAGAAACCCATGGACAGAGAAGCCTGGAGGGCTATGGTTCATGGGGTCGCAAATAGTCAGACACGACTGAATAGACTTAACACAAAACATCATTCATACTCAACAGTGAAAAAATGAAAGCTATTTTTCTAACATCAGGAATAAGGCAAGGATGCCCACTCTTTCCACTTTTATTCAACATAGAATTGGAAGTCCTAGTCAGAGCAATTAGACAAGAGAAAGACACCAAAATTAGAAACATACAAGATCAACATACAAAAATCAATTGTTTCTATAATATTAAAATGAATAATCCAAAAAGAAAATTAAGAAAACAATTCCAATTATGCTGCTGCTACTGCTGCTAAGTCACTTCAGTCGTGTCCGACTCTGCGCGACCCCATAGACGGTGGCCCACCAGGCTCCCCCGTCCCTGGGATTCTCCAGGCAAGAACACTGGAGTGGGTTGCCATTTCCTTCTCCAATGCATGAAAGTGAAAAGTGAAAGGGAAGTCGCTCAGTTGTGTCCAACTCTTGGTGACCCCATGGACTGCAGCCTACCAGGCTCCTCCATCCATGGGATTTTCCAGGCAAGAGTACTGGAGTGGGGTGCCATTGCCTTCTCCAGTAATTCAAATTATAATATAATAAAAAAGAACAAAATACTGTGACTAAATTTAACCAAGGAAGCTAAATACTTGAACACTTAAAACTACAAATTACTGTTGGAAGAATTTAATGACAAAAATAAATGGAAAGATAACCTATGTTCATTAGAAGACAATACTGTTCATTGATTTACAAATTCAATACAATCTCTATCAAATGCCCAATGGCATTTTTTTTAAGAAATAGAAAAAACAACCCTAAAATTAATATGAAACCACAAGGAATCCTTCACAGCAAAAACAGTCTTGAAACAGAACAAAACTGGAGCGTCACACTCCTAAGAAAAGTTATGACCAACCTAGAGAGCATATTCAAAAGCAGAGACATTACTTTACCAACTAAGGTCCATCTAGTCAAAGCTATGGTTTTTCCAGTAGTCATGTATGGATGTGAGTTGGACTGTGAAGAAGGCTGAGCACCGAAGAATTGATGCTTTTGAACTGTGGTGTTGGAGAAGACTCTTGAGAGTCCCTTGGACTACAAGGAGATCCAACCTGTCCATTCTAAAGGAGATCAGTCCTGGGTGTTCTTTGGAAGGAATGATGCCAAAGCTGAAACTCCAGTACTTTGACCACCTCATGCGAAGAGTTGACTCATTGGAAAAGACCCTGATGCTGGGAGAGATTGAGGGCAGGAGGAGAAGGGGATGACAGAGGATGAGATGGCTGGATGGCATCACTGACTCGATGGACATGAGTCTGAGTGAACTCCGGGAGTTGGTGATGGACAGGGAGGCCTGGCATGCTGCGATTCATGGGGTCGCAAAGAGTTGGACACGACTGAGCGACTGAACTGAACTGAACTGATAGTTTGAAACAGTATAGTACTGGTAGAGAGACCAATATAACAGGATACAGATCCTAGAAATAAACCCACACAAACACAATAAAATGATCTTCAACAAGGGTGCCATGACTACACAATGGGGAAAGGACAATCTCTGTAACAAATGGTACTGCTGCTGCTGAGTCATATCAGTTGTGTCCGACTCTGTTGCGACCCCATAGACGGCAGCCCACCAGGCTCCTCCGTCCCTGGAATTCTCCAGGCAAGAGCACTGGAGCGGGTTGCCATTTCCTTCTCCAATGCATGAAAGTGGAAAGTGAAAGAGAAGTCGCTCAGTCGTGTCCAACTCTTAGTGACCCCATGGACTATGGGGCTCCTCTGTCCCTGGGAGTTTCCAGGCAAGAGTACTGGAGTGGGTCAACAGTGCCTTCTCCGAACAAACGGTACCAGGAAAACTAAATATCCTCAGGCAAAAGAATTAAATTGGACCCTTATCTTACACGAAATCAACTCAAAATGGATTAAAGAATCCCATATAATCCAACAATTTCATCTCTGGAGATTTACCCAAAAGAATTGAAAACGGGATCTCAAAAGAGATATTTGCATTCCCATGTTCACTGGAGTTTTACTCACAATAACCAAGAGGTAGAAGCAACTTAAATGTCGATTGATGATTGAATGGATAAAGGAAATGTATATACATTCAAAGAAATATTATTTTGCCTTAATATGACAAGGAAATTCTGTCATATGCTATATCATAGATGAACCTTGAGGACATTATTATTTCACATTGACAATGTGAAACAAGTCAGTCACAGGAAAAATACTACATGATTACACTTAAATGAGGTATCTTAAGAATCAAATTCATAGAAGCAGAAAGTATAATGATGGTTTCCAGGGGCGAAATGGTGGGGAATCAGGAAGCTGCTGTTTAATGGGTATAGTGTTTCAATCATGCAAGATGAAAAAGTCCTAAAAATTGGCTATACAACAATGCGTATATAGCTAATACTGTACTGTACACTTAAATTTTTTGTTAAGAGGGTAGATTTATGTTACTTGTTGTTTTTTTTAATTGAAAAAAAAAAAAAAGAATGCTATCCCCAAAAGATGTACCACTCACAAAGCTTGTTGGAAAAATACACCCATGTTCATGACAAAGACCAAGACTCTGGGTTCAACTTTGCAAACTGTCATCAGAAGTTAAAAAGAAAATAATTTAGCCCATCAATTCTCCATTATTTTAGGATATAATTTTCCTTAAACTGAGCTTTTGTAAACAGAGCAAAACATTCTCTGTTCCTAAATAAGACAAGTCCATTAAAATTTTTTTAAAAGGCTCTCTGGGTAACCCTGCTGATCACCAGCTTTGAGAGCCACTGTAAATGAAAGACAGAGAGTGGGAGATGCAGGAAGTTGCAGGTTAAGTGTGTAGAGGAAAAAAATGTACCAGACAAACCCTTACCAGCCCCCCACCAAGGGCCAGCCTTTGCTCTGGTGCCGGGCATCTGCAGGGGAATGTGGAACTTGGAACACCTACTGGAACCTGGCACTGTTGCTTCCTTCTTTGTGCAGACGACCCTCTCAGTCTGACCTGGCAGCTCGAATCAAAAGAGCCAGGCTGTCACTGGGGAAGGCGAGCCAAGCCCGCCAAAAGGAGGCCAAGAGGAATTTCCTTGGCACACAGGCCTGGGCTAGGGGCTGTGCTTGCACACCCAGAATCTCAATTAAGTTGGCACATGGTGGGCATCAACTCTGGGGTGGGCTCACCTTAACCAAACCATCAGAAACAGATAGGTATGTGAACCCAGGCAGCCAGTTTATTACTTTACTAATGAAAAATACAGCCGTCAAGCTGGCAGGTCATGGCCCTCTTTCTCTGTATGTGAGTCACATGGGAAGCCAAATGCAAAAGTTGTCTAGTGAGAAACCAGGGCAAACAAAATGTGCCAGATGGTCTCTAAGAATGGCACGGTGGCCACAGGCGCTGGCATGCTCTGGTCCATAAGCGAGGACATCCTCTCCAAGTCCAGACAGGGCTTAAAGGGGGCATCACTGGCTTCCACAGTGTAAGTAATCTTCTGGAGCAAGATTGCTGGAATTGAGATCCTAGTTCTGCACTTAACATTTGTATGACTTTGGGGAATCAGCTCATGCCTTGAAGGCTCAGTTTCCTCATCTGTATAATGGAAATAATAATAGCATGCACATCATAGGATTATTGTGAGGCTTAAATGAAAGAACTGAGTGTTTAGCATAATGCTAAGCACACAGTTAATCGTCATGCTTGGTAGTTACCGTCATCATCAGCGTCACTACTACTACTGCTACTACTTTATAACTAGCTCTTCTCCTCGGCTTTAAGCCTCATCATCGTCCTTCTGTGTTTGTGCAGAGTACTTATGACTGCTTTGATTTCCATTCTCAAAAGTAAGTAGAAACATATCCTGGTCTTGCTTCCTTGTATTAAACTTAGTAGCGCTGCAGGAAGCTTGAGAACCTCCCAGCGCTTCACAGCGTATTCACCCATGGTCTCAGTGACCAGCAATATCCTTGGGGATGGGAGGTGAAGTCCTGGAATTTCAGGGCTCTTGGGCTGGGGGAGAGGTGGAGTCATCTCACAGCCTGTAACAGTCCCTGACACTGCAGTCCTGAGTTCTCATACCTCCTCTGGGACTCCCACTTTTAATCAGTCTCTTGGTGCTGGGACTTGAAAGCAGCTGCAGGCTGGGGTAGGGCTAGAAGTCAGGGATTGAGCAAGTGTCTCCACAGGAACGCGGCTGCCCGTATAACGCATCTGGCTGATGTAAGTTCCAGTCTGTCTGGGATGGGGATTATGAACTCACATGAGCCTGTGGCTCAAACAAAACAATGAAAAGGAGCTAAGAAATATGAAACATACATGTCTGCTCTTGCACGAGGGCACAGGACTCTCCCGTCCCGCAAGGCAGGCTTGCACTGTAAGTGGCATCTGTCCTGCCCATGCTTGGTAGGGGACAGCACCTAGAGCTCTCAAGACAGTCTTACTCCCATAAACTATTCAATACCAAGGTCTCTTCACTGGCCCCCAGACACAGCAGGCTCAGCCCTACCTAAGTCATGTAGCTTGTGATCACACAGTTTCCTCAGCTAAACAGCCTTCCTCTGCTTCTCTCCACTTAACTAAATCACATCTACATCTTCGGCCCAGTGTGAGTCCCACTACCTCATTGACCTCTGGAGTCCTCCTCAAAATGACAGCATGGCCTATTTTCTAGATATAATTCACAGTCTTTTGATGCTCCAGTTACCTTGCTTCCTCCAGGAAATTCCTTGAGGACAAAAATCTCCTTCTCTAGCAGGGGTTGGATGCAGACAGGCACTCGTTAAACATGAATTGATTGGATTAAAGGCTTGAGGCTGGGGTGGGGGGAGTACTTTTTTTTTTATCGTGAATTATAACACACATTCAGAAAAGTATATAGCTTAATGAATTATTATGAGGCAAACATACAGTAACCAGCACCCAGGTCAAGCACAAGGACATTACCAGCACCCCCAGAAACCCCTCCTTATGACCTGGGGAAGAAGACATTTTAAAACTGATGATTTTATATTCATAGGCATAAGAGGTGTTCTTAGAGGGAGTGTGGGCTTGGAAATCTCTCTTCCCCAGTCCTCACCTACAGAAGCCTGTGTGCGCCTTGGAGAATCCTCGTCACCACGAGAGGGAGGAGGGGAGGCAGGCATGCTTGGGGGGCCAAATGTGTCTGTCAGCCTGGAGCCCTGTCCAGACCCTGATGCTCCTGTTCCTCATTCCAGCTGGGATTTATATTCATAGGGGGTCATGTGTCCAGGTCTGGGCTCCCTGGTTTAAAGACAAACAGCACCAAACTGGGGCCTCCAGACACTTAGAGATGACAGAGTGAACAAGGGAAGGGTGCACGGGGCAACCTGCAGGGCCCAGGAAGGGGGTGAGGAAATTTAGAAAAATAAGGACTCCTTTGGGGGTTTAAAATACTTAATATGTGGAAAGGGGGTGTCCCCTTTTCTGTCTCTGGATAAATATTTGCTGAACATCTACTATATGGCAGGCACTATGTAGGCACTAGAGACAGAGAACAAGCAAACACCAGCCTGGCCTCCCAGGCCCATGATGTCATAGGGGGACCAACAGGTCAACAGGAAGTCACACTACAGGGTGGCCTGTTAGCAATCAGCAGCTCCAAGACAGCTAGGTGAGGACTTCACTGGTGGTCAACCAGCTAAGATGCCAAGCTCCCAATGCAGGGGGCCAGGGTTCGATCCCAGATCAGGGAACTAGATCCCATACACTGCAATTAAAGATCCCACATGCGACAACTAAGACCTGACATGGCCAAATAAATATACAGAAAAAAAAAAAAAAGGCTAAGCAAATGAAGGGATCCAAAGTCCAAACCCCACCCCTCCCAAGTTCACCATGGGCTCTTTTATAATAAATTGCTCTGCAACCATTAAACTATGTAGTGGGTGGTTTGAAACACACCATTAGTGACAACAAATGTTTTAGACACAGGTCACTTCCCCAGTAGCTCAATTGATAAAGAATCCACTTGCAATTAAGAGACCCAGGTTCTATCCCTGGGTTGGGAAGATCCCCTGGAGAAGGAAATGGCAACCCATTCCAGGGTTCTTGCCTGGAGAACTCCATGGACAGAGAAGCATGGTGGGCTACAATCCACGGGGTCTCAAGAGTCAGACACGACTTAGTGACTAAACCATCACCACCACTTGGAAAAGGTAGCAAGTTGGTATATTCATGAAGGAGGGTTTTCCAAATAGATAAGAATCAATCAAGCTGTTAGGGATACCTGATTTGAAGCAATGCCTTGAGGTTTCCAGAAGGACTCTGGCTCAGAAACATACCTGGACCCAACATAGGAAGGAATAAGAACAAGCAGAGGACACAGGCTGAGTGACTGCAGACTGCAGTACAAGGAGTGGTCCTCTGGGCAAAGGGTCAACCTAGGAGGGAGAAGCACAGATGGGCATTGAAGGACAGACACTTTTGAGACGCAGGAAGAGAAAATGAGAGTGTTTAGACAGGGAGAACGCTGTGGGCAGAGGCACTGTGCTGGGAATGTGTAGGAGGTCTGAGCGCAGAGAACAGATTGGATCAGCAGCAGCAGACAGGCCTCCAGTGGCAGTGGGAGTGAGCGATGTCTAGAAAGTCGGAGCTCAATTGGGGAAGATTTGAAATGTCAGACTGAGGGCTGGGACATGAGGCTAAGGAGACCCATTAAAGGTTTTGAGTAGGGATGTAACTTGGCCAAACCCAGGTTTAGAAAGATTAGCCTGGTGGTGGTGAAAGCTAGAGAGTCTGGCTTTAAGTATATGCCAGGTCAAGGAGACTGCATGGATGAGGGCTTGGACAAGAACATGACAACAGGTGGAAGGAGACGTGGTACAAGAGCTGGCAGGTTTGAAGACTCAGGGTCTGGCCCCGGCAGCACCTGCCGAAGCTCCACCCACAGGGCTGAGCTGCTCAACTCAATGTGAAGATGTGGGAAAGCAGGTGTGAAGCACACTGCTCCTTCCAGAGCCAGCTCGGGGTAGATAGAGCAACAGCCAGAGAGTTCATCGGTTTGGAATTAAAGGAGAGAAATTAAAAGACCCATCCTCCCAAAGAGGAAATCAGAAGTGTTCACAAAGCTTTATCTCTGCTTCAGTTGCTGATAACTAAGGGGACGCATAATAACTCCATCCCAGTGGCAAAGCAGGCTGTGATTGGGACTGCAGAAAGCTAATGCCCAAAAGAGGCAGGCAGGTAATACAAAGGAGAGAATCAGATAGGGTCAGAGACATTTCTTCCCCAAATAATGTACATTAAGAATTTACAACTTAGTTTCTTCTTTTCACACATCTGCAGGAAGGTTACTTCAAAGGAGTCCAGTTCTCCCCAAGAGCAATGTGCTACCAAGTTGCATGGCTAAAGGTTTTCAGTGGTGGCTCCCCCCTCCTCCAAAACAAAACCCCTCCGTTTCATCCCTGCCTAAAGGGCCTAGGCTTCTGAGTCTTTTGGAAATGGGGACTTGAGGGCACAAGTTCTCATATTTTAGAGAAGCTGGAAATCCCATTTGAAAAGTAAAATCCTTTTATCTTTTTTCTTTGTCTTATTGTGGTAAAATATACCTAACACATTTTTGTCATTTTGCTACTGCTGCTGCTAAGTCACTTCAGTCGTGTCCAACTCTGTGCGACTCCATAGACGGCAGCCCACCAGGCTCCCCTGTCCCTGGGATTCTCCAGGCAAGAACACTGGAGTGGGTTGCCATTTCCTTCTCCAATGCATGAAAGTGAAAAGTGAAAGTGAAGTCGCTCAGTCGTGTCTGACTCTTAGCGACCCTATGGACTGCAGCCCACCAGGCTCCTCCATCCATGGGACTCTCCAATTTTAACCACTACGTAATGTTCAGTGGCATCAACTACATTCACACTGTTGTGTGACAGACATCACCAATCATCTCCAGAATGCTGTACCCATCAAACACTAACTCCTCTTTCCTTCCTCCCTCATTTCCTGGCAACCACCGCACTACTTTGGGTTTCTATGCATTTGACCACCCTCAGTTCAGTTCAGTTCAGTTGCTTAGGCATGTCTGACCTTAGCAACCCCGTGGACTGCAGCACGCCAGGCTTCCCGGTCCATCACCAACTCCCAGAACATGCTCAAACTCACATCCATTGAGTCGGTGATGCCATCCAACCATCTCATTCTCTGTCATCCCCTCCTCCTGCCTTCAATCTTTCCCAGCATCAGGCTCTTTTCCAAGGAGTCAGTTCTTCACATCAGGTGGCCAAAGTATTGGAGTTTCAGCTTCAGCATCAGTCATTCCAATGAATATTCAGGACTGATTCCCTTTAAGAATGACTGGTTTGATCTCCTTGCAGTCAAAGGGACTCTCAAGAGTCTTCTCCAACATCACAGTTGAAAAGCATCAGTTCTTTGACTCTCATTTTTCTAGAGTTGACCACTCTTGAAACTTCTTGTGAGTGGAATCATTTGTCCTTTGTGACTGACTTATTTCACTTAGCAAAATGTATTCAAGGTTTATCCATGTTGTAGCACTTGTTAGAATTTCCTTCCTTTGTAAGGCTGAATAGCATTCCATTGTATGTACCTGTCATATTTTGCTCAGTCGTCAGTGGCGTTTGCGTTGCTTCTACCTTTTTGCTATTATGAATAACGTTCCTCTGTGTGGGTGTACAAATATCTGTCCCAGTCGTTGCCTTCAATTATTACAGGTATTTACCTAGAAAGGGAATTGCTAGATTGCATGGCAATGCTCTGCTTTTTTGAGGAAACTGTGCCATTTTCCACAGTGGCTCCACCATTTTATATTCCCACCGGCAATGCAACAAGCGTTTCAATTTCCCCATATCTTCTCCAATATTTGTTATTTTCTGTGTTTTTTGACAAAAGTCTTCCTAATGGGAGTGAGGTGGTACTCATCATAGTTTTGATTTGCATTTTCCTAATGATTCGTGATGTTGAACATCTTTTCATGTGTCTATTGGGCATTTGTGTATTTTCTTTGGAGAAATGTCTGTTCGGGCCCATTTTAAAAACCAGGTTGCTTTTGTTGTCTAGTTGTAGGAGTTCTCACCACTTTGTGGTCTTGAGCTTCCAGCTGCCAGCCAGGTAGCCAGCCAGCCAGCAAACAAAGCTCCTAGATAGGGTTTTTCAAAGTGTGGGCTGTGAAACCAAAAGGAATAGAAAATCCAAAATTCATTACAGGTAGTGAGCTTAAGTGTTGCTTGTCAAATTTTTGTCATATATATTATGCTTACATACATACGTATTCTGGGGCACAATGAAAATGTATTTGTTAACTGTGATTTAACATATAAAACCAAAGAATTGATACTTTTGAACTGTGGTGCTGGAAAAGACTCTTGTGAGTCCCTTAGACTGCAAAGAGATCCATCCCAGTCCAACCCAAAGGAGACCAGTCCTGGGATTTCTTTGGAAGGAATGATGCTAAAGCTAAAACTCCAATACTTTGGCCACCTCATGCGAAGAGTTGACTCCTTGACAAAGAACCTGATGCTGGGAGGGATTGGGGGCAGGAGAAGAAGGGGATAACAGAGGATGAGATGGCTGGATGGCATCACTAACTTGATGGACGTGAGTCTGAGTGAACTCCGAGAGTTGGTGATGGACAGGGAGGCCTGGCGTGCTGAGATTCATGGGGTCGCAAAGAGTCGGACACGACTGAGCGACTGAACTGAATATACAAAACATTTGAACAACAGTGACCTCCGGACTTTCATGATGGTCTAGTGGCTGAAACTCTGTGCTCCCAATGCAGGGGACTTGGGTTTGATTCCTGGTCAGGGAGCTAGATCCCACATACTGTAACTAAGACCCAGTACAGCCAAATAAATAGTACTTTTAAAAACAAAACAACAACAAAAAACTCTGACCTCAAGTTAGTTGAATCAAACCTCCTTAGAAGGCAACCGATGTTACTCAAGCAGACCCTGGAAATTCTCCCTCATTCGATCTATGGAAGTATTCATCCCCAAAACACGTCTCTTCTAGGTGGGAATGGGGGTGGGTGGAAGTGGTCTGAGACATGATGTATGAGGAGCATGGTCACTCAGGCATATCCCACTTTTTGTCAGCCCACTTACTGTAGCCTACCGGCTCCTCTGTCCATTGAATTTTCCAGGCAAGAATGCTGGGGGGGTTGCCATTTCTTCCTCCAGGAAGTCTTTCTGACTCAGGGGTTGAACGTGCGACTCCTGTGTCTTCCTGCATTGGCAGGCAGAGATTTTACCACTGAGCCACCTGGGAAGCATGAGCAACTTTTATCCAACTTTTTGTCAGCCCACGTACTGTAGCCTACCAGGTTCCTCTGTCCATTGAATTTTCCAGGCAAGAATGCTGGGGGGGTTGCCATTTCTTCCTCCAGGAAGTCTTTCTGACTCAGGGGTTGAACGTGCGACTCCTGTGTCTTCCTGCATTGGCAGGCAGAGATTTTACCACTGAGCCACCTGGGAAGCATGAGCAACTTACATGGCTAATAGCTACTGAGCCTGCCCTCAGGGGCTGGGCAGTCACAGGACATCATGGGATGGTAACTGAAGTTAGAAACCAGGCTGCCCCTGAAGTAAGAGGCCTCTCTCTGCCCTGGATGTCCCCATGGGCCATAACTGGTGTCATGAGAAGTGCAATGGATGGAGAATCAGAGATAAAGGGTTCAATCCTGATGTCATTCACAGGCTGGGTTATCTGGATCAGTTCAGTTCAGTCACTCAGTCGTGTCCAACTCTTTGCCACCCCATGAATCGCAGCATGCCAAGCCTTCCTGTCCATCACCAACTCCCGGAGTTCACTAAGACTCACGTCCATCGAGTCAGTGATGTCATCCAGCCATCTCATCCTTGGTCGTCCCCTTCGTCTCCTGCCCCCAATCCCTCCCAGCATCAAAGTCTTTTCCAGTGAGTCAACTCTTTGCATGAGGTGGCCAAATTACTGGAGTTTCAGCTTAAGCATCATTCCTTCCAAAGAACACCCAGGACTGATCTCCTTCAGAATGGACTGGTTGGATCTCCTTGTAGTCCAAGGGACCCTCAAGAGTCTTCTCCAACACCACAGTTCAAAAGCATCAATTCTTCAGCGCTCAGCCTTCTTCACAGTCCAACTCTCACATCCATACACGACCACAGGAAAAACCATAGCCTTGACTAGATGGAACTTGGTCAGCAAAGTAATGTCTCTGCTTTTGAATATGCTATCTAGGTTGCTCATAACTTTTCTTCCAAGGAGTAAGCGTCTTTGAATTTCATGGCTGCTATCACCATCTGCGGCGATTTTGGAGCCCAAAAAAATAAAGTCTGACACTGTTTCCACTATTTCCCCATCTATTTCCCATGAAGTGATGGGACCGGACGCCCTGAACTTCATTTTCTGAATGTTGAGCTTTAAGCCAACTTTTTCACTCTCCTCTTTTACTTTCATCAAGAGGTTTTTTAGTTCCTCTTCACTTTCGGCCATAAGGGTGGTGTCATCTGCATATCTGAGATTATTGATATTTCTCCCAGCAATCTTGATTCCAGCTTGTGTTTCTTCCAGCCCAGCGTTTCTCATGATGTACTCTGCNTTTTCACTCTCCTCTTTCACTTTCATCAAGAGGCTTTTTAGTTCCTCTTCACTTTCTGCCATAAGGGTGGTGTCATCTGCATATCTGAGGTTATTGATATTTCTCCCGGCAATCTTGATTCCAGCTTGTGTTTCTTCCAGCCCAGCGTTTCTCATGATGTACTCTGCATAGAAGTTAAATAAGCAGAGTGACAATATACAGCCTTGACATACTCCTTTTCCTATTTGGAACCAGTCTGTTGTTCCATGTCCACTTCTAACTGTTGCTTCCTGATCTCAAGAGGCAGGTAGGTGGTCTGGTAGTCCCATCTCTCAGAATTTTCCACAGTTTATTGTGATCCACACAGTCAAAGGCTTTGGCATAGTCAATAAAGCAGAAATAGATGTTTTTCTGGAACTCTCTTGCTTTTTCCATGATCCAGTGGATGTTTGCAATTTGATCTCTGGTTCCTCTGCCTTTTCTAAAACCAGCTTGAACATCAGGAAGTTCATGGTTCACATATTGCTGAAGCCTGGCTTGGAGAATTTTGAGCATTACTTTACTAGCGTGTGAGATGAGTGCAATTGTGCAGTAGTTTGAGCATTCTTTGGCATTGCCTTTCTTTGGGATTGAAATGAAGACTGACCTTTTCCAGTCCTGTGGCCACTGCTGAGTTTTCCAAATACTTCTTATATTAAAAAGGTCTCCTGTTTTTGCTATTACTTGGGTATGTATAAAAACCAGTATGTGACCTACTTTTTAGCCACAGAGCTTAGATCGCTCTCTGAGGCTCCTTGCCCTCACTGCAGCTCTGGTGTCTCCACCCCTCCCTGGCTCCACACCACCCTGGGGGCATTCTTCCCAAACACTGCTTTACTGTTGCCACCCTCTGCCTAGGAACCAACAAGTGTTCCCTGTTGGATCAAGTCCTGAATATTCAGCCTGACCCTCAAGAATCTGATGATGCTGCCTCTTCAACTTTGGCACCACCTCTCAATTTTTCATGCCAATCCAGCTGATATTCAAACTGCCTTCCATGGAAATCAGATTTTCACTCATATACTCACTCAGTTAATGTCCATTGAGCACCAGCTGAGTGCTGTGTCTGGTGCTCATTCCTGGCCCCACACTTTTGCTTGTTCCTCTCTGTATATTCACACCTCACCCATTCTTTAAAGCCTGGCTCAAACACTCCCACGCTCTACAAAGCTCTCCATTCTGCTCACCTGCCACTTGCCTCCCTTATCCTCAGGATCCCTAAATCACACATTTCTCAATCTGGGTTTATAAAACACTGGCCTAAAACACTCTAAAATCTTCCATCCTTCGGGTTCCCTAGTGGTCCAGTGGTTAAGAATCTACCTGCCAATGCAGGGAACACAGGTTTGATCTCTGGTCCGGTAAGATCCCTCCGCTGGTTTAAATATCAGTTGAGCTTTCCTGATAGCTCAGTTGGTAAAGAATCTGCCTGCAATGCAGGAAACCTGGTTTCAATCCCTGGGTTGGGAAGATCCCCTGGAGAAGGGAAAGGCAACCCACTCCAGTATTCTTGCCTGCAGAATAGTCCATGGAGTCGCAAAGTGTTGGACAGAAGTGAGCGACTTTCACTTTTCAGGAAGATCCCCCATGCTGCAAGGCAACCAGGCCCCTGTGCCTTCACTACTACTGAGCCAGAGCTCTGGAGCCCGTGCTCTGCAATGGGAGGGGCCATCACAATGAGTGATTTGCAGACTACAGGGAAGGGTAGCCCTCACTCTGCAACTAGAGAAAGCCCGTGTGCAGCAACAAAGACCCAGCACAGCCAAAAACAAGTAAGAACACTCCAAACTACCAAAAGATGCCATTAAAAACTCCATTCCTCAAATAAAATAGAAAACTCTGGTTTAAACAAGGTTGAATAGGTTTCTCTACTATAGGCATTCTCAGAGACTTTAAAAAGTTAACATCAGTTGTGAATTCCTAAGAAGGTATAAAGGAGTCAGCATTCCACAAACTTACTGGGACAAGGAGGATAACTTTTTTTATATTTCTACTGATATTCCAGGGAAATCCTGCTTGGGAAATGTTGTTCACTGGTATTTAAAATTGGTACCAATTTAAAACTGGTACATGATTTACCACTTAATTGTTCTGGCTCTCTGGTATTATCCTATTATTCCTCTGTCCTTTCTATGCATCTTAACATTTTTCCAATATCCAAACTATTAAGTCCTTCCACCCTTATGACTAAAAGCAAACAATTAAAACAGAAAATACTGTTTATCTCAATCCTTGGTAAAAAATTTTTAAGACACATTAATCTATATCTATGCCTTAGTAAGCAGCGTAATGAACAAATCTCTGATGGCCAAGGAGGATGAAATAATAAAATAGCACCACTCTTAAAAGTGACCTCTTGTAGGCCACCTCCCTGGGCCTCAGTGTCCTCATCTAAATAATAACAGGAACCTCCCAGTTCTGATGGTCTGTCTGCCAGCATCTCAGTATTATTATCCCTTAAATGAGTATTCACTGTATGGTCCCATAAAGGAAAGGACCAAACAATCATATAGTAGCCTGAACTCATCATTCCCAAAACATTCTTAAGAAGTCTTTGTGCTTTGTGCTCTGCTTTCTCATTATTCTAATGTTATTTTATTTTCTTATTATATGCCTCCTTTAAATAAAAAACATCCCTGTTAACTGAGGCTTCTTGTGATTTGAATTTGAGTTAACCAAGGCTTCACGAGACAGAGAATGGGATGCCTCTCAACTATGATAGTGACAGCAACATTCCAAATGCTCTTTAATTCACAATATACATCTCTGGTCAGAGGTCAGATGGAGTCCCAGAGGGCACTGTCTATGGTAAGGAAAACTTGTTTAAAGAGGAGGGTGGGCATAAACCTCTGAAAAACAACTGAAGCAATTCCCCATGTCTAGTGATAGCCCTAGTTCAATAGTTTAACAACTAAACAAACAATGCATTTCAAAATTTAGGGATTTCTAAGTTAACAAATACAAAATTTCTTATGCTTCAAGAATCCATTTGGAAAAAAAGCAATCTTATCATAAATCCAAGATTCCAGAAATAGTGACTGTTAATCTCTATTCCATTCTTCTAATGAATTTTGCAACATTAATTGGTTTTCCCCTAATATACTGCAAAATGATAAGCAACTCAAATTTTCTTATTTTTCCTAACCATCTATTAAAAAGGATGTTTAGTTCAAGCTATGGAAAGTGCATTATTTTTTTCAAGAAGCTTTAAACTGTGTGACTTGGGGCAAGTTAACTTCTCATGCCTCCTCATTTCTTCATTCGCCTCTCCTCAAAGTAAAGATTACATTACCATAATATCTACTTCTAGGGTTGGAATGAGTGTTCAAGAAAATACAGATTAAAACACTTGACACGTCATTGTTGCTACTGTTATTACTGTTGTTTTACTACGGTTGTTGTCATTGTTTGTTATTATTAGTAGTGTTCTTTCTTAAATGACAGAAAGGATTCTATGAAGCCTCTTGAGGAGATTACATCACTTTGATCTGAAAGCCAAAAATTTTTTTGCACTCCTCTAAATCAACCTGTAAAAATAGCCAGATCCCAAATGGGAAAAACCCAGGAAATCTTTTTCATGTGATTTCTTTTGCCTTTAACAGGTCCCCCATCTCAACCGCTAAGCATCTGTCTCCCCCAATTCATGTCATCCAAGAAGCTTAAAGCAATTAACTGGGGGAAAGAAGTAAAATGAAATTGGATGAAATTAGATTGAAACAGCTCAATGCTTGACGCACAGATTGGAGGATGAATTAAGGAGCAAAAAGAAGAGATTCTTCCTCCAGGCAGAAGGCACAACTTGTACCCCCATAACCAACTTATGTCAATAAACAGCTATGTCACTGTGAGTAGGTGGAGAAACCACTAGATTAGAAGACCTCGGTGGTTCCCTTCCAACTCAAAGTCAGCCTCAAAGGCCACACTGTTGCTTTTTGGAAAGTCAAGTCTGAAGGGGAGGATCAGTCTAAATATTATCATTTTAAAAAGAAGCTCAGCGCTATTCAAGAATGAAGCATAACTCCGTTTTGAGGAGTACAACCTCAACTCATTTACTTAAATTCTTCCAGTGCAGATTAAGACAACATGAAGTGATGTCTGGGTTAAAAGTTAATTTCTAAATATTTGCTACATCCAGAGTTAGTATCAATACATACTTAGTCATATATGAGTTTAACAGAAGCAATTGCTACTTGTATAGGACTAAGCGATAGCGATGCTGAAAAGAAATTGTTGTCGATTTTCCACATGCAGATTAGCAACAAAAAGATTTCATTTACTTAAACCTTTCCTTCTATTTTTCCCCTCTTAATCTTGGATCCTACTTATCTAAGAAAGGTTTCTTTCTGCTGGAAGAAACCAAGGAAAAATAAACTTACTCTATGATATTACTCTATGATATTGCTCAAACAATTTTTTTCTAAGACTGCAGCACATTTCATTTGTTATAACATTTAATAATTATTAACTAATGGAAGCTCTTCAAGCAAACACTACCTTCCTTTGGACTGAGTCAAACACAACTAACTAAGAATATATTAATCATTAACTATATGTTATGCTAGCTATTTTCGGGAGAACAAGGCTACTTAGAGTCCCCACCCACAGTAATTTACAATAATTAACCTTGATGATGTAGATGAGAAATGCAGTGAAGTTCAGAGTATTCCATTCTCTTTAACTTGACATGAAAAGAAGCATCCTAGAGGTTACTAAGGATGTTACAGAATCGAAAGTACAGTTTCTGGTCTC
Organism: Aepyceros melampus; assembly: GCA_006408695.1. Lineage (NCBI taxonomy): Eukaryota > Metazoa > Chordata > Mammalia > Artiodactyla > Bovidae > Aepyceros > Aepyceros melampus. The sequence continues at coordinate 264,898 of SJXQ01003181.1, forward strand.
CGGAAGCTAACCAAATAGAGGGTTATAAATGTCAGATTCTAGACACGAAGACTTGTACTTTTTTAATAGTATATTTTTATTTCTCTGTGTATAGTGTGTGGGCTTCTCTTGTGGCTCAGATGATAAAGGATCTGCCTGCAATGAAGGAGACCTGGGTTCAATCCCTGGGTTCGGAAGATCCCCTGGAGAAGGGAATGGCTACCTACTCCAGTATTCTGGCCTGGAGAATTCCATAGATAAGAGGAGCCTGGAGGGCTATACAATCCATGGGATCATACAGGAAGAGCTAACACAGACCAGAGACTAACACTTTTACTTTCATTCAGTTCAGTTCAGTCGCTCAGTCGTGTCCGACTCTTTGCGACCCCATGAATCGCAGTACGCCAGGCCTCCCTGTCCATCACCAACTCCCGGAGTTCACTCAGACTCGAACATTGAGTCCGTGATGCCATCCAGCCATCTCATCCTCGGTCGTCTCCTTCTCCTCCTGTCCCCAATCCCTCCCAGCATCAGGGTCTTTTCCAATGAGTCAACTCTTCGCATGAGGTGGCCAAAGTACTGGAGCTTCAGCTTTAGCATCATTCCTTCCAAAGAAATCCCAGGGTTGATCTCCTTCAGAATGGACTGGTTG